>JAUTXW010000188.1:1020000-1450000 GCA_030620095.1 Kuschelorhynchus macadamiae | reverse complement strand
CCCATTTTGAATTTGTCTCAACATTTTTACCAGTTCATCCCTATGTAATATTTGATTTTTGAGCAAAATTTGAATATAATCGATGTTGTAGTTTTCTGCATTGACACACAATAGTTATTTTATTAGGCCGCCATTTTCGATTTGTAGTAAAACTTATCAGTTGATGGTCATATCAAACCAAATTTTTCTGCAAAATTTGGATAAAATGGATAAGCAGTTTCTTAGTAATATTGGATTTTTACCAAAATGTTACCACGTCATCATCAAATGACCTTTAATTTTAACCAAAACTTGAAGTTAATAGGACAAGCAATTCTTGAGCTTTGTCACGGACAGAAATACAGAATAACCGACGGAACTGAGAAAACATGTTTTATATATATATATATATATATATATATATATATATATTATATATATATACATATATATATATATATATATATATATATATATATATATTAACTTTATTTTAAATGCATTGAATTCTCTGCAATGCAGGCGTTTCGTTTTTGCTTCTCTCGTAAAAGGAAAGTATTATAATCGTAAAAAAAATCACCCTCCGAGATTTTTTCAGACCTTTACTGTCTGTTCGTCGGTCTGCCTGTTCGCGGCATCGCTAAAAACCTAATTACCCGATTAACCTCAAATTTTGGTCAAATGGGGATAACATTTTGATGAAAATCCAATGTGGCAAAACAAAATGGCGGCCTAGTGAAATGTTAAAAAAATTATTACTAAAAAGTGCTTATCCATTTTATCTCAGATTTTGCACAAACATTAAGTATTATATAGGAATCAACTGATAAAATGTTGGTAAGAATCCAAGTCCAATCCTTAGTAAAATATTTAAAAATTCAGCCTGAAAAACTGCTTTAGGGCCTGATTTCAAATTGTGTGTCATAAATAATTGTAGTATACATATGAACTAGTGAAACTATGCTACTAATTCAAGATGGCAAAACAAAATGGCGTCTAAACAAAATATTTGAAATCGTGAAAAAATTGGTCTCTCAGGTTTGTCGTCTGTCAGTTCACAACATAGCTTTCAACCTACTTAAGCCATTCACTTCAAATTTTGGGTGAAAATTAAGGTCATGGGGATGACCTGACAACATTTTGTTAAAAATTAAAAAGAACAAAATGGCGGCCTAAATTTGGCACAAAAATCGGTAGTAATATGTAGGAATCAACTAATAAAATTTTGGTACGGATTCAAGACGAAACAAAATGATGGTTTAGAAAAATATTTAAAAATTCAACCTGCATAAAACTATTCTTAATTGAATGATTTCAAATTGTGTGCCAGAAATAATTGTGGCATACAGATGAATTAGTAAAACTGAGGTACTGAGGTAAATAAAATATTTGTAATCGTGAAAAAATCGCCTTCTCAGGACTTATCTTCACGTTTTAGCGTCCCTAGATGCCAACGAATATGTTTTATCAATTCCGTCGCTCCGTCTGTCCGGTTGTCTGTCTGCATGTCCAGTAGCGCAACTAGACATCGACTTTTGGGGGGGCTCAAGCCACACACTAATATTGATTGAATTTTAACCATTTTATCGTATGGTTATGATTTAACTATAAACTCCAGATATTGACTAAGTTTTTATGTTTCGGCTGTAAACGATTTGATTAATATCCATGACAGCTGTTAAAATATTTTTTTAATAAATTACGACACTTAAAGTTACATAGAACGATGAAACTCGTATATAAACATTTTAGGAAGTTTAAAGTTATCACTTCTCCTGTTATATATGTAATATATGTTTTACTCGACCTGTTAACAGGAAACCTGCCAAAGTTCCTCCTCCTTTTTGGTCTACCCTGTATACCAGCCCAAGTAGCACATATAATCATATAGGGGCTAAAATGCTGTGATATTTGCTAATATCTTTGGCTAATTAGCTAAAATTGCTAGCCAAAATAACAGTTCTATTACAGAATAAAGACGGAAATATGGCTAAAATGGCTTTTGGACTTTAAAATCGAGCTTTTTTAGCTGAATTCTGATTTGTTTTTTATCCGAAATTTGAGTAACATTTTTTCCGAAATTTACCTAAATAATTTCTCATTTTTTGCCTTTTATTCACTTATATCATGAATTGTTTCAAATTATGTAGAAATAGTATTAACAGAGCTAATCAGTGTAAGAATTTATGAGCCAAGAGGAAATGCAAACAACAAATTATGGTTTCGTAGAAATACGAGGACTATGACTTATTGTGTAAAATATTCATTTGATGGTTGGTGAGGACAAAAAACACTTGCGTAGGAACTTTTACTGTTAAAATAATCTAAGATAGGCATGTAAAACACGCGCCCCTTCTTGAAACTAAACATTTCGTTTTCTACAATTTTATTTTTTTTTTGAGATATAATTTACTAAGAAAATTCATTAAAGAGTCCCTAACGTAAAAAAAACATGCATGAAAATACGTTTTATTGGTAGAAAGAATATGTTTGTTTAAAGTGGTCAAGTAATGGCTGCTAGGAAATTAGTTTAATTTTAATTTCAATCATAAAAAGCTTTGGATTATTTTTTAAGCAAATATTCCTTGAAATTGGCCACCTTGTAAGCAAATATTTATCAAATGGGAATAAATTTCAAATGTAGCAACATTTATTAAAATTTTGCCAATAAAAATGCCTACTTGGTGTGCCTTTAGTACTCGCTAAAAATGGCTAATTTAAGACCCAGGAGCCAGCGTAACAAAATTAAATGATGATTACCCCAAGTCGGCGTATTTTTATAATATGTGGTGAAATATTCAATCTTTTTATTAGACATATTGTATGATAAATAATTTATATTTCATTTTTCTAAATAAATCTTCAGTTTGGTTAAGTATAGTTTTATAGGTTATAAACGTAAATTTGAAAATGTGGCATTTTTGGCAATATTAAAGCAAAAATAAGCCAAATAAAACTACCCAATTTTAGTTTAATTTTGAAACAAAAATATAATAATAAAAACCATATTTTTTTTCTCTCAATTTTTGTTATCTTAAAATGTCATAATCTGGCGTTCTTATATACCTATTATTCCTGTAATTAAACTTAAAGACTTGTTAAAATATGTTTGGGAAAAATGCCTACTTATTGATTATATTTTGACCTCGATTTCTATTGATTAAAAATGCCGATATTCTGGTATTTTAAACAGCTATGCTTACTATAATTTAACTTCAATACTTACTAGAATATGTCTGGTTATATTGTGGCAACAAAATAGTCAGATATTTCTATTTTTTGGCCGTCCAATATTACAAAAAAAAAGCTTTAGGTTTAATTATCCTATAAAAGATATTTTTTGGCCAAGTAATTATGCTATAGCCTATCTACATTAAAAACTGCTACTTTTGGAGCCAAAAAATCTAATTTGAAGCGAGTTTTCATGACTAGAAAACAAACCAAGAATCATTTGCCAAAATTTGACAAATCTCTGGTTTTTATGTGTTTTTTATGAATAACTGTTAGGCAAAAAAGCTCATCAGCTAATTTGTGCTACTTGGGAGATGAACAATTAAATAACAGAAGTTTTGCCGTTTTTTGGAATATCACCTCAATTTTATTTTAAATATGTATAGTCAAGAAAAATTAAGTATTTACATCAATGACTTCCATGATTTTTCAATGTTAGAACACTTACCCCACCTATTTCTGATTTCAGTTTAACTATTATCGGTTTTGCGTAATCAAAATATGATTTTTTTAACTCTTTTAAACCCCTTGAAAAATATCGCTTACACTTTTCACTATTTCTCAAACATTTATGATCGATAACTTTAAAAAATTCGCCCTTACGTTTTCGTAAGCCCAGATAATGTCCAATTAAATTGGTCAAAAGTATACAAGATGCTAAATTAGAAAAAAAACCTATGTTTATTTCTTAACTAAAAAACGGAAGATGCACGAGAAAAATAAACTATGTTACGGAAGAATACCTTTTTACCCATTTTTACAAACAAAATCGAGTTTAAGTGTTTTGGTTGGCCCTCGCCAATCGCCTGGCGGGGGGCTATTTTTGGTGTTGGGGGCTAAGCTCCCACTAGCCCCCCCTAGTTGCGCCACTGTGCATGTCAGTTCACGACATAGCTTAAAAGCTACTTACCAGAATCAATTAATATTTTGATTAAAAATTAAGGGTCATATGAGGATGACCTGGTAGGGTAAGTTGAGGAGAGATGGCTCAGCTTTTTTGAAATCCATTTATTTAAAAAACCGGTATAAAATAAGATATATAAATTGCACTCTGCTATATTTACTGTGACATACATACATCTAACATGCTATAAACTTTGATAAAAAATTAAAAACTATTTTTTGAAAAAAGCCATCTATCCCACATTATGAAGGTAAGTTGGTTCAGTGCTGAAGGAGAGATGGCTCAATCATAAAAAAAAATCTAAAAACTAAACTTAAACCTATCTGAAGAAAATGGTCTTAAAAACTATCATGTTGGGTCTTACAAATGAGCTTTCCACCAAAAATTTATTTAAAAAAATATAAAAACTAAATTTAATTTTTTAAAGAAAACAGCTTAAAAAACGAATCACATTTTGATCTTGCAAATAAGCTGCCCACAAGGATCACAAAAGTTTACGTATTTCGAACAGCATTCGTGAAGCCATTTTTCACAATAAACACATTTAATCCAGTCATCTGATTTAGAAGTTTCTGAATATACTTCTAAACAGCCGACGCAGCATTCAGAATTAGAGTCATTCATATCTGAATTGTCATTAAGGATCATTGTTTCTGAATCTTCATCAAAAGATGATTCTCTTGCCAACATACGTTTGCTTTTTTTAACTTGGGTACTATTTTTCTGTTGGCATTTGACTTTCTGAGAGATTTTGAACATTTCTCTTTTTTTTTTTAGCATATTGTCCTTAAATGTTAGTACCATCGCCAATTGCCTGCCTCGTTTTTTTACCGACGCTACTTCAGATTTCCCTGGTAAGGAAGAAATTACGTCCAATAGTTTTCCTGGGGTAATTTTAGATATGATCGGTGGAGAAGCTGTTATTTTACCTGAAAGGGCAACGTCTTCATTCTCTAAAAGACCAACCTCTCCATCGTATTGCAGTTGACTCTCACTCCGGTTACTACAACCTTTGAAAGCAGAAACCGCGTTACTAACTGAAACAGATTTGTTCCAGGCGAATGCAAGCAGCTCACCAAACTGAAGCCTCGTAATTTTTCTTTCTGGGTTCTTTTTCATGTACATGTTACAAGCGTAATGATAATTAGACTTCAAAGATTTAAAAAATGCTCTATCCCGCGGCTGCAAGAACTGCGTTGTATGACTTGGGAGGCAAGATAAAGTAATTTCGTTTCGTTCAGCGTACTCCAGCATTCTCGGATCATTACAATAAGAAGAATGACCATCTAGGATGAGCAGAACTTTGCTTGGAGTTTTCCGTGGAACAAATTGCTCTTTTAACCAGCTTAAAAAGATAGTGCTATTAATATAATCAGGCTTTTCCGACATATACACAACTGAACCTTCGAAAATGCAGGCGGGTGGAATGAAGGTTCCTTCCGCATTGCAACAGGATATGACAGACGTGATTGTTGCAGCATTTTTAGACCCCTTTGTTGCGATTACATGTCCAGGTTTATTATTAAGTTGTAGACCGGTCTCGTCCATATTAAAAATAAGACCGGGATTAGTTAAAAGATCGAGTTCTTTTAGGGTAGCTTCCAGAAAATTAAAATAATTATCTACATCTTTACGATATCCTTAAGAACGGGATAGCGACACTCCCTCAGATTTTCTAACTAATAAATCAGGGTTTTGCATGACAAATAGCTTTAGCCAAGGATAACCAGCTTTTTCGAGATTCTTGTTAAATTTGTGTGTAATGCCAAGACGTTCAGCTAATTTATAAGCGGTTTATTTAAAAAAACTTTGGCCTTTTAATGTTTCATTTATTAGAGAGTTACTCTACATATGTTTCGGCTTTTTAGGCCTCTCTCAGCTTGCTTGTCAATTTAAAAGCGCAATCGGCACTGGCAAATTTGCATTATGAGGAACAGGTCGTATGGCAGATTGCAAATTTGGATATTCTATATTGAGCTTTCCCTTTTTGGAATAATCTTCAGTCTTTGTCAGGCAAAAATAACAATCGTCAGAATGATTGGTGGGTTCTCCCCATACCACTAGAACTGCAAAAGGCATACTTTTTCTATTTCCCTTCATCCACTGCACCAATGATATACTACAACTAACACAGCACACATGGGGAGCCCACCGCTTATCTTGATCCCCAATTAACACACCAAAATATTTAAAGTAGGCTTTTTTTACATTTTCGGAAAATGGCCTGGCTTGTGATTTCACCAGAAATTCTCCACAAATATAACAAAATTTGTCAGGAGGAATTTTGCAACTTCGGCGCGTTTGACTCGACATTCTCGTCTTCACATACACTTGCTTATAGATACACAGAGAACCACTCAATTCGAAACTCAACAGAAGAGTGATGTTTAACGTTTATTTTATGTCTAATGTTGTAAACAACCCAGTCTAGGTAATTTTTTCGTTGTAAAATGGGCCCATTTTAGCCACTCCACAATAAAATTGTTTACCTGCCAATATAAAAGGTTTTAATTAGGCTATTAAAAAATGGTACGTATTGGGGCTTTCCGAATATTTTTTTTATTATTGGGAGGGTATTTCCATTGCGAGAATAATGAGCTGGCCTGTGTTAGAAAAATCTCGTTCTTTTTTTATAGTTAAACTTATTTCTGTACATAACTGTTTAGTGCGAAACTTTATCTAATGTGAAAAGTTTTTTATTCTGTTTCCTGTAAGTACTTTTAATTTTAACTTATTTATTTTATTTTTTTTTCTTTTCTAGTCAACTTGGATTTTTCCACACAAACGCAAAGAAATTTAATAAATTTTGATACAAGAAGGTTGACTGGACCTTTAGTTCCTCTCTCTCTCTTTTACTATATACAAACTGTTAAAGTTGTGATAAGAATTCATGATAGCCGAACAAAACGGCGGCCAAACATTTTTTTTTTTTAAATCAACGTAAAAAAACTTGTTCAATTGACTTTAAATTTTGTAGAAAAACTAACTGTAATACAGGGATAAACTGGTACGAATTTAATATGATTTAACAAAATGGCGGTGCGTGTTAATATATAAACTACTTATTGGATTTATTTTAAATTATGTCAAAAGGAAGTTTGCAATACTTAACATATAGCATATGATCTAACAAAATGGCAACGAATAAAAATGGTTCAAAAAGCAGTATATATGTGTTACTAAATTACTATGTACTGAACTAAATTGGGTCACACTTCACTATTCCTAATAAAAGGAAATATTAAAAACGAGGGAAGTTTCCGGTATAGGATATGTCCGATTTTTAAATTTGGGCTAAGGATTACCGGCAAATTAAATGTTGAAATAATTTAATTTAGTGAGTCATTACTTGTTTGTTATCTTACAGTCCAATACAGTACAATATAGCAGCTGTTTAAAATGTTGTCGTACATTGCTAAGAATATCTGGCATTCTTGGCATTCGTTTGTGATTCGGATTTCAGGATTCAGGCTGGACGGCATACATTTTCGATTTAAGGTGTCCTTACAGAAAGAAATCATGCCCCGCCTTCCAATCCACCTATCAGGAAATAATTCTCTTAAAAATTGCCGAGCAGCTAATGCACGACGGGGAGGACCCCGTCTTCGATCAAGTTTTCGTCTTGCTAACGTTGGTCATTTTCTATAATTTCTATCATGGCTGGATAAATTCAATAGTGCCAAGTATATACCTTCAATTAAGTTTCCCGCTAAGAAAAATAGGCCTACTATGCGGTTACCGAAAATACAAGCCCAGACGTTTAATTTTTGAGGACGTCAAGCATGGACCTCCCCAAGTAGCAAAAATTAGGTGATGAGCTTTTTTGTCTAACAGTTAGTCATAAAAGACACATAAATACCAGAGATTTGTCAAATTTTGGCAAATGATGCTTGGTTTGTTTTCTAGCCATGAAAGGACGCTTCAAATTAGATTTTTTGGCTCCAAAAGTAGCAGTTTTTAATGTAAAATAAGCCATAGTATAATTACTCGGCCAAAAAATATTTTTTATGTAATAATTAAGCCTCTAACTTTTTTTTTGTAATATTGGATGGCCAAAAAGTAGAAATATCTGTCAATTTTGTTGCCACAATATAACCAGATATATTCTAGTAAGTATCGAAGTCAAATTATAGTAAACATAGCTGTTTAATCAATAGAAATCGAGGTCAAAATATAATCAATTAGTAGGCATTTATCTCAAATTCCGACCAAACATATTTTAGCAAGTATTTAAGTTTAATTATAGTAATAATAGCTATATAAGAATGCCAAATTATGATATTTTAAGACAACAAAAATTGAGAGGAAAAAATATGACTTTTATTATCATATTTTTGTTTCAAAATTAAACTAAAATTGGGAAGTTTTATTTCGCTTATTTTTGCTACAATATTTTTAAAATATACCACATTTTCAAATTTACCTTTATAACTTATAAAACCATACTTAACCAAACTGAAGATATATTTAGAAAAACGAAATATAAATTATTTACCATACAAAATGTCTAATAAAAAGATTAAATATTCCGCCACATATTTTAGAAAAACGGTATTGGGGTAATCGTCATTTAATTTTATTACGCTGGATCCTGGGTCTTAAACTAGCCATTTTTTAGCGAGTACTAAAAGCAAACCATGTAGGCATTTTTATTGGCAAAATTTTAGCAAATATTGCTACATTTTGGCTACATTTGAAAATTATTGCCACTTAATAAATATTTGCTTACAAAGTGGCCGATTTCAAGGAATATTTGCTTAAAAAATGGCCCAAAGCTTTTAATGATCCGTCATGATTGAAATTAAAATTAAACTAATTTCCTATCAGCCATTACTTGACCACTTTAAACAAACATATTCTACTATGCGGTTACCGAAAATACAAGCCCAGACGTTTAATTTTTGAGGACGTCAAGCATGGACCTCCCCAAGTAGCAAAAATTAGGTGATGAGCTTTTTTGTCTAACAGTTAGTCATAAAAGACACATAAATACCAGAGATTTGTCAAATTTTGGCAAATGATGCTTGGTTTGTTTTCTAGCCATGAAAGGACGCTTCAAATTAGATTTTTTGGCTCCAAAAGTAGCAGTTTTTAATGTAAAATAGGCCATAGTATAATTACTCGGCCAAAAAATATTTTTTATGTAATAATTAAACCTCTAACTTTTTTTTTGTAATATTGGATGGCCAAAAAGTAGAAATATCTGTCAATTTTGTTGCCGCAACATAACCAGATATATTCTAGTAAGTATCGAAGTCAAATTATAGTAAACATAGCTGTTTAATCAATAGAAATCGAGGTCAAAATATAATCAATTAGTAGGCATTTATCTCAAATTCCGACCAAACATATTTTAGCAAGTATTTAAGTTTAATTATAGTAATAATAGCTATATAAGAATGCCAAATTATGATATTTTAAGACAACAAAAATTGAGAGGAAAAAATATGACTTTTATTATCATATTTTTGTTTCAAAATTAAACTAAAATTGGGAAGTTTTATTTCGCTTATTTTTGCTACAATATTTCCAAAATATGCCACATTTTCAAATTTACCTTTATAAGCTATAAAACTATATTTAACCACACTAAAGATTTATTTAGAAAACCGAAATATAAATTATTTACCATACAAAATGTCTAATAAAAAGATTAAATATTCCGCCACATATTTTAGAAAAACGGTATTGGGGTAATCGTCATTTAATTTTATTACGCTGGATCCTGGGTCTTAAACTAGCCATTTTTAGCGAGTACTAAAAGCAAACCATGTAGGCATTTTTATTGGCAAAATTTTAGCAAATATTGCTACATTTTGGCTACATTTGAAAATTATTGCCACTTGATAAATATTTGCTTACAAAGTGGCCGATTTCAAGGAATATTTGCTTAAAAAATGGCCCAAAGCTTTTAATGATCCGTCATGATTGAAATTAAAATTAAACTAATTTCCTATCAGCCATTACTTGACCACTTTAAACAAACATATTCTTTCTACCCATAAATCCGTATTGTAAACGACGGTCATTATCAGTCATTCAGTTCTTGAAGAAGTTGAATTTCCAGTTTTCACTGGAATATCTACATCAGTCCATCTACTGGCCGACCAAAAAAATAATTTTATGTTGTAACACAAATCAGAAGAGCATAATCTAATAAAATGGACCTATCCAAATGCGAAAATAACAAATAGAAAGTTGTAACACGTAGGGTATTCTTGTTAGAGTTGGAGAACCATATCGAATGTTACGATACTTAATATCTATAGAAAAAATGATTTCAGAAAATTCTTAACCCTGTTTATTGCCTATGTTTACAGTTTTCGCCTATTAAACATATCATACATCTAAGAGAAAAGGAAACGAGAAAAATATTAACTTTAAACACTAATTAAACTTTATTTTTTCCGTTTATCTTCTCTCTTCAAAAACCAACAGTAGTCACCCATCATGGCTGGATCCCATCGTCCTTGGTAACGAATATCCATTGTTCTGATATCTTGGTGAAACCTTTCACCCTGCTCGTCACTAACAGCTTCCAAATTTTTAGGAAAAAATGACACACGGGAATGGAGGAAGTGAATTTTTAATACCATTCTGGCACCAAGCGCTTTATAGGCATCTAAGAGTCCATTAACTAATTGTTCATAATTTTCATCTATATTGTTGCCTAAAAATCCTCTTACTACATTAACAAATGAATTCCATACTCTGAGTTCCTGCCTGGTAAGCTTTTCCGTAAAGTTGACATCGTCCAGCAATTTTCTGATTGTGACCCAATAAAAATGCCTTCTTTTAATTTGGCATCACTTAACTAGAGAAAGACTTGTCTAGGTATCTAAATCCATCACCATCTTTATTCAAAACCTTCACAAAGTTTTTCACCGGCCCAAGTTTAATGTGAAGAGGGGGCAAAAGATATTTTTGGGATCAACAAGAGGTATAAATTTAACATTTTGAGATCCCGGTTGAAATTTGCTTCTTTCTGGCCAAATTTTTGTTACATAATGCTGATTTATTGCACGACTGTCCCATAAACAAAGAAAACAGCAATATTTTGTAAATCCCTCCTGAAGTCCCACTAAAATCGCTATAACTTTTAAGTCCTGACATATCTGCCATTTATACCTATTGTAGTTTATTTTATCCAAAATCGTGCGCATATTTTCATAATTTTCTTTCATTGTAACTGAATGGGCAACTGGTATAGAGGGTTTTAAATTTCCATTATGCAATAACACAGCTTTTAAGCTATATTTAGATGAGTTCTACATTAAACACAGTACACGCCCACAACGAATTTTCCATACTGCAGAATTCAGAAAACATAGCGTTTTTTTTTCTGAAATTCGTAATTTTTGTTTCTTTGGCCAATAGATTCCATTCCTTAAGACGAGAACCCAGAAGTTCTGACTGTTGCTTGGATAACCCCAAATCACGTATTTAATTCCCTTTAAACAATCAAATGGGGCTCGCCGGAACTGGGACCTGTGGTAAAAGTGGGATCGGTGCACTGTTCTTCTGAGCTGGCTGATGATGCATTATCTCCATTATCTCTCAAATCAATAGCTTGCCAATCGGCAGTGGCAAATTTGCATTATGAGGAACAGGTCGTACGGCAGATTGCAAATTTGGATATTCTATATTGTGCTTTCCCTTTTTGGAATAACCTTCAGTCTTTGTCCGGCAAAAATAATAATCATCAGAATGATTGGTGGGTTCTCGCCATACCATTGGGATTGCAAAAGGCATACTTTTTCTCTTTCCCTTCAGCCACTGCACCAATGATACACTACAACTAACACAGCATACATGGGGACCCCACCGCTTATCTTGATCCCCAATTAACACACCAAAATATTTAAAGTAGCCTTTTTTTACATTTTCGGAAAACGGTCTGTCTTGTGATTTCACCAAAAATTCTCCACAAATATAACAAAACTTGTCAGGAGAAATTTTGCAACTTCGGCGTGTTTGACTCGACATTGTTGTCTTCACATACACTAGCTTATCAATACAGCGAACCATTCAATTCGAAAAGAAGAAAACTGATTTTTAACGTTTATTTTATGTCTAATGTTGTAAACAACCCAGTCTAGGTAATTTTTTCGTTGAAAATGGACCCATTTTACCCGCGTTACAATAAAATTGTTTACCTGCCAATATAAAAGGTTCTAATTAGGCTATTAAAAAATGATAAGTATCAGGGCTTTCCGAATAATTTTTTTATTATTGGGAGGGTATTTCCATTGTGAAAATAATGAGCTAGCCTGTGTTAAAAAAATCTTGTCAGCCTGTGAATTAGAGATTAAAATACCATAAGAATGGTATGTCAAAGCCTTCTGCGACATATCAGCATTGCATTTACACAGAATGTTTTACCTGCGCGAATGAACGAACATATCTAAATTCGCACGTTTAAGAATCCGTGTAAAGATTACTTATAAGGAAACAACGCTAGGAAATGGCATATCTATGTTTATTTTTAAATCTACAGTTATTATATCTGATTTAACGGCAATAGGATATTTAACAGACGCGGATACTACCTGGAGGGCATGTTGGCGTATGTATTTTTACTCCTAGTGTTGGGTGTTGGACTTGGGTGAATGTATCCTGGTGAATCGGTATATGGATATGTATGACCTTAAAAAGAAGTTCAGGTATCAGAATTATGTATTAGCCCATTTTACCTAAATTTTAACATATATTGTATAACTTTCTTTTTCGGACATAAATTTTATATTTGTACTTACTTGACGTGTAAAAGCTTTATATTATTACCAATAAATGAATCTAAATACATACTTCAGTTCTACTTGCAATATTGAATAGTCTTGATCAAAGGCGTGGAAGTTTCTTGGCATCTCAAATAGGGTCCTGCACGATTTGGTGCACTTAGGAAGGACTACATATAGGCGAGAAGCACCCCCCTCCTAATATTTTATCCTTGCAAAATCTTACTTTATGTTGGAATTATATTTCATTTGTGAATAAATTCTTAAAGTTAAATTAGAACCAAAATGTGAATATTATACTAGCAAGCTAGTGCAAACCTTCTTTCTTTTTAGTTGTCAATGGGTTGCTGTTGTTGATGCGCAAAGCCTGCTTGTTTTCTTGCGATTTTAGATTTGTCGATTGTTGTCTTCCATACTGTTGCTTATTTAAATGATTCGTACCTTTTATTTAAATCGCCGTTTTTCTATTTCTATGGCTTCTCGGATTATTCTGGTTTCATAATGCTCTATATTGGCAATCTCCCTTAACCCATCGAAATTTATTTTGTGGCCCCTTTCCTGATGATATAGGAATAGGGCCGAGCTTATGCTCTTCTACTCTCGCTGGTATTCACCTGTATACTCCTATGGTTATTTGGGGTTTGTGTAATGTTTGTATGTCGTGTTTTCTTTCTTCCGATTCTATCTGTTATGCCGTTTACATATGGTAAGATTACTTGTTCCCGGTTCCGTTGTTCGGGAATCCTGTGCATTAATAGCTTTCTCTGTGGTACGATTTATGTAACCATTTTTCTTTAAAGCACCAGATATTATATTAAGTTCGTTTTTCTTATCTGTATTTCAGTTAATCGCACGGATCTAGATATTAGTGTGTAGGTTACAGATTTAATTTGTGCTGGGTGATGATGTGATCTTGCATTTAAATATCTGCCGGTATGTGTTGGTTTTCTGCACACAGTGTATTCGAAATGTCCGTTATGCAGTTTTGTGATCAGAACATCTAAAAATGGAAGTTTGTTATTTTCCTCTAACTCTAGGGTAAATTGTATTCTAGGATATACTGAATTTACGTGCATTAGAAAATTTTCGAGCTCTTTGTGACCATGTTGCCATATAATAAATATGTCATCCACATAACGAATCCGAAACTTGGGCTTCAAACTTGCTTTGTCAAGAGCTTTTTTTTCAAAGTATATCACAAATAAGTTTGCGACTACTGTGATAGCGAGGACCCCATTGGAGCACAATCTGTTTGTTTATACATTTGCCCGTTAAATGAAAAATAAGTATTTTTAAGGCAATGCTATGAGAGTTGTAGTATATATGCCTGGAAATCCTCGTTTATAGCAATCCTGTCCAATGCTTCGTCAATGGGAATACTAGGATACAAAGACTTGACATCTAGGCTTGCTATGATATCGTCTATTTCAAGAAAGATATTTCGTATAGTTCGAGTGAAAAGCCCCGAGTTTTTGACAAATGAATCAGCTTTTTCGACAGCTGGTTGCATAATTTCAACAAGATATTTTTCTAGTTTTTGTAGCGGCAAATTAATAGCACTAACGATAGGTCTGATGGGCGCCCCTGGTGTATTTTTGGTAAACCATAAAGTTAAGAACATCAGCTCGACCTTTTCCGTGTTATGATTTTTTGTTGTATTTCGGGGTTTATTCGTAAACCTTTTGTTTTATGATATTATAGCACTAACGATAGGTCTGATGGGCGCCCCTGGTGTATTTTTAGTAAACCATAGAGTTAAGAACATCAGCTCGACTTTTTCCGTGTTATGATTTTTTGTTGTATTTCGGGGTTTATTCGTAAACTTTTTGTTTTATTTTTAGTTGTTTTCTCTAGGCATGTAGTCGGGTGTCTTGGAACAAGCTTATACCAATTGTTTTGTAAGATATCCTGCATTTTTTGTATGAAGTCTTGGGTATTCATAACTTCGGTTGCGTTTCCTTTATCTGCTGGAATGATTGTGATGTCTTTAACCTTTCGAAGCTTCAGTGGCATTTAGATTTTGTTCCAGTGGTTTGCTTGATCTTAAGATTCTTGCCACTTCTTACCAAATCTCCTCTGCTTTCGTTTCTTCAGAGGAGTCAAGAACAGCTTCCACTCCAGCTATTATTTCTTCTTTAGGAATTCTCTAAAAGAGATATCGCAAATTATGCAACCAGCTGTCGAAAAAGCTGATTCATTTATCAAAAACTCGGAGCATTTCACTTGAATTATACGAGATATCGATATCATAGCAAGCCTAGATGTCAACTCTTTGTATCCTAGTATTCCCATCGACGAAGCATTGGGCAGGACCCACATACTTATTTTTTATTTAACGGGAAAATGTATAAACAAACAGATGGTGCTCCAATGGGGTCCTCGCTATCACCAGTAGCATTTCGAGAAAGAAGCTCTTGAGAAGTTAGAAGTCCAAGTTATGGATTCGTTATGTGGATGACATATTTTTATATGGCAACATGTTCATACAGAGCTCGAAAACTTTCTAACTCGCGTAAATTCAATACACCTCAGAATACAATTTACTCTAGAGTTAGAGGAAAACAACAAACGTCCATTTTTAGATGTTCTGATTATAAAACGGACATTTCTAATACACTGTGTACAGTAAATCACCCAGTACAAATTCAAGCTGTGGTCAACACTCTAATATCTAGAACCATGCGATTAACTGAAACACAGGCGAAAAAAACGAACTTAGTATAATATCTGGTGCTTTAAAGAAAAATGGCTACACAAATCGCACCATAGAAAAAGCTATTAATGCACAAGGTTGCCGAACAACGGACCCCAAAAATTATGAACCGGGAAGGCAAGAAGTAATTTTACTATATGTAAAGGACACAACAGACAGAGTCGGAAAATACAACATACAAACATTACACAAACCCCAAACAACCATAGGTAAACTACTTGAAAACCCAAAAAAGAAAAAAAAATGGAAAACCACGGAATATACGGCATTCCATGCTAGGACTGTGAAGCTGTACGTGGGGCAAACTAACAAGCGAATATTAGCAAGAGTAGAAGCGCGTAAACTTAGCATCAGAAACAAACAAACAACGTCGGCTCTATTCCCACATCATCAGGAAACCGGCCACAAAATAAGTATCGATGGGTGTAGGGAGATTGTCAATATGGAGCATTATAATAATCCGAGAAGCCATAGAAATAGAAAAACATGGAGATTTAAATAAAAGGGACGAATCGTTAAAACTACCAACCATATGGAAGACAATAATCGACAAGTCTAAAATCACAAAAAGTCAAGCGGAATTAGCTCAACAACAACAGCAACATCCGGAAAACATAAATAATGTCCAAGGGCCGCTCAGATATAACCTTCGGCCCCGGGTAGGGGTATAAAAGGAAGCTCGCAGTCGCTAACACTTCAGTTTCTATTCGGACGAAAGCTTCGAAAATGCCAAATGTGATTTTGGCGAAACGTCAGTAAAACTGTTCTATTCTGAAAGACAGTAGTGAACGGATGTACATTCGGAACGAAAACACATCAAATAAATATTTAATAATATCGCACGCCAATAACTTTCATATTGTAACATTTTAATTTCGTCACTACATTTTAATGCATAAAAATCCATAAATCCGGTACTGTAAGTCTCCTATCGATGTAGTAAGGTGCTCGCGGTCTCTGCTTAGCGAAATCTTCTGCTTCATATTGAGGCAATTCACTTGATCCTGTTTTAATCCAGGCCTTCTTTTGGGATTTACGTCGGCAACTTAGTTAAAAAGGCTCCTATGTGTATTTAATTACGTTGTACCTTAATATTTTTGATTGAGGAACCTTTTATTACTCTCTTGTGAGGATTTAACTGCACTTGACCACCTACCATATTTTTTTGATGGGATAAACTTTATGAAACGACTAATAAGAAAGCCTTTACCATCAAATAAGGGTTTTTTTTTCTTCTTCTCCCTCCTCTTCTACTTCTTGTTCCTGTTCTCCTAACCAGGGTTTGAACCTGGATGTGTCATTGTAAGTGGAGCAGAAGTCTGTTACCTAATACTTAAGTGTGTACGTACCCAGTTTTCCTGCTGGAAATGTCTTTGATGACACTTACATCATAGACTGCTGATCTAAGTCACCGATGCTGATAGACACTTAGATAAGTATCTTAATTTTAACATCCATTGTGCTGAATTGACTTTATTGTTTATTGCTGATCAGCTTTATGACTTTTTCTATTTCTTTTGAGTGTAGAGTATACTTTTTGATATAAAGTTCTAACTACTGCTGGTGTGCATAAACCATGATTATTGGTGTTGTCAATAAGATTATTTTTACTTTATAACTCATGCTGATACTCAAATATCACATTATAAGTTTAGGACACAATAATCTATAGGTTTTTGTCAACATTTAATCGTATAGTAGGCTTTAAGATACAGAACATCACATAAGTTTATGACACAATAATCTATAGGTTTCTGCCAACATTTGATAGTATAATATACTTTAAGATACAGTGTTGTTGTAAAATGTGATCACATCTTGAAATTTTAACTTATAAGATCTAGTTAGTTTATACAAGGTATATAATAAGTGTTATAGACAGGTAACACTACTGGAATATGTGATGATATTTATGTTTTATTGTATTTACTTGCTTTAGAAAGGTATTTTGATATAAAACAATGGTGTCAATTTGCTAGGTAATATTGGTGATTGGATTTGAAATTTAGTTATATAAATTTTTCTTGTTATTTGCTTGCTCTTAGATTCACATAATACTCTTTTCTTTTATTCTATTATTGTTAATTGTATTTGAATTAATGAAGTTAATTAATTGCTTGATTATTTTGTATCTTTTGATAAAATTTTACTGTTAGATCGAATTGTTCGGTAAATTAAAACAACTTAAAGATTTTCTTTATAAACATTTATAGATTTTGGAGTCTATTACTTTTACCACTAAATAGCTGATTGAAAATTTCTTTTCTCATCCGTATTACTTCATTTTCAGGTTTTATTGAACATTTTTAGTTTGTTGTTTTGTGATTCTCTTAGCTATTTTCCTAAAATATTTTACACAGTTGATCTAATATTTGGATAGTGATCTTTATTTGAATATACTTTAGATTTTTCTCTCAGCATATGAGGTATGAAAACTGATAAACATAGGATCATTACATAGTCAATTGTTTTTTTTTTAAACTTCAATTAAGGCCAATTTCTTTCATATGTTATAAAAAATAACCTACAGGAGATACATATTTCTGGAAATATTTTGGGGAGCACTGAACTTGTTAATAAATGTTATTTGTTGAATATGCTTGGTTTCTTTTTTTTTTTTACTATTAACTTTAATTAATTTTATCTTAGTGGTCTTGAGAAGTGGTACTCAAAACATCTAGAGCGGTTAACAGTCAACTGGTATAGAACTGTTGGCGCCCTTATAAATAGAAATCGAACCAATCTCCCTGAGCAGTCGGTGATTTGCACACTAACTTTACTGCCTCTCTTTCAATCAACCACTTAGTGTAGATTTATATTATCTTAAAACAAATACATACTCTCTGTTATCAAACATAGAAAGAGTGTGGCAATACGAAACATTAAAAATTAAGGTGGCCTGCATTTATAATTCAATCACCCTGTACGGGTAAAGCTCTATGTTTTTCCGAATAAAAACCAACTTTCAGAAGCTCCATTAATTATAACACTGAGTTAAAATTTAACAATAAGTGCTGGAAACATCAAAGCGAACAATAGTGAATTTTAATTTAAAGACATAAAAAAAATAATTACCTTCCGAATTAACTGATATAGTTTTAATAACTGAACTTACGAAATACTATAATAACTTTATTATTTTTATCAAGACTGACAAACAGTTTCCGTAGATTTGTACACATGAATTACCTATGTTTCGTGTTGATTTTTCTATATCTTGTATTAAAAGCCTCAGAAACTTCAAGTAAGTTTAGTGTTAATCAAAATACATAGTGTACAAAAGATGGATAAAAATAAAAAAATATATATTAAAAAATAAAACCGACTTCAAAAAAATGAACTAAAACTTGGAAAATAACATTTTATTTCAGCTAGAAAATTTTACTCTATGAAGTCGACGACAAAATTATTTTTTATTATCTAAAAACAATTATTAGTGTATGAAAAACTTTTTGCTTTGAAAAACGTTTAAATAATTTTTTAATATACTCATGTACAGGGTGCTACAAATTCCATGTTATGTATGGACATCTCCTAAACCTTAAGAGATACAGGAAAGGTTAAATTGGGGCAAAGTTGCGCATTTATATGTCTAACAATATACCATTCAGTTTCCGAGTAGGTCCAGAGATATCTGGAAGATTATTTTTTAGATGGAATGGAATACACATTTACATAGCCCCTTTTTAAGCTCTATCCAGTGGAGTTAACAGTTTTCAATCTGACGTTTCGTCCTTAAGCAACTATCATCAACTTCCGTTTTTTTAAATACGGACCTGAATATTTATTTCATTTTTTTTCATTATATCTATATCACTTGTAATTTTTAGCGTATTTACTGGGCTAATTCCGATTTTTTTTTAAATTTCAGGTTCCGAAAATGTGTATTTTAATACCTACATGGAAGCTCAAAACTCTTGCCTTCCAGGAGATTACGCTATAATAGGTGGTTGCATGTCTTGTTTCTGCGCTTATCTTGGAGTATTGGAAAAATGTGTTTTTAATCCACATGCAAGATGTATAAGATATGATTAGTTGGAATAAAATCGTGTTCTTTCTTTATTTCATTACCGTATAAGTTAACAACTGGGAAACTTAAAACACCTTTAAAAAAGTGGGTTTCGGCAAACATAGCCCTACAGCTATCACAATTTAAGAAGCTTACGTTTTATATATATATATATATATATATATATATATACATAGTGTGATATTTGAGATGTCCAAGTGAAATGCGACATCTTAAAGGACCAGATAAATATAATAGGATAAATAATACTACTTGTTTATGTTGACAGGAAATATTTTTGATTGCGCTTTTTTTGAGAAAAATGTATGCATTTAGGGTGATCCCGAAAAAAGATATGATCTATGGTTTTCTTTAAATGACATATCTTGTATATTTTCACGTTTTTTAATTCAATGGCTAAATACTATAATATATTTAAAACCTTCTGTGACTGTGAACTTCGAAACTGACGTCGTATAAACATACGTCGAAAGCTATACTCTAGACAATTTTATGTCACAAGCTATATCTGTAAATTCATTTGTTTTTAAGTTATAGACTCTAAAAAGATCCCTTTTATTTCTTCAGTGCCCCGTATATTCTAAACCGTTTAGATGAAAGAAAAAACAGTTTTGCAAACATTTGCCAAAACTCGTTTTTTATGAATTTCTGGCCCAATTTTTACATTTTACAATTACAACATGACTACCACTTGATACATAAAGAAATTAATCATCCCATATATAAAAGAAAACGTTTAAATATCTCTCATTCTTACATATCGTTATTTAATTTAACAATGGTGGCCTGCCAAATTTGTACAATTATAGCAACGTCTCGGATACACCTAGATAACTTGATTTTAAGCTAACAAAAGCTCAGCAACTTCGAAAAATTCTACTTTCTTTTCATGGTAAAAATTGCAAAATAAAAATATCTTTATTGTAATGATCTGCCCTGAGATTTTTTAATTAAACAATTTTCCTTTTTCAGCAGCCACTCCTCTCAGTACATATTGGCCAAAAACCATTTTTTACCACTTTTTGATTTGTTTTTGCGAACCAAATGGTGTACGTTGGAGCCCTCTTCACGCTCTTAAACAGCCCTTCGTGGGAAACTGTGTCAGATTTAATTTAATTAATTTAACTAATTACAAAAAAAAACACATAATTGTTTTATTCTTGTGACACACCACAATTGTTGCTAGTGACTGGACCACTATTCGATGTGATACGAATGAGAGCCTACTATTTTCTTGATGTTGTAACAGGGTCAGCGTTACTGGGTCTGGTTAAAGCTTTTTGTGTTATCGTAGTTTCTGGTCACGTGCCCTCTTCAGTTCTGTTTTATTTTATTTCTTACTCACTCGTTTTTTTCACGATAGCTAAGAATTATTTACAATTTCTCTTTAAAAATCATAATCAGCAAAATTTATTGTTGTGAGTATTACGTGGAGTTGGGAGTATACTAAAAGAACAAAATATGTTTAGGTTTTATATCTTTTTTTGTAAAACAAAGTTTAATGCCACAGGCGTTGCGAGTTAAATATTTAATTTATTCAATGAAATAATTTTACATTTATTTCATTGAAGGTTGGCGTTTATAGTGAAACACTTCCACTTCGATGTTATCGCAAATGCATACACTAGTGCTCAGAACAACTGGACAGTATGGAGAGCATTTGGCAACAGTGTTAAAAAACTTTTGGGGATCATAAGGTGATATTTTCAGGATCGGGTATACTGGTGGTATTGGAAATACAGTAAGTATCAATATATATTATTCAATTCGGACGCAAAAAAGAAAGCTTCGAAATGCCAAATGTGATTTTAGCGAAACATCAGCAAAACTGTTCTTTTCAGAACGACAGTAGTGAACGGATGTATACCCGGAATGGAAACACATTGTATATATATATATATATATATATATATATATATATATATATATATATATATATATATATATATATATATATATATATATATATATATATATATATATATATATATATATATATATATATTTCTTACCATTTCTTAAGGAGAGTTGAAACTGCTCATAAAAATTCTGCAGCAACATATATTAGACCGACCCAAATTCTTACGTTATCTAGTCAACCATTAAATATGGGTTCTGATTGACCCAAAATAGATTATTATGGAGTTTAATTTGCGTTATGAGATAAGATATCTAGTACGCCTTGGACCAATAAACCATAGACATATGAGTGAGACGGAAATAATTGTTTTATTCAGAATTTTAATATCCGAAAATTAATTTTTAACAGGACTTTTTGAGAAAACGCTTCAAGATAGAAAAACGAAACTTCCTAACTTTTAATTTTTATACAAATTAGCTCTCAAAAGTATTTTCAAAAATCACCTTCCGTACTTCTTTTGTTTGCGTTATTAACAAACAATAACAAATAACTGTTCAAAAAAGAATTATACTGCCTACTTTATTTCGTTGATACTAATAAGTTAGCCAGATTTTATTTTTCAAGTTTTAGCTTTTCATTTTTGTGTGTATAAATCGTAAATTGCACTACGAACATCCATTTTTACATTGTCACTTAAGTCTTCTGTCTTTGGCTTTTTTCGTGTACATTTCTTAATTTTCTGCACAGTCCTTATACCGATTCCCAGAGCTTTTGCTACTGTCTCCTGGATATTGGCCGGTGAATTTTAATTTTCCTAATATTTTATTAGATTTAATACTATTTTTTTCGCTTGTGCATGCAAAAAATCTGAAAATTGTTTTCTATTACTCATTTTGTCACTTACTTGTCAATCTGACTGAGTTTATCCTGTTTTTTAATATGAAAATATCATAGGTCTATCTAATTCATCTTCCGGATTTTATGCGGAGGATATGATTACACGTAATAAAAGAAAAACAAACTTAAAAGTTTGTCGTTGATAAATCGTATGACCCGCACGATAACACTGCTTTTGACTATAAAATAGTTTATCTATTCGTCAAAACAAAATCAATATTGAAAACGCCGAAAAAAATGGGAAATAGACCACTAAGTTAGCAAAGCCAGCTTATTATTCTAAATATTTTAGCTTTTTTTGAGCTAGAAAAACAACAAGTATAGCTACAGGAACTGCCTTGGACCTTCAGAATGTGGTGGAAAGAATAGCTTGTGCAACGAAAGTAAGTTCAAGATCGATATTTAATTTAAAAAAAATTGGACTAAAATCGGACAAAAGATTCAAAGAATTATCATCAACAAGAAATAAAGAGCGTATCAAGATAACCGACTACTTAAAAAGTAAGATCCGGGATACCATGTATCGCATGTACGTCCACCATAAAGTCTCTCCATCAGACACTAAATTATGATATGTCCAATCATTTCAATTATTCTATTAGTTTTCTAAGTAAGAGAAATTGGCTTTCGATAGAAGAGAAGTAACAACCGCAAGTATCTCGTGGATATACTTGATGTTTTTAATAAAATAATTAAATTTTTCAGGGAGTACACAAAAAATTTGAATTCACTAGAAAAAGGTTTTACTCAGGACTTCTTTGATGAAACATGTATATTCAATAAAGGGTCTTTTAGAAATACCTGGTAGGATGATACGAAAGCTACGAGCTCTTCAGGAAGCGGTGAAGGTAAGTTTACGGAGCATTTTGACTATTTTTGTTTTTTTTTTTAATTTAGTTTTCTTGTGCATTTACATTAAGAGCATCGGTCGGCCTTAAATTTTTACTAATTTAAGGTATTCTTTTGACCCAAGTCATAAAAAACTAAGTTTATTATAGGCAACTTTTTAACGGTATTTCAAAGATAAATAATATGAGAGTGCGGAAAAGTTATTATTTTTATTAAATATCAAAAAATAGAAATGTTACAAGCTGTCGAAAATGGTTAAAAATTAGTAAATTTTGCACCATAAAAAATATTTATTTTAAAATAACTTTTCCACATCTCCTCAATAACCAGGATTATAAATCTTCAAAGATAGTGTAATTTGTTTGATAAACACGACCAGGATTTGGGTTAAAAGCTAACCGTTTTTGACCGCAAAAAAAAATGTTTATTGTATGATATTTAATAAAAATAATTACTTTGTCAAAATCGCGTATTATTTATCTTTTAAATACTATTGAAAAATTGCTTATATTAAACTTACTTTTTTTATAATTTAGATCAAAAGAAAAACTTCAATATCGTGAAATGAATCCATGTTAGTAAATATACTAGACCTCTAAATTATATATATTTTTTTTTCTTTTGCTCCAGTGTTGAAACAGCTGATTTTTTTAGGGAAGCTAGTTTAGTTTTTAAAAGCGGAATAAAAAGTGGGGACTACCACGATAGTATGAACCGTGAAAATTTCGAAAAATTGTTTGAATATCAACTTGTTCCTAATTTGCCGCCCAAATCATTAATATCATGAACAACGCAATCTACCACTCTGGGCTAGTAGCAGGCATACCCCGAAATTCTTGGTCCAAAAAAAGAGTTATTTTATGGCTTTCCGAAAAAAATATTCTCTCTCCAGAGGCAGCAATGAAGGGCCAAATCTGGGATTCGGTAGAAAAAAATCGAAGTACAGAAAAAAATATTGTCTTGACGAATATGTAAAACCTTTTTTCCGCCTCCCACCATACCATTGTCAATATAATCCCATGGTTTGGTCAGAGCGCAAAAGAAAATATGACCAACATATTTTTGCCTCAAAAGGATTATCTGTTATATATATTTATTTAAAATTATTTTTATAGTTTTTAGTTATTAGTTTTAATAATTTTGCTTCACGTCAAGTTTTCTATTGTTACACTATTTCTTTCTAAAATTAGTTGATATTCCATTTAAAATATTTTGCAATGTCCTTTTGCCCTTGGTAATGATACTTTTTTGTCCGGTTTTAGTCAATTTTCACTTAAATTAAATATCCATCTCGAACTTACTTTCGTAGCGAAAGCTCTTTTTTCGAACGCATTTTCAAGAAATTCATGCAGCTTTTTGTTGTTTTTCTAGCTAAGAAAAGGATATTTAGAATAATAGGCCCTTTGCGTTAAAATGTTGTTAAAAAGGCATTTTTAACCAACTTTTTTCGCCCAGAAAAGTTTTGACTTTGTTATTATAAAATAGCTTAATATAAAGTTGTAGAATAAAACATATTTTGTACCTTTTTTAATGAATAAATCACATTATTCACACTGTTTTTATTTTCTTTATTTAACTATATATAGCTTTTGTTCAATGTCTGCTTAGCTTGGTGAACTGTAAAGTTCTTAAAATTAGCATTTATTCTCCTTAATGGCAGCCACACACCAGCACAATCTTGGACGCGATCACTTCCACCGTGGCGGCCAAATGACAGCATAGGATCGCCACCGTGATTGCTGCTGAGAACGCAGTTAGTGTATGCGTTCCTTAAATAATTGGTATATTAACCGTTAACAGCTAAGAAATACGTTCTTTTTGTGCTGTCGTTACGTCACTGCATATCCGAAATAATTCTACTATACATAGAATGTTTTACCTGTGCGAATAAACAGAATTCGTATAAAGGTTACTTATAAGGAAAAGCAAAACAATGTTAGGAAATGACAAATCTATGTTTATTTTAATATTTACAGTTATTAAATCTGATTTAACGGAACAGCATACTTAACAGCCGCGGATTTTGCCCGTACTACCTGGAGGGCATGTTGGAGTATGTATTTTTACTCCTGGACTTGGATAAAAATAGTTGAGTGTTGGACTTGGCTGAATGTATCCTGGTGAATCGGTATATGGATATATATGACCTTAAAAAGAAGTTCAGATATTAGAATTATGTATTAGCCCGTTTTACATACTTCAGTTCAACTTGCAATGTGCAATAGTCTTGATCAAAGAGGTGCAAGTAGACATCTCAAATAGGGTTCTGCACGGTTTTGATTGCACATTTGGTGCACTTATGAGTGACGGACATATAAAGGAGGAGCATCCCCCCCCAATATCTTTTTCTATTGGCCTTATGTTGGACTTATGTTTCATTCGTCAATAAATTTTTAAAGTTGAATTAAAACCAAAATATGAATATTATACTAGCAAGCTAGTGCGGACCTTTTTTTTAGTTGTCAATTGGGTTTTTTTGCTTATTCCACCCCAATATTTTCTCTTCTCTTTAGTGCACCCCTTATTATAATTTAATATTTAGTTTTTTGTCACCAACAAAAATAAAACTTTTCGACATCCAAATGTAGGTTGATAATAACAATTTTTTTTGTAGTTACTAAGGTTGAAGTTCCATTTTTGTTTATGGTGGGCACTAGGCTCTAAACTACTAAAAACCTAAAAACTACATTGGTTTTTAACATGTTTTATCAAGTACTCTCAAAAACTTAACGGGAAATATGTAAATAGGCAAATAAATAAAATAAGAAAAACACAAATACCTAATAACAGTGTTAAGCTAAGAAAATCTAAATAAAAAGATTGGTTTTTGAGCTATATATATATGTATATATATATATATATATATATATATATATATATATATATATATATATATATATATATATATATATATATACAGTAGAGCCGCGTTAACCCGAACACCGAGGGGTTCGGGGCCTTTCGGATTAGCAGAGTTCAAATTGTTATAAATTTATTTATTAATAAAAATTCTTAAAAATAAAGGTACGTATTATGTGTGTTAAAACATTTTTTAAATTTCGAATTTTTCTTAGTTAAAACATCATCGCAGTCGATGAAGTAACGGATTGTCCTGAGGGTTTACGTCATTTCCATCCACCCAGTGAATACATTTATTTCTTGCTCGCTATTATTTTCTACCCTACACCTGCCCCTTCTTGTGCTTATTCTTGAGCAACATTTTCACTTACCTTTCCACCTATTCAATTTAATTGGTAACTTAATAAGATGTCGTCTTCTGGATTAAATTCCTGAGGTTCAGCTGAACGAACTTGTAGGAGCAACTTGCTCCATGACTTTTTAATAAAACTCTGGTACACATTCCCAACAAGCCCCCAAATTAAATGCTACGTCTTTCAAGTTAACATAGATAAGAATGGCATCAATGTTTTTGTCTCTGCATTCTTTTTGATGGACCACCTGAGCCAGTAACTTCTTACAGAAACGAAATTTTATATTTTAGATAATATTTTAGGGCGGTTCAATTTATATATATATATATATATATATATATATATATATATATATATATATATATATATATATATATATATATATATATATATATATATATATATATATATATATATATATATATATATATATATATATATATATATATATATATATATATATATATATATATATATATATATAATAATATTTTAGGGCGGTTCAATTTGTGACAATTTTCTCTCCTTAATTCTTTTTTTAAAGGATGGCGCGGCACATTGTCCAGTAGAAACAAAGCCCGCTCTTCCAAATTGTCAGCTCGAAGATATTGTCACACACGTAGAATTAATTCGTCTTTGAATTAATCTATGGAAAGTTGTTTATAAACCATGTAGTCTTTTGTCTACTATAACACACTGAAAGGATGGTAGATCCGAACGCACATGATTTCTTGGCCTTTTCAATAACTAGTAATCGAAGTTTGTGTTCTCCATAAATGTTATTAGATTTTTACATTATTTTTCGGTAAATTCACTAAAATTCGTCTTTAGATGGAGAAGTGTGGCACACTGCTGTTCAAACAAATCAAAATTGGGTAGAAGCAAATTTACAAGTCGCATTGGGATTAATCAGATATAGTATAGATATATATATATATATATATATATATATATATATATATATATATATATATATATATATATATATATATATATATAATATATATATATATATATATATATATATATATATATATATATATATTGATATATATATATATATATATATATATATATATATATATATATATATATATATATATATATATATATATATATATATATATATATATATATATATTATATATATATATATATATATATATATATATATATATATATTTATATATATATATATATATATATTTATATATATATATATATATTTATATATATATATATATATATATATATATATATTTATATAAATATATATATATATTTATATATATATTTATATATATATATATATATATAAATATATATATATATATATATATATATATATATATATATATATATATATACATATATATATATATATATATATATATATATATATATATATATATATATATATATATATATATATATATATATATATATATATATATATATATATATATATATATATATATATATATATATATATATATATATATATATATATATATATATATATATATTATAATCTATATATGTATGTATATATATATATATATATATATATATATATATATATATATATATATATATATATATATATATATATATATATATATATATATATATATATATATATATATATATATATATATATATATATATATATATATATATATATATATATATATATATATATATATATATATATATATATATATATATATATATATATATATGTATATATATATCCGGGTGTACATTAGTTCACTAGTGTCGTTCTGAAAAGAACAGCTTTACTGACGTTTCCCATTTGGCATTTTCGAAGCTTTCCTTCTCGCTCCGATTAGAGACTGAAGTGTAAGCCACTGCAAGCTTCCTTTTATACCCCCCCCCCCCCGGGCCGAAGGTTATCTGAGCTGCCTTTGGTCATTATTTATGTTTTCCGGATTTTGCTGTTGTTGTTGCGCTAGTTCCGCTTGATTTCTTGTGATTTTAGATTTGTCGACTATTGTCTTCCATACTGTTGGTAGTTTTATTGATTCGTCCTTTTTATTTAAATCGCCTTGTCTTTCTATTTCTATGGCTTCTCGGATTATTCTGGTCTTATAATGCTCTATATTGGCAATGTCCCTACACCCATTTATTTTGTGGCCGATTTTATGATGATGTAGGAATATGGTGCAGGTTGTTTGTTTGTTTCTGATGCCCAGCTTATGCTCTTCTACTTTCGCTGATTTTCACTTGTTAGTTTGTCCCACGTACAGCTTTTCACAGTCCTGGCATGGAATGCCGTATACTCCGTGGTTCTCCAATTTGATTTTGTCTTTTGGGTTTCCAAGTAGTTCAACTATGGTTGTTTGGGGTTTGTATAATATTTGTATGTTGTGTTTTCTAAGAATTCTTCCAAATGTATCTGTTGTGCCCTTTACATATGGTAAGAATACTTGTTGCCTTCCCGGTTCCGTTGTTCGTGAGCATTAATAACTTTCTTTGTAGTGTGATTTGTGTGGCCATTTTTCTTTAAAGCACCAGATATTACATTAAGTTCGTTTTTTATTGCCTGTGTTTCAGTTAATCGCACAGACCTTGATATTAGAGTGTTGGCCACAGCTTGCATTTGTGCTGGGTGATAATGTGAGGTTGTATTTAAATATCTGTCGCTATGTGTTGATTTTCTATACACAATGTATTCGAAATGTCCTTTATGCAGTTCTGTAATCAAAACATCTAAAAATGCAAGTTTGTTGTTTTCCTCTAACTCTAGGGTAAATTGTATTCTGGAATGTATTGAATTTACGTTAGTTGCTTTCTCAAGAGCTTGTTTCTCGAAGTATATCATAAATAAGTTTGCGACTACCGGTGTCTACCATCTGTTTATTTATACGTTTGACCGTTAAATAAAAAATAAGTATTTTTAAGGCAATGCTCCGAGAATTGTACTATGTGTGCCGGGATATCCTCGTTCATAGCATTCCTGTCCAATGCTTCGTCGATGAAAATACTAGGATACAAAGACTTGACATCTAGGCTTGCTATGATATCGTCTATTTTAAGAACGATATCTCCATCGTCCTAAACCATTGAGTTTAGGACATCTGCTTGACTTTTCCCGTGGTATGATTTTTTGTTGTGTTTCGGGGTTTATTGGTGTACTTTTAAATACAATTTTATTTTACGTTTGTTTACTGGACCTCCCTAAAGTTTGAAATTATGTTTGTATAGGCATATCCTACTAATTTTCCTAAGGTTTGTCCGTTCGGACTCCCCCGAAATCAATATTTGGTTTGGACTCACCTGAACCGAACTTCTGGCTGCACTTGCTTGATCGTATCCTGTATTAGTCCCATCAGTTCAAAATAAACGAAATGCAATGCAAATTAACGAATCTTTTGTACATTCTTGAAACATACTGATTCTTACGTATTTTGAGGCGATCTTTCCGATGAAAACAGAAAGCCTATATTGGGGGCCCAAATTAGAGAAAAAATTATGTTTTGGTGATTTTCAGTCGAAAACCAGGACAATACTGGCGAAACTATTGATCGGATCTAAAAACCGAATGCATCGATCTAAAGAGAACAAAAAAAAGAGTTGGGAAATTTATATGCGCATTTTTAATATAAATAAATAAAAATAAATCTCGCCGATAGGCGCGTTTCTTTGCGATCACAACCACAAACACGAAATCCTCACTCAGTGTATGACGAAACTATACGCGTTACGGCATATACATACTCCTGACATAATTTGCGAATTTTTTTGTTATGTTTAGAATGAACTTGGTCGTGTAACGAAATCTCTCATAGTCTAAGTTATGCCCATATGACCCTTAATTTTTTATACAAATTTGAAGTCAATCGGGTAAGTAGTTTTTACGCTATGCCGCGAACTGACAGACAGACAGACGAACCGACGGAATTGATAAAACATATTTTTTGGCATCTAGGGAAGACAAAAAACGTAAAATTGTGTCAAACCTGGGAGGGTGACTTTTTTGCAATTACAAACATTTTATTTGGCCGCCATTTTGTTCGGCCATCTTAAATTGGTCCCACAATTTTACTAGTTGATCTCTATACCACAATTAGTTATGACACAATTTGAAATCAAATCTTTAAGCAGTTTTTCAGGCTTAATTTTTAAATGTTTTATTAAACCGCCATTTCGTTCCGCCATCTTGGATTCGTACCAAAATGATATCAGTTGATTCCAACATAACACTTGATTTGCAAAATTTGAGATATATTAGAAGAGTAGTTTTTTAATAATAATTTTTTTAACATGTCACTAGGCCGTTGTTTCGATATATTGGATTTTCATATGACCGTTAATTTTTTATTAAAATTTGAAGTCAATCGGGTAAGTAGTATATAAGCTATGCCGTGCAGTGACAGACAGACAGACCGACAGATGGACCGACGGAATTGATAAAACATATTTTTTGCCATCTAAAGAAGCTAAAACGTAAAGATGTGTAAAACCTGAGAGTATGACTATTTCACGATTACAAACATTTTATTTGGCCGCCATTTTGTTTGGTCATCTTGAATTAGTACCACTATTTTACTAGTTGATCCCTATACCATCAATAATTATGGCACACAATTTGAAATTAAACTATTAAGCAGTTGTTTCAATAAGCTGAATTTTTAAATAATTTATTAATCCGCCATTTTGCCCCGCCACCTTGGATTCGTACCAAAATGGTACTAGTTGATTCCAACATAATACTTGATGTTTTTGCAAAATTTGAGATAAATTGGATGAGTCGTTTTTTAATAACAATTTTTTAACATTTTACTAGACAGACCGACAAACGGGCCGGGAGTTGATAATTTTTGGCTTCTAGCGACGCTAAAACGTAAAGATGTGTAAAACCTGAGTGAATGATTTTTTCAAAATATTTAAAGATTCAACCTGAAACATTGGTCGCCATTTTGTTCGGCCATCTTGAATTAGTACCAAAATTGTACTAGTTGATCCCTATACCACAATTAGTTATGGCACACAATTTGAAATCAAAGCATTAGGCAGTTTTTCAGGCTGAATTTTAAAATATTTTGTTCCGCCATCTTGGATTCGTACCAAAATGTTATCAGTTAATTCGAACATAACACTTGATGTTTTTGGAAAATTTGAGATTAATTGAATGAGTAGTATTTTAATAATAATTTTGTAACATTTCACTAGACCGCTATTTTGTTTCGCCGTATTGGATTTTTACCAAAATATAACCAGGTCGTCCGCAGAAGACATTTAATTTTTGACCAAAATTTGAAGTCAATCTGGTAAGTAGTTTTTTACCTACACCGCGAACAGGCAGACAGACAGGAATTGAGAAAACATATTTTTCGACATCTAGGGACCCTGACACCCAAGATCCCAACAAAAACTCGGATGTGATTTTTTCACGATTACAATACTTCCCTTTTACGAGGGAAGTAAAAAATTCGAAAATCAGAAAACTTTCCTTTAACTTTCATCCCTCTTTTGGTTTGCCGAAGTCCACGCCTACTTAATTAAATATCCAACGGGTCCTTCCATACTAGGCGGATGAATCAACGAATGTTCGAATTTAAGGAATAGTGAGTAGCAAGCTTTATATACATATTATAGCACTACATGACGCAACCTGGTGTGTGTAAATTTACATACTTAGTAGACAGTAAATTCGTACACATGTTACGAAGGCACGATGGTATATTGTGGTAAAATTTCAGGCCAAAAAAATAAAAATTGCCTATTTTAGACAACTTATATAAAAGGAAGTGCCCAAAAAAATATTTAAAAATTTCCTAAAGAATATCTAATAAAACATTTTGATATTAGACACATATATAAAAGTATATAAAATTTTTTTTGTTGACTCATTTCGCGCGTTTTTGTAATTTTTGGGCCCCTTCAAAATTACGAACCAAAATTCTCATTTTTTTGAAACGAAAAATTCTGTTTAAATTTTTGAATCTGAATCTTTGATTTTTCACTATTATTACTGATTGTGATTTTACCTATTTGTGACTTTGAAAATATTTCTGATTTTTGACTTTGATATTTTGCATTATTAGTGACTTTGTTATCTCTATTTTGACATCTTCGTTAATTATGGTTGAATTTGTATGTAATGCACAAAGTTACTAGGATAGGCATTCAAGAAAAACCTGTGTAAGTGGCATTACAAAATTCCTATTGCTTTGTCCATTATAAACAAATAATGAATTTCAATCAGACGTCAAGTGTGGCATCTGGCCAAATACAGAATTTTTGATTTTTTTTCGCCCCCCTGCATATCAATAGCTACACACTTCACCTTCAAGACACAATTTTTCTTATTCAAATATTTTCATTTTTACGGATGTTATGGGGAAATTAGTTTCTGAAGATTTAAAAAATTCAAATTTTCTGCCTTTCTTGCCTATTGTTTGCACGAAATTCAGAAAAAGAAAATATTAATTAACCAGTACCTCAAAAACGGTGCATCGAATCAAAAGTTTGGATAGGACATAAAAAATAGTGCTTTTTCTGTGCTTTCGAATGCCATCAACAGCATCCAAAAATATTAATTATATTAATATATTAATATTTTGGAGCCCATAGGGCGCAAAATTTTACAATATATTAGAATATTTTAGATGCCCAATTTAGGTCCCTTTTAATATCAAATTCCTCCCGATGACTGCGGTTATCAGTTTTGCTGTTCAAAATTCAAAAGTTTGCCAGATTTCAGAGTCGTACAATATATTGTGGTGTTACAATGTCGCTTTTATTGGAGTATATAGGCAAATAAAATGCAGGTTTTGTTTACAAAATTATCTGTATATTTTAATAACCAGGACATAGTGCGAAACTGTATTTACATTGATGGAACGTTCCAGCTTGAGAGCAAGAGCATATTTTGCAGCCGGTGATAATGTTCCTACTACCTGGAGCGCATATTGGATAAAATGCGGATTGGGGTGGTACTATTCCTTGGACTGGAGATATATATGGGTAATTTATTGCTGGGCTAGGATAAATATAGTTGGCTGCTGGATATGTATAGGGATAGTATCCTACTGGATATGTATACGGATATACGACACCTTAAAAAGAAATTTATGTGTACAAAATTTGAATCAATTGAAATTTATTTAAGTTATTTTGCTAATATTTTGAATAAACATACACCAAAATTCATTGTTTTGTTGGTAATACCCAGGTATGTTCGTGCAAATAAGGAGATTCGTGCTTTGAGATGTGTAAATGAACAGGATGTGAAGGAATTTCAGATCTGTATGACATAAAAAAACACACATATTGTATTTTTCCATCCGTGAAGGACTAAGAATCAACATTTTCTATTATACACTAGTTCTTGCCGCGCTAATATTTTCCTACTTTTGATTATGAGTTTCATCACAGGTGGCTATACGCTGCTCCGTGGTAAATAGAGTATTAATTCCGGCGAAGATTTCGGAAGTTCTCTTGGTAATCACAAACGTTGATTTTGCTCCTGTTGGTGACTCTGGTGTGGTTTTGTGTATTCATTTTAGCGCTAGTACTCGTCTTTCGACTAGTTGACTGTACTGATGAAGATCTTAAGTCAGAAAAACGTGTCTCTAGTTAAATTCCACTGCTTTAGGAGTCATCCCAAAAAAATCCATACTCTACTATATACTAGTTCTTGCCGCGCTAACATTTTCCTACCTATATATATATATATATATATATATATATATATATATATATATATATATATATATATATATATATATATATATATATATATATATATATATATATATATATATATATATATATATATATATATATATATATATATATATATATATATATATATATATATATATATATATATATATATATATATGTTATATATATATATATATATCACTCGGTTTCACCGGAAATGACTTCAGTTTCGATTTTTTAAATGGAATACTCTGTATATTTTTTTTACATTTTTGGATTTCTGAGGCAATTCTGAATCAGAATGTGAGATTTTAAAAACTTTTTACGCCTACTTGATTTTTATAGCTATTTTTAAAATTGCTTCTAGGTGGCCATGAGCGGACGCAAATTAAGGATCTGAAATGATGACAGAATAGTACAATCGCTAAGTTTTAATGATAGCTAGGAACAAGAGAAGTTGATAAAATCAAATTTTTGTGTCTAATTATTTTTTTTTTCAAATGACGGCCCTTTTTAGACAAGCATTTTTTGAAAAGAGGATTTTTCTGCGAATCTAACGTTACTAACTTTTTTGCGATTGGATTAAAAATAAGCTAAAAATTAAATAATACTAAGAAAAATATTCGATAATCAATTATTTACTTTTATCAAGTGAGCCATGGATATCCATGCTGGATATTAAGTAGGATTTTTAATTGTGACAGTTGGTTGATCAAGATTACTTACGTTGGATCTATCTATGCGTCATGTCACGTAAAGTCTGCCCAGCCATCTGCCACAGTATTTTTCATACAGTTTACTGCTGCTCCTTTTCAGATATCGTCAACAAATTTAGGCGTGCAAATCTGTATCTTTGGCTAACAAATAGTTCAGAGTATTAAACAAGAATATAACTTCAACTAACTTCAATAATGCTGTCAAATGTAAACGCACAATATTCGAGTTCACTGTAGTTATTCAAAGTGCATTCTTCCTTGTTCACGACACACTTACATACAGCATTTGAGGCTTTCTTTAACATATCCCCGAATAAAGAAATCGAGAACAGTGAGATCCGGTAAACGGGCGGGCCACCGTATTGGGCCATTGGATGCAATAACTTTATTTTAATAAAATGTTCAATTAAATACTTAAGAACTTCTCTGGTATTGTGAGGTGGTGCTTCATCTTGCTGGAAGTAAATTCGGCGTAAAACTTCTAAAGGTAGATCATTAAGATGTTGCTCAATTTCATTTTGGGTTAAGCCTAAGTACATAACCCCTGTTAATTGAAATAAAATTGGCCCAATTATTCTGTTACCAACGACACCACCCCCAGATATTGACACCAAACCATACTCGAAAATTTCCTACTCTCATTTCATGTTGATTTTGTTGCGCCGAGTAACGAGTGTTTTGCTTGTTAAACATGCCATTATTAGTAAATCTGGATTCGTACACTTTGGAGCAACCAATCACAAAACAATACCCGTCTCTCGTCATCATCATCGGGATACAAATGTTGGTGTAACTGGTACTTAAAAGCTCGATATTCGTGTTTTTTTAGTATTTTTCTAGCTGATTCATGGCTTAAACCCAGTATGTGATTAATTTTTCTTAAAAAACAGTTTTATCAACTTCAACCATAGTTAGAACGTTAATCTCCATTTCTTCATTTATAATAAATCTGCCTTCCGCCACTAAATTTCCTTCTTGATGCCTAAAACGATTCTCGAGATATGGAAAATACTGTTGGACTGGATGTTGGCGGTCGGGGTATCTCTGAGCATAAAACTCAGCAGCATTCCTTGAATTTTTATGACATTCTCCAAATATTAATAACATATCAACTTTTTTACTTTGAGTATTCATTATTTTGACTTTTGAAAACAAAAATAATACTGAAAATCAAGAAAAATAGGGAAATCTTATGTCTATTCAGAAAGAATAGGTAGGAATAGTTATCTTTAACCTAATTGCAAAAAAAGTTAGTACCGCTAGATTCGCAAAAAAACCTCTCAACACTAAAAAGGGTCGCCATTTAAAAAAAATAGTCACAAAAATTTGATTTTATCGATTTTCTTATTCCTAGCGATCCGAATAATTACTAAAACTTAGCGATTGTATTATTCTGTCATCATTTCAGGTCCTTAGATTAATTTGCGTCCGGCCATGGCCACCTAGATGCAAATTTAAAAATGGCTATAAAAATCATGTAGGCGTAAAAAGTTTTTAAAATGTCACATTCTGATTCACATTGTCTCAAGAATCCAAAAATGTAAAAATATACAGAGTGTTCCATTTACAAAATCGAAGCTGGAGTCACTTCCGGAGAAACCGGAATGTGAGAAATATGCGAAAACTCTCGTCTTTATGTACCATTTACCTATACCAAATTTCGTTTTTATACATCAAATACTTCAAAAATTATGGCCTGTCTAATAGATTCGTTGACACCCGGTATATATATATATATATATATATATATATATATATATATATATATATATATATATATATATATATCAATATCTACAATTTTGAGGTGGTCTCAACACTTAAACAAATATGGCGCAGATAACTGGGATTTGCTGTGATTCTTTTTGCTATAATCTCGCCAAAAATCTAGCCGTCTGCTAGGGTCATCTTCGGTTAATTAGTGGACAATTCTCATTTTATAAGGATGGAATTTATTGGATTTTAAAATTTTCTTAATGGACGAACGCGAAATACTCTCAGCTACTTGCTTAGTACATTGTCTAGGATTTACGACCTGAACTTTCACGTTTTCACTAATTTTGGACCTCCCTGGTCTTTAATGTGTTCTAAAAGTTCCCGAAAATGTCATTTCACTGAAACAACTCGTTCGTTAGAAGATAAAATCGAAGCAGTTATCATCTTTGGCTAGGCTACCCGGAATTATCAGGCTGTAGTTCGTACAATGTACAGAAAATACTTTCAGAACTTATTGTGTTGTAAGTAATAGGGGGCGATAAAAGATGCCCAAAGATCTGAGACTGTGAAAGTTCAGGTCGTGGCTGAAACGGTCGTAAATCTTAAGCAAGTAGCTGAGATATGCAGTATTTCGCGTTCAACTGTTAAGAACATTTTAAAATCCAATAAATTTCATCCTTATAAAATGAGAGTTGTTCACTAATTAACCGAAGAACCTTGGTAGGGAACTAGCGTTTTGCGAGATTCTGGCAGAAAGGATCACAATAAATCCTAGTTATCTGCTTCATATTTATTTTAGTGATGAGACCACCTTTTTCCTGAGTGAAAAAGTTAAAACCCCAATATATTTCGCGAAGAACATACTCAGTTTCCTCAAGAAATAATTGTTTGGGCGGGTATTTTGGGTGACCATATCAATATATCGGCCTCACATGTCTTTGAATGCTGCAGGATATCATCACTCCACTATTAATGATGTTGTTGCTCAAAACCCATTTGGGCATTACGTTTTAAAGGACAGTACCCCGCCATATTATTTTAGAGACAGTAGAAATTACTTGCATGCAACCTATGCGAACACCCCTTGATTACTTTCTATAATGCTAGGTAAAAATCCCAAATTTTCAAAATGGCTCCGGATTTTCTGAACAAACTGCGTGAAAGTACTATCGACGTGCGTGCAGGAATAAACCAGAACCCAAGTGCAAGGCGGCCTATTTCAGTTTTTTAATACTCGTTTTATCAGTTATTTGTTAATTGTTATACCGTTTTAGTGAAATATTTACCGTTTCATTTTCGTGTTTTACTTGTGGAGTATTGACATTGGCAACTCAAAAAAATGTCCCAAAAACTTTATTATTGATCATTATTTAAGAACTGCTGAATCAAATGTTTTCAAAATCGGGGGTTGAACTAAGAATAAAAAGACCTTTAAAAGGATGTACCTATCATTCGACCCCACAAAAAACAAGGTTTGAAACTGCGCCCAGTTGTCTGGAGAATTGGCTCATATATTATCATTGCAAATTTTGGTTGCAATATACCAAGCGGTTCAAAAGATAGACGGAGGGCTGTGGACTTTATGTCCTCACTGTATATATATACATATATATATATATATATATATATATATATATATATATATATATATATATATATATATATATATATATATATATATATATATATATATATATATATATATATATATATATATATATATATATATATATATATATATATATATATATATATATATATATATATATATATATATATATATATATTTATATATATTGTTTTTTGGACCGTAACTTTTATACATATTTTTTTGATTGTGTAAACCTAGAACGAAAATTTAGGGAATGCATTTTAAAAAAATTTAAAAATGAAATTCTAAACTTGCTAATTACTGACACCACAAAAAATTTAAATATTTACAAAGTGAAATCTCTCGAATAGCTAATTATCTGAAAATACGTTTACCAACAAATGTTATTAATAATTTTATGCAAAAGGAAGAAAATCATACTGAATCTATTTTTCAAAAAATAAAACAAAAAAATATAAATAAAATTAATAAACTTAGTAATAAAGCCAATGCCAAAAAAAAATACTTACACAAGCTGGATTGAAAACCTTACAAATGTCGATATTCCAGATTATGTAAACGAGGTTCTTAGCCAAATTTCGCACCTCCATTAAAAACATCAAATGAACTACCCATTTCTGAAATAATTACTAATGTTGAAGTAGCTATAACAAACCTTTACACCGAAACTAAAGATGACCTGCGGTCACAGTGTTGTAATATCATAACAAACCATAAAAATAATTTCAATAAGTCAAAATACACTTCTAATAAACAACACAAAACATTCTTAAATAAAATGGAAAAAACCAAAACAAACAATTAAAATTCTTAAAATCAGATAAGACAAACAAAACCGTAATAATGCTAGAAGATGAATACGAAAAAAAAATCAAACTTTTACTGCAAGATAACAACACTTATAAACAACTTAAAAACGACCCTACAAACATCTATCAAAAAAAGAACAACGAATTAATATCACGGTGGGAAAACAAAATGTATATTTCGTCACAAACAGCAAAACAACTTAAATTTCTAAACGCACAACCCCCAAGAATTTATGGTTTACCAGAACTCCATAAACAAGATATTCCTCTTAGGCCCATCGTGTCATGTATAATTATATACTAATATCTCTATATGTAATATCCTTATACACAAACATACCTGTACAACCCGCAAAGGAAATTATTACAAAAAAGTGGAATAAACTTAAAACATATACTGATATACCTTTGAATGATTTCTTAGAAGCTGTAGAATTGACCTTAAATTCAACATATTTGTGTATAATGAGACTTTTTGTAAACAAATAGAAGGATGTGCAATGGGTGCACCAATATAGCCTAGTTGCTCAGCTAGAGAAGAATCTATATTAAGCAAAGTAAGTTGCCAAATACTATTTTTCTACAGATAGGTTGATGATTGTATATTAGCAATACCAAAAAACAACCATCTAAATATACTAGAAAAATTTAATAGTTACCATAAAAAACTTAAATTCACAATCGAAATAGAAAAAGATAACAAAATAAATTTTTGTAGACTTAACGTTTCACTGAAAAACCAATTTTATACAAACAAAATGGTATACTAAAGAAACATGAACCTCTAGATACCTAAATTTTAACTACCAACATCCACTTTCACAAAAAAAGTCAGTTATAATAGGACTTGCTGATCGCGCAATTAAATTATCTGACACAGAATTTGGACAAAATGCTATAAAAAAAGCAAAAGATGCACTCAAATTAAACAACTATCCTGATCGTCTAATTACCACCATTTTCAAAAAACGTATTCATATTTTTTACAATCAACTACAAAAAACAAATCTATCGGAACACCAAAAACCAAAAAATAAGTATCTTTCTTTGTCATATGTTATGGGTCTATCAGAAAAGTTAAAAAATATATTCAAGCCTCATAACATTACAATGGCACATAAAGGATATCAAATTCCCAAAAATAAAAAATCTTACGTATTTTACGAAATCCTATGTCAAGACTGCAATGGCGTGTACAACGGTCAAACCAGTCAATATTTGAAAAATAGATTTAACAGCCACAAATATGACAAAAAAAATAAGACCGCTCTTACTGACCACTGTCAAGAAAAAAATCATACTTTTAACTATGAAAACACTAAGATATTAAGAACAGAAAATCATACAAAAAAGGGAGAGTTTTTGGAAATGATTGAAATTAAAAATAACCCGAACGCTATAAACTCAAAAACCGAAATAAAACATCTTAGTAAAATATATTACAACATCCTAAAATAATAATATTTAAAACGAATTCCAGATTTGTGTAGAAGATACCTTATAATCTAATTAAATCTTAGAAAAAATTTACAGAAGTCACACATAGCAATAACAACCCCCCAATCTCACATCGACATTCAGTCTGAAAATTTCTCTGCCCCATATATGTTTACTGTTTTTATCTTACTATTGTAGATTGTCATACTAAACGTCGTGTTAAATGTACTTACGTGTAATGACTAAAACTAATTTGTGTTTTATGAGAAATTATCCAGGAAATTATAGTTTATGACTGAAGCAATGTCTTTTGCTAGATTGATTGTTCCTAGGTAAGTGAAAGTAAAAAATTTTACAATACAGAACATGATATATATATATATATATATATATATATATATATATATATATATATATTATTAGATATCGGATAGCAAAAGTTTAAAGTTATTGATTTGTCAAGTTATGTTATTTTTCAATTTTTATTACGTAAGCCGCTGCCGGTCAAGGGATTATCGATTGACGACCTGGTGATAACATTATGATAATAAAAAGCTTACGTGTCGCAAGGCACAAAAGAAATGCGTCGTCAGATTGATATTCTCGGTGCTCGGGTTAAGAGGCTGCTTTTGCTTTGAGTTGTAATTGTGAAGAAGAGGTAAATGTTGTTCGCTTATAATGTGTTTAATTATTATAATTTCTTACATCAGAAGTGGGATTGTGCCTTAACGCCGTTAGTGGACTATTGACTGACATTTAAGTGCTGAAAACTTTTTGTGTGTGCTTAAACCGGAAAGGTTCAAATAAAAATCATTGACAATGGCTTCCAGTGATAGTGGTGGTGCAACTAACGAAATTTTACTGGAATTAGTAAAGGCTCTGCAGTCGCAGAAATTTAGTGAGCAGGTAGATTTACCGTATTTTAGGCCTGAAAACAACGATTCCCGCAAATGGGTAAGTCATGTTGAACAGATTAAGAAGGAATTTGGATTGTCTGATGTACAAATTTTGGCAAAAATAGGTCGGTTTTTATTAAACGATTCTAAAAAATGGTTTGAACGATGGGATCCAGATAGCAGGGATTGGAATACGTTTCAAAAAGAATTTGTGGAAGCCTTTCCATCAAAAAAAAATCTAGGGAGGTTATTAGAAGACGCGGTTAAGTTCTCTAGTTCCAACGTTAACACTTATGAAACTTATGTTCACGAAAAATCAAACATGTTAAAAAATTTACGTGCAAATTGGTCTGAGGTTGATCTGGTAGAATTAGTTATTTATGGTCTTTCTGAGTTAGATGTGCGAAATGCAGCCACGAACAGCAACTGTCAAACTATTTCTGAGTTACTCGTATTTTTGTCGTCATTTTCTAAACCATCAAGCAGTGATAATAATGGACAACAAAAATCGAATATTGGTGAACGTTTTTATTCAAAAAGGAAATTTTCTACGACTGACTACCATAGCACTACATCTCGGAAAATAAACAAACAATGTTTTCAGTGTGGCAAGACAGGACATGTTAAGGCTAATTGTCGAAGTAAGAGGGCTAAAACATCAGTTGAAAATAACACTACACTTTCTAGTCATGTTTTACCCTCAACCTCCCAAAGCAATGACGAAGTTTGTTTTTTTTGTGCTAAGCGTGGACACAATGTTTCCAGTTGTTTTCTGAAAGCCGCAATAGATAAACGTCGCAGTATTAATTTTTGCTCTACGGGAAAATCTTCTGGCGCTATTGAAATAGTTGTGAATGGTCATCGATTCTGGGCACTTGTAGATACAGGTGCAGACTTGTCGTTAATGTCGGAAAAAAATTCTTTATTTGTTTGGAGAAAAAGTTAGTCTTTGTAACATGGTGCTTAAAGGAATTGCCAATGCCACTAAGAAGTTCACAGATCTTACAAAAGTCTCTGAAATCGAAATCCCCATAACATATTTTTTTTGTTTCTGACGAGTGTCCGTACTATGATGTTTTGATTGGACGTGATATCCTCGAAGATCAAAGTTTGGTTACTATCATCGATCACCAAGGTTCTCGAATAGAACGCCGAAGATTGCCAGGAATAAATAGAATTTTGGACACATATGGTTCTGATAAATTTGATGTTATTGCTGCTTCAGAATTCTTTGGTGGCATGATTACAAGTGGAAACAGAGTTGGGACGAGGCCGTACATCTTTAGACATGGCTTCAGGGTTCCATCAGATACCGATCCATGAGAAACCTACTTAGAGTCGAAACACAGACTAAGTCAGAATGGTCGAACGGGCTATGGAAAATACCGCTAGTTTTAAATACTACAACACAAAAATCAACAAATATGACTCCATTGTAACTTTTGTTAGGAATTCAACGTTCGACGCCGTTGATTCAAGCCTTATTGAATAATCTGTCAAAAGACTTTGACAGAGAGTTCGCAATCGAAATTTGGATAGACAGCGTGTAGCTGAGAAACTTGCTTCAGCTTCAGTTTTGGGTACCAGGGACCAAAAGTGTAGAGATAGTATTACCTTTTCCCAAGGTGACTTCGTTCTACTGCACAGTTTACTAATTGTATTTATTTTGTAATCGGTCTGTGTCCCGTTAGAGGTACAGCCGAGTGTTGGACTGCGGTCTGCACAGTTTACTAATTGTGTTTATTTTGTAATCGGTCTGTGTCCCGTTAGAGGTACAGCCGCGTGTTAGACTGCGGTCTGCACAGTTTATTAATTGTGTTTATTTTGTAATCGGTCTGTGTCCCGTTAGAGGTACAGCCGAGTGTTGGACTGCGGTCTGCACAGTTTACTAATTGTGTTTATTTTGTAATCGGTCTGTGTCCCGTTAGAGGTACAGCCGAGTGTTGGACTGCGGTCTGCACAGTTTACTAATTGTGTTTATTTTATAATCGGTCTGTGTCCCGTTAGAGGTACAGCCGAGTGTTGGACTGCGGTCTGCACAGTTTACTAATTGTGTTTATTTTGTAATCGGTCTGTGTCCCGTTAGAGGTACAGCCGAGTGTTGGACTGCGGTCTGCACAGTTTACTAATTGTGTTTATTTCGTAATCGGTCTGTGTCCCGTTAGAGGTACAGCCGCGTGTTAGACTGCGGTCTGCACAGTTTACTAATTGTGTTTATTTTGTAATCGGTCTGTGTCCCGTTAGAGGTACAGCCGAGTGTTGGACTGCGGTCTGCACAGTTTACTAATTGTGTTTATTTTGTAATCGATCTGTGTCCCGTTAGAGGTACAGCCGAGTGTTGGACTGCGGTCTGCACAGTTTACTAATTGTGTTTATTTCGTAATCGGTCTGTGTCCCGTTAGAGGTACAGCCGCGTGTTAGACTGCGGTCTGCACAGTTTACTAATTGTGTTTATTTGGTAATCGGTCTGTGTCCCGTTAGAGGTACAGCCGAGTGTTAAGGCTGCGGTCTACACAAATTTGTTCTGAATTTAACTTTTTGGTCTTTATAGCAGCAAAGCCAGGTGTAAGGCTGAGGTCTACACATAGTTGTTCTAAATTAAACTTTTTTTGGTCATTGTCTCGATAGCAGCAAAGCCAGGTGTAAGGCTGCGGTCTACACATAGTTGTTCTAAACTAAACTTTTTTTTGGTCTTTGTCTCAATAGTAGCAAAGCCTGGGTGGAAGACTGCGGACTACCCGAGATGTAAAATGACAGAATTTTGTCAGTAACCTGCATGATTATATTTGTTACAGATAGGACTGATAAAGAGTGAAGCGTCGAGAGCGTCGCCACTGTCAGTATGGCCGTGTTAGATATCGGCTAGCAAAAGTTTAAAGTTATTGACTTGTCAAGTTATGTTATTTTTCAATTTTTATTACGTAAGCCGCTGCCGGTCAAGGGATTATCGATTGACGACCTGGTGATAACATTATGGTAATAAAAAGCTTACGTGTCGCAAGGCACAAAAGAAATGCGTCGTCAGATTGATATTCTCGGTGCTCGGGTTAAGAGGCTGCTTTTGCTTTGAGTTGTAATTGTGAAGAAAAGTAAATGTTGTTCGCTTATAATGTGTTTAATTATTATAATTTCTTACAATATATATATATATATATATATATATATATATATATATAAATATATACTGGGCCGCTATTTTGTTGTTACCAGGTTACATATGACATTATGTCCATATGACCCTTCATTTTTTTCCAAAGTTTAAAATCAATCGCATTAATAGTGTTTTAGCCATGCCATGAAGTGACTGACGGACTGAATTGAGAAAACATATTTTTTTGCATGTAGCGATTCTGAAAAATCCCGAAGGGTGGTTTTCTCACGAAACCATAATAAAAAAATTAAAGAATTTTTCTTTGGTCAAATGATCTATATTACGTTTAGGCCTGACATAATGACTTAATGTAATCACAGCCCAACACTCTTCCGCCAGGAGTACAAGCGCAGGTGTAGCAGCCGCTTACTACGTTAGCGTAACCTGGAGTGCATCTGATATGTCTTAACTTTGAACTTCCGTAATTGTTCTTGAAATAAACACCACCTTAAAGAGAATATCAAGGTTAACAAGTATGTAATATAAAAAAAAATATCACACTCGATTGCTTAGATTTGAACTAGATATACAGTGTGTCCCAGATTCCCTTCTCTATATAGGGATCTCGGCTCCTATTATACCTACAGCAAAGGTTAAATGGGAACAGTTTTAGAGGAAACACAGCACATTCGATATCCGGCTTCAGATTTACGATTGGTTTTGGAAATATCGGCGAAAAACCGAAAATGGCGGCTTCCATTTTTCGCCAGTAAATCTAAAAGAATAAGATGGCGTATACGAAATGTCTCCACAGTCTTTTGTTATTCCGCAACCCGCCTCAACTTTAATTTTTCTTATGGTCGCCATATTGGGTTTTTCGATTTTTGGAAAGAGTGTATAATTTCCAGTCTAGTGATGTCTCACAAGTGCATAAAAGATTTGAGTATCATTGAAATATTTGTAACAAAAGTGGGCTTTGTCTTTACCGTTAAATAATTCAAAGTATCAAAGTTGTGTTTTAATAAGTAATGCGCCTCTCTTTCAATAAAATTATAAATCTGATACAGAAATTGTCGAGACCTGTTGAAAAATGGCTGGTATTCCCTATTCAAATGAAGATAAGTTTGACCCTGTACTTGTAGTCACACAAAAAACGCCTACTTTGTCTCAGCAAAGTATTTGGAGATGTACTCCGAACGACGACAACCCATAAAATCCAAGTCAGAAAAATAGTAGGTTCTTTAATTAACCATGGGGCCTTCGAATAACCCAGAAGCGTAACAATATTGACAATGAACATCGCGACAGAAACATTTTACAAGCTTTCAATGAAAACCCTAATGCACCAGTAAGAACTGTAGAACATAAAATTTATGCGCCAAAATCAACGGTACAGAGAGTGTTCCATCCATACAACCATAATAGTCCAAGGACTTAAGGAAAGTAATTTTCCAAGACGACTACGCGTCTGTGGGTGGAATAATAGGAAGTGTAATGAAAATCTCGATTTTGTAATTCACGTCTTGTAGTCCAATGAGAGTAGGTTCACGAATTGTTGGGTTTTTAATAGGCACAACAGTCCTCACTGGACTGTGAAAAATCATCCTAAGTGGCAGAGAGACGTTTACAGACCAGATTTGGAAGTAACGTTTGGTGTGGGGTCATTGGTAATTTAATCTAACTTACCTTTTTTAATTGGGCACTTATCTATAAATTATTTTATAGATAAAATTTTATAGATATATTAGATTATTTTATAGATAAAAACAAAAATGGTCCTATAAGTCGATCTCCCGAAATGATTAATAATCATTTCAGGAGATCGACTTATAGCAACCTTTTTGTTTGCCTACAACCTAAACGGCCAGAGATACCTAGAGCTTTTGTGAAACCAGATTGTATCTAACGAACGCTGAGTTTATAAGAACCTGGTTTCAACCTGGATGTCCGGTTCACAACACCGTTCGAGTCAGGAACTTCTTAAGAGAGCCGTTTGACAAAAGAATTATTTCTTTAAATGGTCCAATATCTTGGTCTCCTAGATCCCCTGACCTTTGGCCCATAGATTTCTACCTGTGGGGTCACACGAAGAAAGAGGTCTATGAATTTGATCCCCATGCGACCGTAAAAATCCTGAGACAAAGAGTTTTGGACACATTTAGACATATTAACGGACATACACTTTCCAGGGTTGTGCGAAAAGCAGTCACCAATTGTCAAAAGTATCTCGATGCAAATGGACGTCATTTTGCACATCTGTAAATTAATGTAACCCAGGTACAAAGTAGTTAAGAACTTATTTAGATTTTTTTTAGTCGCCATTTACGTCCATGTTGTATTGAAAATTCAAGGCGTTTAATACTTTACTTATTAATCTAATCTTGTGACAACAAAATTGAGACCTAAAATGAAAGTTGAGGCGGGTTATATATATATATATATATATATATATATATATATATATATATATATATATATATATATATATATATATATATATATATATATATATATATATATATATATATATATATATAATATATATATATATATATATATATATATATATATATATATATATATATATATATATATATATATTTATATATACAAAACTATGGTGCATTAAATCTCTTTAGATGCGACCAACTTTGGCGCTCCAGACGACACATCTGTGCAAAAATAGAAGAAAACAGAAATGTTTCAAGGTTCGGGTATTTCGGTATTAATACTGATACCCTCCAAGGAAACTGACCGATGCGCCTTGCCGGGGCAGATATCACGTAGGCGTAATTTCCTCCTCTGTAGTTCTTTCGTATATAAGTTTTTATAACCAGGAACCACACAGTCTTCTTCTATATATATATATATTATATATATTATATAGTATTTTTCTAGTATTTTTCTATATATATATATATATATATATATATATATATATATATATATGTACATATAATCAAATAGCGTTTTTTTCCTTTATTTGGACCTTACTTTGAATAAACGAAAATACGAATTGTCATGTATCGGTCCGAGGAAAAGTAAATAGTCAATACTTCGCCAATACTTTATTCCATGAACAAACGATGCTTATAATTGCTGTCCCGATTTAAAATTTTGACATTATTGCAATGAAATGATGAAAAACTCATAATCCCTCTTTACAAAGATCCTGCGCTTTAATTTTAATAAATAAATTTAAATAAAATCAATATTACTTACTTTTCTTTTAATCATTATTTATTAATCTCCATCTTTAATCATAATTCATTAATCTCCCAGCCGCCCCGGTTGTAGCTTTACTAAAACTCGACTTCAAAAAACGGAAGATATAGTGTCCTTGATCATTTCGGTAGATTTCCTAATACTTTTAGATTAATTAATACCACGACAGACGCAAGAACCTTGGTATCCTTTATATTAATCATTTGTTTTGTTGAGTGCTGTTGTTGCTAGTAGACATAGATCGTTCAGATTCACCTAATGAAATAACCTAAGCACACTTTACCGCTCTAATAAAAAACCTTACAAACATTGACTGCAGAAAATTAGAACTTTCGGCACGTTTAGGCTCTGCTTTTTTTTTAATATTGAAGATTGTGCAAATGTTCGAGCTCTGCAGAATTCTTGAATTTTATCTATAGTACCCTGTTGTTGATAATCAGATGCGAGATAAGATATATTTATAATGAAAGTACATTTTGCATCACATATTATAAGAGCTCTAAGGATTAATTAATTCATAACTAATTTTTACGTGTCTTATGCAGAAGAGGATAAATCAATCATGAAGAAGTGCAGTTATATCTTCTATACAAGATATTACAGGTTATTTCATTGGAGATGTTTTAAATCTACAGCGACGCACTTTCAGTCGGTAAAACCATTTTATCGGTGATCGGAAAAATCTACAACTTAGTATCCCCAAAATGTTTAAATAAATAGTTATTTAAAAAATGTATCACCATAGAACGGAAGATTTCATGGCTTTCGTCAATTTAGAAATCATGGTCCTTTGGATTAGACCTGTCAAACTGGAATTACTATCCGACGTTCCGCCTTCGATAGCACGAGGCATCTTCAGGGATCTTCACTACACGAGATCTGAACACTGAATGTGCTTGGAGAGATTCAGATGAGCTCTTATACCCGACTTCTGCTCGCCGAACCGTGACCCTGTTTTTGTATGTTTAAAGTTTTAATTAGATTCTCTAATTTTTAGTTTATAAAATCTTGGAACCGTTGCTAGAACCTTCGTTTCCTTTACATTTTGTAATATGGCCAGTGGTATATTGGTGTTCAGCTATAGCAGATTGAACAATTTTTTTTTTTTAATACATCGTTCATGTTCCTTAAGTCTAGTTGATATTAAGCGTCTTGTTTCTCCCACATAACATTTAAAATCTGTTAACGTCACATCTATATGTTCATTGCTTTGTCTGATTATGTTCCTTCTTTGGATTTGCTGTGCTCACCTGACTAAGTATGTACATGATACATCTTTGAATATAATTTAAAACACATTTTTTCCAAAAAGCTATATAGCAGTTTCAATTTCCAATTATGTTGTAAATTTAATAAATTTCATTACCTAGATTTTTCAGCTATTTTAGCAATATGTTTTTTATCTTCACCAATTAATTATACAAGTAATTCATCTAATTCTCTCCTCAACATTCCTTTGCATTTTATATATTTTTTTCCCTTAAAATATTCAGTTTATAAAATTGTATCTTCTTTTAATCCTTACCATTTGAAGAAAGTGATTTCCTTGCTTTCAGGTGGCACTGATGATAGCGAAAGCCGAAAGCGCTCTGCTGCGTTTTTAATTTAATAAAAAAATTGCATGAAATACAAAAGTGTCTACATTCCCATTTTACTATTTTTTTTTGACACTATCCGAATATCAAAAGCATGTCCACATATTCGTTGTATGTAAGGAAGGACAGTTTTCTGCTTCTTAGACACACACAGTAAAATGTAGACTTTTTTCATGATGATTTTGACACTTTGACAAAGGTAAAGGCAACAGGTTTCATTAAAAATGACCTATCATAATAGGCAGGTGAATAATTACTAATCTAAGAAGTAAGTAGGTATTATGAGAAAGTTTTTAATCATTTCTGATAGACCCACTCAGGATAAAACCATCAATCCGTATAAGGATGAATTCAGCTCACCAATCGAAATCCGTAAAAATATAGAGGGCGTCTCATTTAAAAAAAACATAAATTTAGTAGGCTACGACTTTGTGATGCACTCTATATGATTATGATTGTGTTTAAATTATGCATCAAGAGAACCCAAAAATATTTTCCTTATACATTTTTTTTGAGTGTCTTACATTAACGGAGATATTCGCTGTCCAAAGACTTGTGGACAGTAACGGCTCGTAGATTTAAGAACGGGTGAACCGCAGCGTAGCTAAGTGTACAGCGCCCCAGGCAAAAATAGCGGCGTAAGCGAAAATTTTTCGGGGTGCCACGCCCAAAATGGCTATTTTTTACCTTTTTATGATGTTAATTATCCATAGCTTTGGAGCGGGGAAAAAATATAAATTTATAAGACTTAAAATATATTTTTTTTGTTCTTGAAAAACAGTTATGTACCTATATGTTAAAGCTAATTTCGATTCGATTCGATCGATGCAAAACTGCTGCTGCCTCCGATGGTCCGAACGCATTCATATACATTAGTTCTATAACAAGTGAACAAGCGACTGCAGCCTGCATCAGTAGTTTTATGCCGCTCCCATCTCTATTTGGCTTACAGATATTCGTCATTGCGTGGCTAACAACTGCCGTAAACAAATCTAAGCGCGAAAGCCGGCGTGCGGGGGGAATTTGAAGCGAAATTTGTTCCAAATTTGTCCAGCGCGCTACGTTTTTAAGTAATTATTTTTGAGTATATGAGTTTTGATAGAAAATAATGGTATAAATAAGTAAATAATACGAATTTATACATTCAAAATATTTTTATTTTTGAGTAAATTGATTGCCGCAAGCGAAAATTTTGCGGGGTCCCACGCTCAAAATGGCTATTTTTTAACCTTTTTATGATGTTAATTATCCATAGCTTTGGAGTGTTTTTTAATACTTAGGGGAAATAATATGAATTTATTTTAAATATATTTTTTGTTCTTAAAAATCAGATATATACCTATATCTTAAAGATAATTTCGATTCGATCGATGTAAAACTGCTTTCGCCTCTGATGATGCGAGCGCACTAATTTACACTAATTCTATAACAAGCGAACAAGCGCCTGCAGCCTGCAGCAGCAGTTTATGCCGCTCCCATCTATATTTGGCTTACGGATATTCACCATTGCGTTGCCATAGCAACTGCCGTAAACAAATCTAAGCCCTAAAGCTGGCGTGCGGGGGGAGTCTGATGCGGAATTTGTTACTCCTGCTCAACGGGCGGCTCTTATGAAAAGGAGTTCAGCGAACTACGTTTTTAAAACATTATTATTTTTTGAGTATATAACGCACTAGTTTTAATAGAAAATAATGGTCTATTTAAATAAATAATGTGAATTTATATAAAACATACTGCATTTTTATAATAAAAATATAGATCACAAAATGCTTAATAATTTAAAAATATTTTTATATTTAAGTAAATTGATTGGAAAATGTAGGTAAAGCGGCGCTTCACCCGCGTCCCCTGGCGAGCCGCCACTGCTTGTGGGGCACCCTGTATATTAAATATTAATTATGAAGCAGCGCTGGCGGTGGGCATTGATATCAAAGGGCCGACGCAGAGTGCCGTAATTTGTATTTTATTTGGTAAAATTTGCTAAAGACTGCGAAAAAAGATAAAGAAAAAGTGATGTTGCATAAACCCACCTTTACTGCTTACTTACTGCTTGTCTAGCATTTTTTGTGGGCATTTATTTATACACTTTAAAGAAAGGTTATCCAAAATTAATGTAATACAAATATTCCATAAAACGCATAGTCCTAACACATCACAATCTATCTCCTCGGCGAACCCGGAAGGAGGATGTTATGTGGCATGTGATGAAACCCTGACTAGCTAATTGTGATCAGGTGTATTTCAAATAATAATCTACTTTATTATTCGTGTCACACTTTGTCAAACCTTGAAATTAGAGTTAACTAAACTCTATTTGGTTATACTTCTTGACCCTCACGTGCAGTGGCGGCTCTTCCATAGGGTCGTTTGGTCAATAACCCCCCAAAAATGTTTCAGAAAATAAATTATTCGTTTGACCGTCTCTCCTAATAGTTGTAATAAAACGCGAACCTCGGCAAAAGTTAAATACGTTAAACGGTTCGAATGGTCTCGTTGCGTTCCTTAGGCATAATAAAATATGCTATACTAAGCTAGGCTGGGCAGTCCGAATTGCCCTGATTACCTTAAAGCTTGACGAAAGTACCCGAAGATTTCACAGCTACCGAGCGGCAGCCGAACGTAATAGCAAATGGAATACCAAATTGCGATTTAGGTCATCAGCCGGTCTCTTCTCATAATTCGATCGATCGGTCGCGGCATCACGTCGGCATGCGAAAGTTCAATTGCTCAGAGGTCTCGCGGTTGATATTCTAACTTGATATTGCTTCGGACGTTGTTAATCGATGAAAATTGATTTACATACTGTTTTTTGTAATATATATTTTTTATTTTCATGATCCATGTGTGAGTTGGAAATATACAGGAAATAAAATATTGGTAGTGACTAGTGCTAAAAAAAATAACTAAAAAGTGCTTACGAACGTAATTTTGCAAAAATAACAAATTTCAAGGTGGTCTATGTTTGAGTTCTGAATGTAGATGAAATAAAATGTCGGTAGCGCAAAATTAAACAACTAAAGAGTGCTAACGAACTTAATTTTGAGAAAATAACCGAATTCAAGGTAAGAGGTCGCAATTTGCTAGAATTACGATAAACTAGTAAAGACAAAAATAAAGTGGTTCATCGAAACTTTCGCAAAAGTATGTACGATTTAGCTAACTGGATATGTGGTTGTGAAGTCTCTAACTCATTTAACTGTTACGTTTGTTTGTTATTTTCTAAGGACTCGTCGGATTCATTATGGTGCAAAAACGGTGTTAAAGATTTAAAACACTTAAAAGAAAAAATAACAAAACATGCGTTTTCTGCAGATCACATGAAATGTTCGGTGAACTATGCTGCGGTCTGAAGTGTTGATATTCGCTCTCAGCTAGACACAGCTTATAGAAAATAACTTAGAGATTTTAATGAAAATATATCCAAAAATCGTTATATTTTAAACAAAATTATAGATTGTGTAAAATTTTGTGCGGCATTCGAGCTGGCACTACGTGGCAATGATGAAACGGCTTTGTCTGAAAATCCAGAGATTTTTCGAGGGTTTATAAATATCTTTAAGGAGTTGGGCCAAGATAGACTATTCGGTTTAGCAATGTTAAGTATCGAGAAATAGTTTATAAAAGGAATGTGCGAGCAATTTTAACGAACGTGTCATTCAGTATTTTTCCAATTCTAAAGAACGAAGTCTAGACCTGAACTTCAAGAGAATCTAAAGCTCAATTTAAAGATAAGATATTTATTTTTATTTTAAGTATGCCTATTTTTAAATTTGTTATTGACCTCCCAATATAATTCACCATGAGCCGCCACTGCTCACGTGCATGAGAATCGGTACAACAGTGCGCTTAATTTGAGCAAAGAGTATTTGAATCTTTAAACAGATTTCAAATATAAGTTTATGTCATGTACAGGGTGACCTGTAAAGGACAGCAAACAAAGTTAAATACAAAAGTTATTTGAGGTAATCTGAAGTTTTATTTTATGTTTGTTTCATATCTACAGGGTGTCCAGTTTTTTTTTAACACGTTTCAACTTTATTATTTTAAATAGAACACCCTCTATATTGTGCCATTTTTGGTTTCACTATAAAATTCTAGATATAATTTGTGGATATAGTTCTATGCCTAAACCCAGCCGTTCTGACAGATGTTATGTTTTATGCCAAAAAAGACGTTTGCCGGCCTCAACTTAATTGTAGGTCTCTCCTTCTTAAAATAGTTTTTTAAATAATCAGGACTTATTTTCTGGTAGAATGGACTCTACTTTAGTAGACTATGTCAATATTTTCGTCATTGACAAAAACAGGGTGGTCAAAAACTAGCGTTTAAAAATTCAATGAGAAAATCGTTAAAAATTCTTTTTTTCAAATAGAAACCACATAATTTTATGTTTATCTCATTAAGCATTAAAAATGAAGGTGTTCATGTGAATATAAATTTCAAAAATTTTTAGTTTTCGAAATATTGGCAATATGACATTTTTTTATTGAAAAAATTCTATACTTACAACTTTTAAAGTTTGCCATGAGTTGGCCATGACGACCAGGCTGAAATAAAACACAATCGAGCGCTACTGAAATGAAATGGCATTAATAGTATAACAAACTTTTTAGAAAAAAATATCTTACAGCTATCTAAAAGCAGAACAGAAACGATTATACCTAATAATGAGAAAATATTTTTTTTTTAATTAATGACAAATAATAAAGTATCTATTTAATTCTTACTAACAAAGTAACCAACAATTACAATATGCAACCAAAAAATTAGGAACTATTGCAAATAGTTTTAAATATGGCCACCATTTTCAGCTAAATATGTTGTAAAGATTGTTTCTAAATCAAAAACTGCCTTCGTACAAACTGTACTTGATTAAGTAAATTCACACCCTCTTGGATTCTTTATCGCAATTCATTTACAGTCTTTGGCTTCTCCTGGTAAACAATACTTTTCAAGGTACTCAATAAAAAGTAGCCTATGGGAGTCAAGTCTGAACTTCTGGGTGCCCAGGCAAGATTGCCGTTTTCTCCTATCCAGTATTGGCATCGATTAGACAGGTAGTTAGATATTTCTTAGCTCCTATGGTAAGGAGCGCCATCTTGCTGCCTTATTAAATTTCCCAGTTCTGCTTGGGGCACTCCGTTTTCAATTACCTGCTGGATGTCATTTCTTAGGAAGTCATTATATCTTCTAGCATTATAGTCTTCTTCTTCCAATGTTTGAACGGTCAAATATTTGTAAGGCTTATAGCTATTATCTTCCAATACGTCTGGAAATTTTCATGATTTAAGACAAGGCGAGTTCTTTGTTTTTTTCTGAATCAAACTGTGATTTCAAAACACTTCAGACTGATTTTCATTATCATTTGTTAAGACTTTTATTGCCAGGCGCATATCGGTTCTTTGTTTTAAAAAACTTTAGAACTTAAGACATTCTTAAAAATAAAGAAAAATAACAGTAACAAGAACAATAATAACAATAAAGAATAACAATTATGTGGAATAAAACCAATAGATTGATTTCAAAAACTTTCTTTTCCGGATGGTCATGTAACTAATAACAAACTTCAAAAGTTGTATTTTTTGTATATTAAACTTATTAAAAATCAATATTTTGAAAAAATTTTGAAATAGCCATTTTTTAACAAAGTCTATTTTTAGTGCTTTAGTGGAATTTTTCCATGACTTATAACGTTTTTTCATTTAATTTTTAAACAGTTTTTGATCACCATGTATTTATTAATTACAAAATTATTAACATTCTGTACTAAAGTAGAGCCCATTTTTCCAAAAAATAAGTCCTGATTTTTTAAAAAACAGTTTTAAGCAGGAGAAATCGAGGCCTGCAAACTGTCATTTTTGACATAAAACATCAGATATTTAAAAAATGATTACGTTTAGTACATAATACACAAATTATATCTAGAATTTTGTTGGGAATTTAAAAATTGCACAATATACTGGGTGTCTCACATAAAATTAGCTATCTCTTACTTGTTCCTAGGTATATTAATAATATAACTTTATTTCTTTTGGGCAATATCGAAGGAAAAAATTAAATTAAATGGTAACGTTTAGGTATATAATAATAAACATAAATTATATCTAGAATTTTATTGGGAATCCAAAAATTGCACAATAAGCTGGAAAAATAAAAAGTTGGTATCCAATAGTCACCGTGTAGATATGATATATAAAATAAAACTTCAGATCACCTCAAATAACTTTTGTATTTAACTTTTTTTGCTATCTCTTACCGGTTCCCATATATACCATGTATACCATAATAAATCGGCCACCCTGTACGTTCATATAACTTTATTTCCTTTGAGCAATAACAAACAAAACAAACAAACAAACAAAAGTATGCTTTATTGCCGTTTTACAATTTTATGGACAAAGCAAAATATACCTAAAAATAAGACATATCAAAACATTCAAAAGTCAGTGCTTTTTTTAAAAATGTAAATTATCAATTTACCAAATCGTAAAACACACGTGTATATAACATAACATTGCAAACAGTTATCATAAAAAGTAAACAAACACACATGTACGAAATAATTTCGATGACATTGAAATCAAAATTTATGCGACCTTAAACTCTATGTTATTAAGTTATACAAATAATTGTGATGTTAAATAGAAGGTATATTGAACTAGTGTAGAATGTAGTATACAAAAAGAATTAAATTGTTTTTAATCCAATACCTAACAAAAATAATTAAGTTTTAAGTGAATGTTCGACAGTTCTTTTCGCTATATAATGATTTTCAAAATTCTATGCTACGAGTTAGGACATGACTCACAAAAGATTTAAGTAAACAAGCGAGTTTAGTGACAATTTAAAGAGACTTACTCACTGAAAAAAAAAATCATTAACGCTGTAAAATGGTCTCCCAATGAGGTGTGCTTTGGTGTTTTTTCGAAATTGTGCAAGCATAGGGATAGATTTTAAATGTACTGGCAGATTGTTGTAAAGTTTTATGGCGTTGTAAATAATTGATTTTTTTATTAATTCTGTGGAAGGAATGGGAAGATAAATATCATGCCTAGAGTTTCTGGTAGGGTATACATGTTGTGGCTTTTCTGGGAGGGTGTTTATATGTTTTCTCAGCAAACATTTTCCAAAATAAATAATGCAGGAAAATTTCATGTTTTTTGAAATAGTATTGGCAGTGAGCTCTATTATTTAGACCAAACAAATAACGAATGGCTCTCTTTTGAAGCATAAAAATTACGAAATTGCTCGGTGGTACAGCAGCCCCAAAAGGGAAGGCCATAGCGGAGGTGGGATTCAAATAAAGAGAAATAAGTGAGTCTGGCAGAAGGAACGTCTAGTTCTTTTGAAACTGTGAATGGCGAAGCAGGCGGTATTTTTTAGTTAAGGTGTCAATATGATTAGACCATTTTAGGTTGTTATTTATATTTAAACCCAGGAATTTAACCGACTCTACGTATTCAATATTGCTGTTATGTACCTGAAGTGGTTGTAAAGTTCCCTTATAAGATAACGCCACCGTTTTATCGACGTTAAAACAAAGCATATTGGAATCGGACCAAGCCTTTTATAACCAAGTCTTTGGAGATACTAGAGTGTAATCAAATCACTGTCAATGTATCAAAATCACTCCATGTTATGCTTGTGTCATCAGCAAAAAGGGAAATTCTTCCATTAATTTTAAGGTTCGTGATATTTAATGTATAACAAAAAAAGAATAGGTCCCAAGACTGAACCTTGAGGGACTCCACTTGTAATCAACTTACAATCAGAATCGGAACCATTAGCCCTTACAAGTTGTTGCCTTTTCCCAAGATAAGATTTGAACCAATTTAAAGAAGTACCACGAATTCCATAAAAATTTAGTTTGTTTATCAGAATTTCATGACTAACACAATCAAAGGCTTTCGCATATCACAAAAAACTGAGGCAGTTGGGTGGTTGTTAATGAGAGATAAGTAGACGCCTCTAAGCAACGTGAACATGGCGTCACTGGTGCACTTGTTGGGTAGAAATCCGAACTGCTCCGGGGATATTATCTGATGTTTCAGGAGAAATGGCATAAGACGATTCTTCAGTAGCCTTTCGATGATTTTTGATAGCACTGGTAGTAGTGCAATTGGGCGATAATTGCAAGAGTTAGTTTTTTCGCCGCCTTTATGAAGTGGAATAATTATAGCTGTTTTAAGGCAATCAGGGAATACACCTTTTATAAAGGACTCATTTATTAATGTTGTAAGGGCCTCTATGACTGGGAGTGGCAAGTTCAGGAATATTCTAATTGATAGGCCATCAGTGCTACACGAAGATTTACTTTTGATATTATTTATTACCTTCAATAGTTCAGTGTTGCTAACGGGACTTAAGAAAAAGCTATCAGCTAAATTTTTTGAAGGAGGGAGAAACGAAAGAGGGTCCAAACTTGGCGAGATACTAGAGGTAACATTTTTGCTTACATTAATAAAATAATCATTTAGATCATTAGCCCCTGGCAAGATCTGAGTCACAGGGTTTGATTTGTATCTGAGGTTATTGATGATGGACCAGGTTTCTTTTGAAACGTTATTAGAGTTTGTTAGACGTTTTCGGTAGTGTAATTTTTTGCTGACTTAATAAGAGTAGTGTAGATCCTCCTATAATTAGAGATATAGTCGAGAATAAGAAAGGAGTCGGTAAATATTTTAATATATGAGAGCGAGCGCATATTTTTAGCAGAAATTCGTATTCCTTTCGTGGTCCACGGTTTATGCCGCTTAGGTTTGATATTCTTAAGCGGGAAGGCCTTGTTAAAAGCACTTAAAATTTTATTTAAAAAAGTTCTGAAGTTTGTGTTGACATTATCAGATTCAAAATTCCAATTGGTGTTAAAGCAAATATTATGAAATACTGAGAAATTTGCGGCCGAGAAAATTCTGCCCCGATGGCGAGATCTTGGTAAGGGCCTAATAGGTAAACTAAACCTGGAAATTACCGCCTCGTGATCGGAAAGACCTATAGACTTGTGATTGCACCTCTGATGGAGAAAAATCAGACGCCATGTAATCGATGATAGAAGAAGAGTTTTTTGAAATTCTAGTTGGCGAGGATACATGCATTGAAAGACCGAAAGAGTCGAATATAGAAATTAGATATTTCTGGGCGGCACAAACAGTAGCATAGTCAATATTAAAGTCCCCGCATAGAATTTTTTTACCTTTAATCGAAGGTTTAAATAAATTCGCAGTTAATACGTTACCAACATTTAACGTCTAAATAACGTCCAGTCATTAACGTTGTAGACCTAAAAAACCTTGAATCAACGTAAAAATAACTTCATCTTGCTATTATAGAGGGTATTACGATTGAATGACTATATGAACGACAGATGTGGCAAATTTATGAAACTGTTTGATGAAATATTTATTTGAGGTATCATCAGTTTTCGGTAGGACTAAGCGATCTGTGTTTACTAGGCGCTGTTGATCAACACCCTCACACAACAGGCTATAAGGTTAAACATAAAGGTGACCAAGACTCTTCAATCGTACTCGTGGTGTAAAGAAAAATAAGACTTAATGATCCAGCATACTAAAAATTTTAATAGACATGATGATTTACATGATGGAAACCATTTATTATAGTAGGTCGCCGACCGGTTCGAACAGATCAATTATAAGTACCCGACCTCTGCTCAATGGAGCACATTCAGTGTTTTGATTTCTTGAAGTAAAGAACCCTGAAGATATGTTAGGGAATCGCAGGCGAAACATCGGAGAGTAATTTGACAAGGTTTATATTCAAGAAACATGTTTTCTTAATTGAGTCCAGAGATATAAACTCATATTACTACAGATTTGTGGTTATATAAGTTTATATGTCTGGATTGACATAAAAGCCTTAATATGCAATTTAGCGAAGATTGCGAGTCAAATCGAGCCTAAAAATAAACTTCCACCACTCCGTATGTCCACGCAAATAATTTCGTTATTGAGACTATAATGAGGCTAGATTATTTTCTTTCAAATGCTAATAGGGTTAAGCGATATTAAAAGCGGTCGAACGATGTAAAAAATATATTTCATTTGCAACATCATAATAACAAAGGTGTGTTACAGACTTCCGTGCGCCATCTGCAGTTTTCCAGCCTTCCATAGAACGAGCACGAGCACGAGAAACAGCCTCTATTAACATTTTCGTCTCCTGGGTTGCATTGGTATTTCTGATTCGAGGAGTAGTAATTATATATATCGGGAAGAATAATGTGACCTTAAACAAAAATTGGAATATAGCCTTACAGCCCAAAAAAAATTAGTTTTTTTTTAGTTTAGACGTAAGGTCTACTAGCCTATTAGCCCGGAAAGTAGCTATATAAAATGGTGGTGGGGGGTTGGCCAATCAAAACGAAATCAGGCCTATATTTCATATACCGTTGGTATTAAAAAAAATAGCTCGGTCTGTGGATTTTTGGAAAAGATTGAGGAAGTGGGAAAGATTCTTTTCATTCACTACCACCTTCTCGCAGGGGTGAGCTCCATCCCCAAAATCTTAAATGGGAATAGGGTTCGAGTGATACGTTATTTTAAAGGCAATCAAATTCTCCTTTTAACGCATCTTGTTTTTTCAAATTTAATGCAGGCGTTTTTGAAAAGATAAGGTTAGAGCAATAATAAGAAAAAAATCATTGCTCGGTGAAAAAATGCTGAGATACGTTGATTTTTGAATCGAAAAAAAAGTTTTTTTCGCTTATTTTTAACTCTGTCACTTTAATCTCCCACAGGGGTAAGCTACTACCCTTAAAATATTAAATGGGATTAAAGATCAATTGTTACCTCATTACAAAGGTCATTAAATTCTCTTTTCAACGACTGGCAATTTTTAAAAATTAAGTAGGTAGTTACGTAGGTAATAATGCAACACCGATAAAACTATAAATTTGTATCGATCTTTAAGTTAATTTTATGTAATGACATTGATTTCCTGGAAAAAGTTATTCTTTGTAAGCTTAGCTTTACGGTATAGATATGGTTTATGTTTACAAAGAAAGATGAGACACAAGATGTAAATTCTGTTTATTCATTATTCATGATAAAAAGTGCTGAAAGTGTTGGACTCCTGCCTCCATACAATACGTTGACAATTTTATTCAAAACGATCCCGGACATTATGAAGCATTTCTGATGTAATTGCCCAACATTCATCAATCATCGGCTGACGTAAATCATTTAATGCCTGTGGCTGAGTTTAATAAATCTTACTTTTTAAGCGACCTCATAGAAAAAAATCTAAAGGGGTTAAGTCAGGTGATCTTTGAGTTCACTCGATACTCTCCGGCTGATTCATCTACCAGGATACATCCGATTTAAATATTCACAAACAGCAAGGGTGTAATGAGGAGGTGCACAATCTTGTTGAAATGTCATTTAGAAAAAATGAACACCCATCGAAAAAAAAAACGCTGAACACTAAATTCGGATAATTTATTATTCGTTCACTGATAATCTCACAAAATTCCAAACATCTGTCAAAGTCATCTTCGTTTAATTGTTGTACAAGATGCTTTTTGTAGGGGTGAAATGTATGTGTCTTTATAATTCTGCGAATACTCGTACGAGATATGCCACACGCTAAAGGTAGTTTTATCCTTATCGATGTGGCCCAAAACAGCAACTTCCACTGCTGATCCTATCTCCTTAAACTTTGCTACCACTTTAATTATGTATTTTCGGTGAACATTTTTATCTGGATTCATTTGGTTAAATGCATATGCAGCAATTTTAGCACATATGCCATTTTCATAATAGAGTTTAATCAGCGGTACCTCTTTCTGCAGTAGAAGAAACCATTTTAGATGAAAATAGAGTTAGTCATAGTCACAGACAAAACCCTAAGAGATACTAAATTTAAATAAATTAAATGTCATTCTAATGAAGATAAACAACTGCAAAAAATTATTAAAATTTGATTAATTGCAAAAAGTCTTACTACTTTCTTGTTCAAACGATAAAATTGGAATTTAGATTAACTTTTTTGATTGATAAATATTAAAATGAGGTATCACATGAAGTTTAATCCCATTTAATTTAAAGGTTGACCCCGCGGGGGTTTGAAGTGGCAGAGTTGAAAATATGCATAAAAGACTTCTTCTTTCGAAAGTGAAGAAAGTGTCCATATTATCTCAAAAGACTGAACAAATTAAAAAAAAATATATATACACAAAGACTAGATCTCAGTCGGAAATAAGTTTATAAATTAAGAATAGGTTACATGTTTCGCCCTAACAGGCATCATCAGACTTAAAATACATATACATTACAACGGAAAATACAATTAAATAATATATAACTTTACTATAAACAAAACACATTTTACCAAGTACATAAAACAAACATAACCAAACAAAGATACAATGAAATACAAGGCCACGAAACAAGGCCATATAAATTTATTTGATGAGCGATAGGTCAAAACAAAAAAAGAAGAGATTGTTCAGGATGAGCTTGACTAACTGTCGTAAAGTACATGCTACATTAATGAAAAGAAGAAGAATTGGTGAAAATGACAGAAAAGGCTTGAAGGTTATGCAAAATAAAAATATATAGTTATCTTTTGTTAAAAATCAAATGAGGCTCAAAATTAAACACTTCATTAACGCAGGTAAGGATGGGGCTGTTTTTAGCTCTTGTTATTTCCATCTTTTCCAAAACATCCTTTTGGAAGAAAATAATTTTTCAGTTAAATCAATGCATTCAATTGGTGGAATGCTAGGGAAAAGATTTGTAACATCTAAAGAGACAAGTCTAGCATTTGGTGGTAAGGATATTTTTTTCATAGATTTCGCCAACTACTTAAAAAACATATTCCTACCACCAAATGCTAGACTTGTCTCTTTAGATGTTAAAAACCTTTTCCCTAGCATTCCACCAATTGAATGCATTGATTTAACTGAAAAATTATTAAGAAACAAAAACTTACTGGCTGTCTTAATATCTGATCTCATTCTATTGCTAAAAACTGTGCTAGAACAAAACTTTTTTAAATTTAATAATAGATATTTTCGACAACGTTCTGGCTTGGCAATGGGTTCTTGTCTTTCACCATTCTTAAATAAAGTTTTTATGAACAACTTAGAAAAGGAAATAATGTATAGCTCGTTTTCAGAACATCTGATAAGCTATAAAAGGTACGTAGATGATATTTGTATTGTTTGAAAAGGTAGTGAACAAGAATTGTTAAAATTTGTAGAATTTATCAATTCTTTACATGAAAAAATATCGTTCACTATGGAGAGTGAAACTGATGGCAAACTTCCTTTTTTGGACCTTCTTTTAATTAGAAATGATAACAAAATTGGTTTTGAGGTATATCGAAAACCCTCCTGTACTCAGTTTACATCTAACTCACCATTTTCTCACAATTTGCAGCTTTTAATTCGTTTTTGTACAGACTTTTTGAATTACCACTATCCCAAGCTGCTTTTAGAATTAGATATAATAAGGGAAATTGCCTTAAGCAATGGTTTCTCAATGAAAACATTCAACAAACTTTTTTTTTATAAATTTATGAACAAATACAAACTCTCTTATCACATAATACATAATAATCTAATTAATACAAACAAATTTAGGGTTTTAATATACTTTGGAAATATATCTCTACATTTAGCTAATTTTTAAGTCATTTAATATCTCCATATCATTTAAAACAAACAATACTTTAAAACAACACATAGTCAGAATCAAAGACAAAAAGGATAGTCTTGAGAAATCTGAAATTTGTTCCCTTCATTGTGGAGAGTATCCTGCTGTTTCCGTCGGACGATCATCAAAATACAGATATCTCATCGTTTTTCCATATATGAAAATGTAAATATAATTCACGAATGCGATAAAGGTAAAAAGTTGGATCTTTTGGAAAAGATGGAAATAACAAGAGCTAAAAAGAACCCCATCCTTACCTGCGTTAATGAAGTGTTTAATTTTGATTTTTAACAATATTTCAAAAGAATAACTATACATTTTTATTTTGCATAACCTTCAAGCCTTTTCTGTCATTTTCACCAATTCTTCTCCTTTTCATTAATGTAGAATGTACTTTAAGACAGTTAGTCAAGCTCATCCTGAACAATCTCTTCTTTTTTTGTTTTGACCACCATTTATCTCATCAAATAAATTTATATCGACGTCTCTGATTGGTCATTCAAGCGTGGCCTTGTTTCGTATTTCATTGTATCTTTGTTTGGTTATGTTTGTTTTATGTACTTGGTAAAATGTGTTTTGTTTATAGTAAAGTTATATATTATTTAATTGTATTTTCCGTTGTAATGTATATTTATTTTAGGTCTGCTGATGCCCGTTAGGGCGAAACATGTATCCTATTCTTAATTTATAAACTTATTTCCGACTGAGACCTAGACTTTGTGTATATATTTTTTAATTTGTTCTTCTTTCGAGATAAAAGCCAATGGGTTTCAATATTTTCTTCATCGAGCAATGACAATGAGAAACCGTATTTTCTTCTTTTCATTGTTCTTCCCTTGTTTTCTCAAAAACGGCTACATCAAAATTTGAAAAAGAAAAATGCGTCGAAAAGTGAATTTAATTACCTTTAAAATAAGGTACCAGTCGATCCCAATTCCCATTTAAGATTTTGGGGTTGGAGCTCACCCCCGTGAGGCTGTTGAAGTGACAAGGTTGATGATATGAGCAGAACCTTTCTACCGGGAAATAAAAATCGACGAGTCCGAGCAATTTTTTTACAATGAACGGTATATGAAATATCGGCCTTGTTTCTTTTTGATTGGTCCACCCTGTGTATGTAACAATAGTTTACTATTAGTAGATTCCAGAGAGCTTTGTCATCGGAAGCTTGTTCTAGTGGGATATGTATAAGGATGTGACCACACTAATCACTCAGGGCAAAGGTGGTACTATATTGTAACCAGGCAGACACACAAGCGAAATCAGATAACAAGATATTTTTGTTCATTGTAAATGAGCTGTATAGTATGAATTAATAATGATGAATGTATTGATTAGGCAGTAATCTTGTAAGCACCGAGAAACTTGGTTGGCTAGAAAAAATGAAGCTGTGCCCTGGACGGCTAATCAAAATAGGCAATTGAAATATTTACTTTTAAATTTGGGTCCTTCTCTTACACCACCCCCACTAGTACAAGCTTGGGCATCTTTCTGGCATCTACTATAACAGTAAACTATTACCACATACAAGTGCACATTGCTAGAATGATTATTTCCTCCTTAACTGGCATGGCCAGCAGTTTTTGCGGAAATAACCGGAAACATATTATTCAAGTTTGACAAGGTAATGAGTATGAAGCAATTATATTATGTTTTATAGTTTAGTAATTAATGTTCCTACTATTGTTTTAAATAAAAATATTGTAATATTAAATATTATTTATTGTACTCAGGAAATATTCTTACCAAATATCTCTCGTGCATAGCAGTACTCTTTTCTAAGAAATTTGTTAAACAAGCAGCACTAATGCTCATGCTATTTGAAGAGCACACGGGAAAAAACGATAATGGTTCAATTTTGACAAATTTTCAAGAATCCATTTCTTAATTTTACATTTTAACCAAATTGATTATGGCAAACTAACAGCAATAAATACATACCTTGTCCCTTACCTTTTTATTGTATAAATATTTCGGCAATGTAAGTTTCTAATATCTTAAGGCCGTTTTACATGCTGCAAATCTTCTTTGCAATATGCAATAGTCTTGAACAAAGGCATGCGCAGTTTGACAAAAGATACAAATGTCTGCCACTGCGCATGCTTTTGTTCAAGACTATTGCAACTTGCAAGAAAGAATTGCAGCATGTAAAATGGCCTTAATAAAGATATTCCTTGAAATGCTATTTAATTACCTATTATCTTAAGGAAAAAAAGTTTTCAGTACCATTAATTACACTGGCCGACAAGATTTCTCTAACTCATGCCAGCTCATTATTTTCACAATGAAAATACCCTCCCAATTATATAAATATTCGGAAAGCCCTAATACGTACCACTTTTTAATAGCCTAATTAGAACTTTTTATATTGGCAGGTAAACAATTTTATTGTCGGGCGGCTAAAATGGGAAAGAGAAAAAGTATGCCTTTTGCAGTTCCAATGGTATGGCGAGAACAGACCAATCATTCTGACGATTGCTATTTTTGCCTGACAAAGACTTAAGGTTATTCCAAAATGGGAAAGCACAATATAGAATATCCAAATTTGCAATCTGCCATACGACCTGTTCCTCATAATGCAAATTTGCCAGTGCTGATTGCGCCTTTAAATTGGCAAGCTATTGATTTGGGAGACAATGGAGATAACGCATCATCACGCAGCTCAGAAGAACAGTGCACCGATCCCACTTTTACCACAGGTCCCAGTTCCGGAGAGCCACATTTGATTGTTCAAAATAAATTAAATGATTTAGTACGTGATTTGGGGTTATTCAAGCAACAGTCAGAACTTCTGGGTTCCCGTCTTAAGGAATGGCACCTATTTGCCAATGAAACAAAAATTGTGAATTTCAGAAAAGGAGATGCTATCTTTTCTGAATTCTACAGTATGGAAAAATATATATGAAAATAAATTGGCATTATGTAACAAAAATTTGGCCAGAAAGAAGCGAATTTCAACCGGGAACTCAAAATGTTAAATTTATACCTCTTGTTGATCCCAAAAATGTCCTTTTGCCTCCTCTTCACATTAAACTTGGGCTGATGAAAAACTTTGTGAAGGCTTTGAATAAAGATGGTGATGGATTTAAATATCTAAGACAAGCCCTTCCCCAGTTAAGTGATGCCAAATTAAAAGAAGGCATTTTTATTGGGCCACAAATCAGAAAATTGCTGGACGATGTCAATCTTACGGAAAAGCTTACCGGGCAGGAACTCAGAGCATGGAATTGATTTGTTAATGTAGTAAGAGGATTTTTAGCCAACAATATGGATGAAAATTATGAACAATTAGTTAATGAACTGTTAGATACCTATAATGCGCTTGGTGCCAGAATGTCATTAAAAATTCACTTCCTCCATTCCCATCTGTCATTTTTTCCTAAAAATTTGGGAGCTGTTAGTGACGAGCAGGGTGAAAGGTTTTACCAAGATATCAGAACAATGGAAATTCGGTACCAAGGACGATGGGTTCCAGCCATGATGGGTGACTACTGTTGGTTTTTGAAGAGAGAAGATAGGACACCTCATAAATGGAAAACATAAATTTTAATTAGTGTTTTAAGTTAATATTTTTCTCGTTCGCTTTTCTCTTAGATGTATGGTATGTTTAATAGGCGAAAACTGTAAACATAGTCAATAAACAGGGTTAAGAATTTTCTGAAATCATTTTTTCTATAAATATTAAGTATCGTAACATTCGATATGGTTATACAACTCTAACAAGAAAACCCTACGTGCTACAACTTTCTATTTGTCATTTTCGTATTCGGATAGGTCCATTCTATAAGATTATGCTATTCTGATTTGTGTCACAACAAAAGGTATTACACCTAAAATATATGATAAACAATAATAATATTAGTAATAATAACAATAGAAATATGCTTCTATAAAAGTAGTCTGGAAAACCTAAATTCTCCATTTTGGTTAAGTGACATCGGCGAAGGTCCGTAACGGGATGCAAAATGGTGATCTGGGATGTTTTGCAACAAATGTTATTTATTTTATTGGCCTACAGAGAAATGGACATTTCTTTTTATAAAGTGGTCGTGGATGCTGTCCACATCGAAAGTATTGTTGATTGGCATCTTCTACATCAAACCGCGCCGGTTTTACCCTAGACGATTGTAGGACATCAATCCAATCGGATAAAGTCTCTGTTCTTGATTTTTGGTTGACTAAACCAAAATCTTTATCGCACTCCATGTATGAGTAGCCCCATATTGGAAACGTTATTTAAACGTGTTCTAAATGTTTTTCATATTGAATAACTTGATGTAAAAATTGAAACAGGTATAGTTTTTGTTTTGTCTGCCACAAGAATCACAAAATATCTGAAAGGACTTGATGTTAGCGGGCAAATAGTTGTAAATGAAGTAACGTGAAAGGAAACAAATATTTTCACTTCCTTTATGTATAAAGTACACTTTTTTGGGACGAAAGCAGATGAATGTTAAATAAGTATAGTGACAGTTGCCGACTATAATAGACATCATTGATGTTGATGTTAGGAATAGGCAGGTTCTTGAGTAATCCATACAAATTGCTTCGAAATCGCTGTCTTGCAGATTTTTTGAAACTCTCGTTTCCTGTCATAAGTAGTAGTAGTCCTGGCAATGTGTAAGTTCTTTTCTGTCTCAAGTTTTCTCAGTTCTCCTAAACTCTCACTCTTGTCATTGTCATTTACCTTAGTTTATATTCAAAATTTTCTACATTTACTGCTATTTCGTCACATTTGGAACACGTGTCTAACCTTGGGCAACCGAAGCTAATGCTAAACTTTTCATTAAAAATCTCTCTGTAACGATTTTATAATATTTTTGCCTCAGAATATTTAATTTTAAATAGGTCATACAATTTAGAAACACTCAGTTCTTCGGGAAGATATATTTTTTCGCTGTGTTTTTTAATTTGGGGTAGGGATCGAAAAAGAAAAGTCAGATATTCAAAAAAGTCTACGTTTCGCAATTTATTATTGCATCTTCAGGACACTTTCTAATTTCTATTACAATTGGCCCAAATTTTGAGATCCTTTACTACTTCATTACCATGTAGCGTCTCCATGTCTTGCATAAAACCCATCCTGTTTATGTACGGCTACCTATACTTCGCAAGTCAAGTCGAATTTTCCTAAAAGTTATTCTTCTATGTCTTGTTTTAACGATCCAATATGATAATTCTTTGCTGTGTTTTTTAATGTTGGGTGGGGATCCAAATAGAAAAGTCAGATATTCAAAAAGGTCTTCGTTTCGCAATTTATTATTGCATCTTCAGGACACTTACTAATTTTCTATTACAATTGGCCCAGATTTTGAGTTCCTTTACTACTTCATTACCATGTAGCGTCTCCATGTTTTGCATAAAACCCATCCTGTTTATGTACGGCTACCTATACTTCGCTAGTCAAGTCGAATTTTCCTAAAAGTTATTCTTCTATGTCTTGTTTTAACGATCCAATATGATAATTCTTTGCTGTGTTTTTTAATGTTGGGTAGGGATCCAAATAGAAAAGTCAGATATTCAAAAAAGTCTTCGTTTCGCAATTTATTATTGCATCTTCAGGACACTTACTAATTTTCTATTACAATTGGCCCAGATTTTGAGTTCCTTTACTACTTCATTACCATGTAGCGTCTCCATGTTTTGCATAAAACCCATCCTGTTTATGTACGGCTACCTATACTTCGCTAGTCAAGTCGAATTTTCCTAAAAGTTATTCTTCTATGTCTTGTTTTAACGATCCAATATGATAATTCTTCGCTGTGTTTTTTAATGTTGGGTAGGGATCCAAAAAGAAAACTCAGATATTCAAAAAAGTCTTCGTTTCGCAATTTATTATTGCATCTTCAGGACACTTACTAATTTTCTATTACAATTGGCCCAGATTTTGAGATCCTTTGCTACTTCATTACCATGTAGCGTCTATATGTCTTGCATAAAACCCATCCTGTTTATGTACGGCTACCTATACTTCGCTAGCCAAGTCGTGTGTAATAGAAAATTAGTAAGTGTCCTGAAGATGCAATAATAAATTGCGAAACGTAGACTTTTTTGAATATCTGACTTTTCTTTTTGGATCCCTACCCCAAATTAAAAAACACAGCGAAGAATTATCATATTGGATCGTTCAAACAAGACATAGAAGATATATTTTATCAGTTTTAGTTGGACTATAGAGGCTAGATCGATCCTTAAATGATGAGATGTGCTCACGTACTTTACTAAGTGTCGTCTCTCGAAGTTTGTGTGGCCTGTTTTTATGACAACCCCTGTTATCTTTGGAGGCGCTTCCACTAACTTTTAGATTGGTTTAAATTGTTTGTATTCTGCGAGGAGATAAATAAATGCTTTGTAGCCTACCTGAATGTTTACTATATTCTCATTATCTTCTGAACTGCATCTCACTCTGTAGGCATACGAAGCATCGTTGAATCTAGGTACCTGGTACTCAGCATGCCTGGGTCTTTGTCTTTTAACAGGCACATCTGATATAAAACCTGCTAAGTGGGAATTTTGTTCATCGAAAGTCTCAAAGGTATTAAAATTGTTAAGTATCTTTCTTTTGTTACTGTTGCTAATTTTGGAGAAACACTTATAATGTTTACACTGACAATCAGGTCATGTTTTTTTTTTTCAAAACGCCCGTATATACTAACCACTGATTTAAAACTACGCGTAATGTCATTGAATATTTGTAATTAAACGTAATCGTTTTTCCTAAGTACTCTATATTTAAAATGCATTATTTTAATGTGACTCATCAATATTCCTGTTTATTGCTAAAAGATAGAGCTTCTTAAAGACCATTAAAGAATGCATAAATCGAAAAATTACGAAAAATGGACTTTCATCGTTTTTCCCGTGTGCTCTTCATTTGTTAAACAAATTACTTAGAAACTCGTTTTTCCGAATTTCTCCTGAAAAATTAGATGCGTTAGGTTATTACCCCCGATTATTTCCTTCCTTTCACTATTGAATATTCACTGACAATGATTCATAAGTCACATTTAATTTTCAAGTGGCCAAATTGCATGACTTGACATTTGGAAATATCGGAAAAAATCATTGACGAAGTAAGTTAAATGAGTATGAATTAATTATATTATGTTTTTTAGTTTAGTAATTATTGTTCTTACTGTTGTTTTAAATAAAAATATTGGGGTCTTGTAAGCAATTAAACCCACAAAATTTGATAATTTTGAATATAAAATAGAAAGTTTACCTTCATTTAACTGTTTTAAGAAAATAAAAGAAATGGATGAACCACTTTTTCTATTAAAAAAATCAAAAAGAAACTCGATATTTTCACCTCATTTCAATGCGCCATATTCCTTAATATGACAATCTGAAGAAAGGCTATCTTACATTGTTGCCAAACTTACATTATTGTATGGAGCTTAAATTTGTCAACTCACTAATCAACAGGGGGGTGCATCACATGCATGTCTACGGCGCCTAATCTAGTGTTAACCCGGTACCAATCCACCTAATCCCTTCGCGCTCCTGCTGGTACCGATCCACCTACTTATGTATGTAATAAAACTGTCCATAATTAATTTGCGCACAGCCGGTACGAATTTCGCATGCCCACTGCCATAATAAAAAAATAACTATTAAGGACTGCACATTACTATTTTCAAAAAATAAATTTCGAAAAATTGGGTATTGCACTCGCTTCCCTATGCTGCAAGCTGTAATTTTCCCTGCACCGCACTACAGGAAACTGCAAATTTTCATGTACTAGCGTCCAATTATTTAGTCGTTTCAAAATTATTGTTCGTCTATTAATGAGAGTATACCCATTATATTAAAACATTGGCTACCTCCATGGTACTAGCAACTGGTAGGATTTATAAATTTAATAACATAATAATAAAACAATTGTGAAAAATCCATTCCGTTTTTCTTATATGATTTATATAGGTCATATATAATGTAAACTTGGCAACGTAGTATCCTCAGCACACTGGATTTCCGTCCAACGGGCGACACTGACACATCCGCTCTCTTTATTTAGCAGCTGTTTTAATAATGTCTAATATAATAAATACCTCTATTTTTTAGTTAGAAATATTTTTTTTGTGTTATACAGTATCAATCATCAATCTTTTACGTAGTTCATAAATTAAGTTAGCGATACGCCAAAAACAAGTTCAGTGCAACCTTCCGAAACCTTATTTTTTTAATATAGTTTAAAAAAGTGGTTTATCCATAATTTTTTGTATAACGGAATTATTAAAAAAAGATAATCTTTCAAATGTATATTTTAAATTTGTCAAATTTCATGGGTAAAATTCTTTACAAGAGCCAAAATATTGTTATATTAAATATTATTTTTTTATTATTTAACTCCGAAAATATTCTTAGCAAATATCTTTCGTGCATCTAGTATTTCCAATGTAAAAATTGAAATAATCCTTTTTAAGAAATTTCTTTATCAATTAGCATTTGCCCGAGTGCAAAATGAATTTTTCCGGAAAAATTAAATGCACTATAGATATTCTTCCGATTATTTCCTTCAATTTTCAACTGGGAAAATTGACTGATATAAATGTCAGACGTTTTTTTTGGAATCGAAAAAATATCATTCAAGTTTAACAAGGTAAGTTAAAATGAGTATGAAGTTATTATATTATGTTTTGTTACTTCCCTCGTAAAAGGGAAGTAAAGTAATCTCTGAGATGTTTTCAGATCTTTACGTTTCAGGGTCCCTAGGTGCCAAGAAACATGTTTTCTCAATTCCGCCTGTCTGTCTGTCTGCCTGTTCGCGGCATAGCTAAAATTTAGAGTTATATGGGTATGACCTGGTAACATTTCGGTAAAAATCCAAAACACATAGAGACACCTGGTCCTATTAGACCTAGAGGAAAACTCGACTTGTACTGCATCTGGGGAGGAGGAAGAAACTTCGTTAGACTACCAGTGCAGATCTGAGACTAGAGCTAGACTGGGGCAAGGCTCCTTTGGAAGAATATCCAGAGAGATGAAATTTTACAGGTCGGATAGCTGGTTGTGGTGAGCTTTTGGCCTATATGTCAGGATACAGGGGGTCTTGATCATGAAATATAGGTCAAGGGCTCACCATAACCAGCTATCTTCAAGTACTACAACGTTTACTAGTAATCACTGGCAGCATCTGTTTACAAGCTTTTATCAAAATGTATCATACACAATAAAATTACGAAAGAAATTCGGAAGATTTTATGCCATGATGTTTTGTAGGTTACGTATTGAACAAAGACACCTAAAATCGATGCAGTCTTATCAAAAATTTAAAAATGAATATATTGCTTTTTTTATTCTGAGGGGGTCAATAAAATCCGCTATAGCTACTCGCAATGCAAAAAATCAGGATTCCGTTTCTCTGTGATGCCACCAACGTATTTATATAAATAAATCCGAGAGATAGCGCACTTACTTTGTCACATACATTTCCGTTAGTTTAACTCTACTATAAATATTGTTCAGGCTGGCCCATGTAAGATGACCAAGTACATTATCTAAAAAACTTTAGAAGTTACCGAAAAGAGTTAATTGTAATATTTGTTTTTGACCGCTATGAACTTCGTTATTTTAAAAGGATTGTAACATGTTCTATATCCAAATTCATTGGTTTTGCTGATATTGACATTTGAAATTTGGCATTTTGAGAACTTCTTCTATAAACTGACATTAACTTCCGGAAGTCGAAATTGTTGAACTTCCAGTTTAACCAGCAGTTGATGACAGTTTATAGATAATTAAAAACTAAGATAAGAAAGTGCAAACCATTTTATGATAAAGCAAACCTTTTAAATTTTATTGTTGGTTAAAGTGCTTAAAATGTGAAATTTCAAATGTAAATATTTAAAAAAAAAGTGAAATGAAACAATCGGGTTTTAAAGAGGACACAACTTTAGGAGAAAGTTGCCAGTTTAGAGATATTTAAAAACTAAGATAAGAAAGTGTTTTGTTATAAAGTAAACAGTTTAGATTTCAATATCACGAAAACAAACGAATTTAGGTATAGGACATATTACATGAAGTGTAATAAGAACTCAATGTAGAATTAAAAAAATATAAAAATATATAAGGTGTCCTTTTTAAAAAACTTAATAGTGGCCCAAAGACAACAAGTCACAAAATAAAACGTCATTCTACAACAATAAACTTTTATGTTTAGTTTTTTCGTAACTCTTACAATTTTCCAGATTAGGTACTGGGTTATCTTATGTTTATATTTGAACACTTTGAGACTTGCATTGTATTTAAATTATTTACATTTTATCTTTAATATTTATGTTTAGATTGAATGTTTATTGTTCATGAATAGTACAGGCTTCTGTATTGGCCAGATTCTAACCTATAATAATATAAGAATTAAATGGGTGGAACGAAATGTTTGAGTATCGCATCAACAGGACGTTTGTTGTACCTTACAATTTAAATGACATATTACGATCTCAATTTCTTAAATAACGCATTTGATTCAATTTTAACCGCCGCTGTTTAAGACAATTATGTTTACTATATAAAAACCTTTATTTTGCAACAAGTTGATGCTTCTCCCCAGACACGATGCCTGCAATGAAATTATTTCCTAAAAGATGGTAATGACATTGGCTGAATAGCCACCAGACTCGCCTGATTTGACTCCTTTAGACTTTTCGTATAAAGTCATTTAAACAGAAAAATATACGCAACAAAGCCATATTCTTTGGAAGTATGGCGACAACGGATCGTACACCAATGACAGCGAAATATACCAACAATATTTCGTTGAATATCACTGTACTATTTGCACAGAAGTTCCCGTATTTACTCGAGGGATCCAAAGTTAGTAATTTATTTTATCGTAATTTCTAAATTTCTTCGAATTTAAAAAATTATTACCATTCAAAATTTTAGGGGTAAAAGCCATCCTCAGTTAGGTATGAAAGTTGAGAGAGGTGAAAATACCCCAAAAATCTTTTAAGTTGGAAATAAAATATTATACGTTTCAAAAAAAATCCTTTTTAGTTAGCCAAAAACCGGGCGAAAATTTTATGGTGGGGCACGCCGTGAAACATCTAAGCAGAAATAACAACCATTACTGTTATAAGACAGACTACATTAAGAAAAAATGACATTACTGACGCACTGAATTTCTCATCTCATAATTTTTTTTGATATCCCAACCTAAAAATATATTGTTATCATGCCATAATCATGCTCAATATTCAACTTACCTATTACGTCATCAGTATATATCGTAAGATATACTAAAGCCAAGGCAAGACACAACAATTTCATTGTTACAAAAATCGCTGGTACTATGCGAAGACAAATGACCCACGTTTTTACGAAACTATTGATTTTATATCACCCACACTAATACTAAAAATTATTAACGAATCATGCTTCAATAATGTAAATTAAATTAATTTTAATTAAAATTTGAATCGATCAGACGTGAAATGTATTACAGCTTTTTAAAATAAGGCATTATAAATATATTTTACATGGTAATAATAACTTGAAGAATATGCAAGTTACGGCAACTTCGAAATAGTATTGTAATTAAAGTATTGATAACGGACCACGCACAAACTTTATGGGGAACTGGGTTCAATGAATTTTAGATGTTTTTACCAAAATAGGGCAGGGGCTTGTCACAATCGTATCGGCTCTTCTTTAGAAAAGCTAAGTAGTGCAAAAAATAGATAAAATATTAATTGCTTCTCTCGTAAAATCTCGTAATCGTAAAAAAATCACTAACCGAGATTTTTTCAGATCTCCACGTTTCAAGGTCTCTAGATGACGAAAAACATGTTTTCTCAATTCCGTCGGTCTGTCTGTCTGTTCGCCGTGTAACTAAAAAACTACTTATCCGATTGACTTCAAATTTTGGTCAAAAATTAAGGCTTATATGGGGATGACCTGGTAACGTTTTGGTAAAATCCAATATGGCGAAACAAAATGGCGGCCCACTGAAATGTTAAAAAAAATATTATTAAAAAACTACTCATCCAATTTATCTCAAATTTTGCAAAAACATTAAGTATTATGTTCAAATCAAGTGGTAACATTCTGGTATGAATATAAGACGGCGAAACAAAATGGCGGCATAATAAAATATTTAAAAATTCTTCCTGAAAAGACTACTTAATTGTTTGATTTCGAATTGTGTGCTATAACTAATTGTAAAATAGTAAAAAAAACAAAAGTCTATTTTTTAATAATACAGGCCAACACACATTTTGATGCCTGCGATTTTTTAACTGTCCTGGGTAATTTTTGGATGCAGAATTTAAAAAAGTTCTCAGATTTTGTCTATAAGATCTAGTTAAAAGAAAAAAAATTGTGTATATATTTTACGTTATAACTGTTATAATATATAATATTACTATTGCCAGTAGACACATGGATTTAAGTATTTATTGCAAAAACTTAATTTACATAATTACATTAGTCACTAATTACATAAAAATTTTCTTTTATACGACTTTCTAGAATGGAGTTTATTAGGGCAGTCTCGCTGAAGGCTCCAGCAGTAGTCCGCCATCATGTGGTTATCCCATCGTCCTTGATAACGATCTTCCATAGTTTTAATATCCTGATAGAATATTTCCTCCTGTTCTTCACTACAATCACCTAAGTTTTCTGGAAAACGATCTAGGTGGCTGTGGAGGTAGTGAACTTTTATACTGATGTTACAGCCGAGAATATTAAAATTTGAAAGCATAGTTTCCACTAATTCTACGCAATTCTCTGCTTTATGATTGCCAAGAAAATTTTGTACTACTTGAACAAATGAACACCAAGCGTTAGATTCAGTCTCGTTCATTGATGTGGTGAATTGTGGATCTTTAACAAGTTGTCTTATCTGAGTACCATCAAATATACCAGCTTTTAGTTTTTCCGTGCTAATGCCAGGAAATTTACGTGACAAATACCCAAAACAATTTCCATCTCGATTTAAAGCCTTCACAAATTGCTTCATTAGGCCTAGCTTGATATGCAAGGGCGGAAGTAAGATTTTTTCTCTTGAAACCAAAATTTCGTTGATCACGTTTTGTTTTCCTTGAATCATGACATCTCTTGAAGGCCAATTTTTGTTAACACAGTGCTCATTTTTAGCTCTGCTGTCCCAAAGGCACAAAAAACAAGGATATTTTGTATAACCACTCTGCTGTCCAAGGAGGAAGTTAACCATTTTTAAATCAACACAAATTACCCACTCATGTTCTTCGTATTTAATTTTTCTCAAAACTAATACAATTGTTTCATATTCTTCCTTCATCGTAGTAGAATGACCAATAGGAATTGAGCCATATTTGTTACCGTTATGTAAACGAACACATTTTAAACTACGTTTTGAACTCTCAATAAAAAGGCGCCAATCATCTGGAGTGTATTCAGGCAAACCCATTTTTTCTAAGAGCCCTTTTATATTGTTACAGAATACCAAGTCATTTTCCTGAGCGAAAAAAGGCATCAGATACTGCGCTACAGCCCTTCTTGCAGAATCTAGATCAGGATATGTCCATGTGTGTCTATTGTTACTATTTATGCCTTTAATATTAACGAGACAAAAATAACAGTCGTCATGATGATTTCGCGGTTCTCTCCAAACCATTGGTACACCAAACTGTAGGCACTTCCTCTTTCCATTTGTCCACTGTCGCAAATGTTCAACACATGTTTTACATATGAAATGTGGTGCCCAAGATTCATCTTGATCTCCTAAATGAACGCCAAAATAGGCAAGATAAGCTCTTTTCACAAAGGCAGAAATCGTTTTTCGGCTCTCTTTCAAAGTGTATTCACCACACACATAACAAAAAACTTCGGAATGATTTACACAGGTACGTCTGTTTGTGGATACGATTGTTTCAGTTGAGTGTCTTGATTCTACAAAACGACCAAAATTTACACAAAATGATAACACAACTTTACTTGGGAAAACTCAGTAATATACTAAATCGAGTACAGCCAAGCAAGTATAGAAGGATCGGGTTATAGGCAACTACAGGTATAAAAGTAATTAAGAGCAGTGTACTGAGTAGTTCCTAGTAGAGGAACATTGGGTCAGGGACAATTCCAGGTATCCATTTGGTTAATTAGATTCTGGGAAATTTTCATTTTGACGATTAAGTACATATTTATTCCTTTATTTGTTGTCGTTTATCAGAAAAAAAATATCAATTAACCTGTAACCTGTATCTCAAAAACTAGAGCTGATGGCATTTTTGGAATCAGCACATTAAAAACATCTAAAAGATGTTAGATTTCCGGCATCAAATTTTTGTTTTCATTTTGTTACCCTGTGTAAAGGTGATATCAGACGGTTCACTTTTTATTCATTTTTGTCGCTCTTTCGCCATCTTTCATTACGAATGAACCGTCTAGACATAAAATGAATGAAAAGTGAAAAATGAATTCATTAGTGAACAAATCCAGGGATGCTGGACTTTTTCATTCGCATCAATCATTTTCATTCCAAATGAATGAAAAATGAAACGTATGAACACAAAAATGAACGTTCATTTTTCGCTTTTCAGTCAACTTCAGTTTTCGCGCGTAGTGAATTCTCGAACAGTTGTAAACACGTGGTCTGCGAAAAAAATGGTATTCAAGTGGAATGATCAGAACACGCTGCGATTTTTGGAGTGTTTCAAAAATTATGCCTGTCTTTGGAACCACAAGCTTGATGAGTACAAAGACAGAACAATACGAGGAAATGCTATGAAAGCGCTAATTATTGATTTAAACTTGGAGGTAACCGAAGAGGACATCAAACATAAAATAAAGACAATAAGGACTCGCTACACATTAGAATTGACTAGAATAAAGCAATCAACTAAAAGTGGCTGTTCGTCCGATGATGTATATACACCTTCCCTATACTGGTTTAAGGCTGCGGATTTTCTAAGTAGTGTATGCGTTCCGAGGCAGAGTATATCGAATCTCGTAAGTATAATAACATAAATAATAATAAATAAAACAATTTAAAATAGAACAACCAAGTATATTGTTAAAATGTATTCATATTATGTACATAAGGTTACCGTACTCTTTTTATCATGTTCCATTGCCATGGCACCATGCACGTGGTGACAAACTTGACTGCATAGGCATCTCGCACGCGCCGAGCATTTTCACTATGATTTCTTGCAGTTGGAGGTATACCGTTTAGTGCCAAAGATGGTACTTCTCGCCATTCTCCTGGAATAACGCATCCTTTATCCCAATCCTCCATTTCTAGCGACTGTTGTGGTACATAATTTGCTGTGGTTTTTCTAAGCCAATTGTGGAGGGCACACGTTGTTTTTACAAGTTGTTCAACTTTAAGCACTGATAGCGGAATAGGCTTTTCAAATATTCGGAATTTTGATACTAGTATCCCAAAACTATTCTCCACCACTCGTCGAGCCCTCGACAGTCGGTAATTAAATATCTTTTGTTTATCTCCAAATTCTCCTCTAGTACTATATGGCTTTAAAATATTGGTTTGCAACGGAAATGCGTCGTCAGCCACAAATATGCCCTCCTTTGGAATGTTAAGTAAATTTAGTGATAAGGCTTCATTCAATGTGGATTTATTGAAGACGGATGCATCGTTGGTCCTTCCATTTGTTCCTATATCTATATAAATAAAATTGTAATTCGCATCCACAACAGGAAATAGATGAATGCTGAAATTCTTCTTGTAATCGAAATAGTCAGATCCAGAGTTGCCCGGGCATCTGATATTTACCAATTTTCCATCCATTGCACCGATACAGTTTGGAAAATTCCATAACCTGTAGTAGTCATCCATTATTTTCTTCCATTCACTTTGACTTTGAGGAACCTATAACAATAGATATAATTATACAGCATGTTAATTAAATATCTGGCTTCAGATGATTCTTGAAAACTATTTATTTTCGGACACAAGCTTATAAATATAACTCTCTAAATTACATTTTTCATTATTTCAGGAGATTCCATCAGCAACCACGGAAAATACAGAACTGCTCTCAGAAGAAAGTACAAGCGCAAGTGAACAAATTAATTCTGAAGCTGTTCAAGCAGTTGGGCAGAAAGAAAATGAAACAACTAGTGTACAGAAAACTCCGAATTTGTTCAAAAAGCCAATCAAGCGTAAAAGGAATAATACGTCGATTGATAAAGCTATCACAGAATTAAAATCAATAAGTGAACAAACTAGAACCAAAGAAAACCAACCTGAGAACGAGTTTGATTTGTTTTGCAAAAGCTTAGCAGTACAATTGAAGAATATGCCCTTAGATAGGGCATTACGTTGTCAAGAAAAACTTCAATCTGTCATGACCAACGAACGACTATCACAAATGTCTTCAGTGTCACGTCACTCTGAATCACGCTCTCAGTCTCAATCCCCACAATTTGTCAGCCAGTCACCACAATATGAGAATACATATTCACATCAAGACCGGTATTACAAGGCCAGACAGCAAAAGGTTTCTGCACCCATGATCTCCCCACAAGAGTATGAATCAAGCTCTCAGTCACCACAATCTTGTAGTCAGTCACCTCAATATGAGAATACCTTATCGTCAAATCAACATAACTACTATCATAAGACCCAACAGCAAATGGTATCACCACCAATGATCTCCCCACAAGAGTATGAATCAAGCTCTCAGTCACCACAATCTTGTAGTCAGTCACCTCAATATGAGAATACCTTATCGTCAAATCAACATAACTACTATCATAAGACCCAACAGCAAATGGTATCACCACCAATGATCTCCCCACAAGAGTATGAAGCATGCTCTCAATATGAGGATATATCACACAGTCAATGTAACTACCAACAGCCAATGGATAGACCCACCTCTTCGGAAGAGAGCAACGGTATAGATTTCGAAACATCGAGCCAGGAAGAAGATGATATCATCGCAAAAGCTCTTAAAAGCATTATTTAAATGATATTATAATAAGATATAAGAATCAACCTTTATGTTGAGATTGTTATGTATTTAATAAAAAAATATTATGAGTTTTTAATTAGTAAAGTATATAACTCACCTTGATAAAGTTCTCAAGCGCCGTCCAAATAGCTTCACATACTTCTTGGCAAAAATAGGATATTGTGTTTCGAGGAACTCTGTATAAAAATTCCAAACTTCCAAAAGAATCGCCCGTAGCAAGGTATCTTAGTATTATCTGAAGTTTTATGTGTGCAGGTATACTCTTTCTCATTAAAGTATCTTCTTTTGTTATGAAAGGAGTGACAAGTTGTAGAAGTTGTTCAAATTTTTTTTTATCCATTCGAAGATGATTATAATAGGTATCAGGATCTTCATCCGCTAACTCTTTTAACAATGAATCTGAAGCTCCAAACACATTCCTTCTTTCAATCCATGGTCGCACCCACCAACGTCGACGTTTTCTTCGTTTCTTCTTTTCCAAATTATTAATCAAATGATCGCAAATTAGGCGAATTCCAAGGCGCACAACTTCGTTCGACGACATATTCAAAAAAATGAGAGGATAACGTTCATTTGTTTGTCATTTTGTATTTGTCGTGTGAACTTGAAATGACAAGAAAAAGAACATTCACTTGAGTGATTCATTCATTCGAGTGAACCGTCTGATATCACCTTAATCGACGTTTTACAACGTTATTGTTGCATCCTCAGGACACATATGCAGATTTAATATCCAGCATGAAACCCATATTATCAGTTTTTATGTATTCCGTTTTTCCGCAGATATTTCCATGATATTATATTTCTAAATAGTTTTTGTTAACGATTCTCTTGTTTTTATGTCAGAGTGGTTTACTATTTTGGTTAGGATCCAGTAAAAACATTATTTTTTAAATTGTCGACGTTTCGCAACTTTATTGTTGCATTCTCAGGGCAAAATAAATTTTACATTCTGCATGCTAAGGACCTTTTTTTACTGGATGCTAACCCCAAAAAATACACCATTCGAACAAGACAACAAGAGGATCGTTAATGAGAACCATTAAGAAACTTAATATCTGGGATATCTGCGGACCAACGGAGTAGGTAAAGACTGATAATATAGGTTTCAATTTAAGATGGCGAAACAAAATGACGGCCAAATAAAATTTTTAAAAAATCAACGTAAAAAAATTTTGTTCCAATTGATTTTAAATTTTGCAGAAAAATTAAATGTAAAAATTGGATACTTATTGAATTTATTTTAAATTATGCCCAAAAGTCAAGTGTGGCATGGGTAGAAAGGAAATTGGTAGGAATGCAATACTGTACTGAACTAACTTGGATCACACTTCACTCTTCTTAATAAAAGTAATAATTCATAACCAGGAAAGTTCCGGGTAAAGGAATTTACCGATTTTTTTAAGTTTATATAGCAACATAATTTGATTGAGATGATTTTTTCTAAGATCTTTTAAGCAGAATAAATACATATAAATTAATGAATGGGTGAAAAATAATATCCGTTTTTTATTGTTTATCTTTTTAGCATGGTATAGGTTTGATGCATCCCGACTGTTGTACAAGGGAGCAAAAAACTTCAAGACCATGTAAATTTTTCTACATTTAAAACTAACGTGCGGTTTTCAGGTGCAATGCAAAAATCACGCCATCTGGTTTAGAATAAGAAAAAGATTACATAACTTCTGCACCACAAGAACTTCTGTTACAGAAAGCTCTCAGCTGTTCTATCCGAATATAGTAGACTACTCTTATGTATTCGACATAAATTCCTGGTTGAAAAATTGTAAATAGAAATATGACAATTAGAAACAGTGCTCTGATTGATAAGATTTAAGTATTTCTAATTTAGTAGCAAGCAGCATGAGTTTATAATTAAAAACGATGCCCATTTTGTGTTTGAAAATGAAAAAAAAAATTTAAAAACAACTTAAATCCAAACAAAAGTTGTCTTACCTCGATTTACAGAATACACATACTCAATATTAATTAACAGTGTTTTGGATTAGTTTTAGATTAGTAGTTGGTAAAAATTTTGCGAAAAAGTGTAGACTGCGCATGCAGTATTCCCCAAGGTAACATAATGTAACAATTTAAATGTATGGCTCGGAATCAATCAATACAGCTGAAGATTTTGCAATATTAAAATCACTAGATTGTTTTTACATTAATAATTACATACAAATTTTGTCGGATTAACAATCTGTACTCTTGTCCCGTAAAAACAATTCACTTTGTAAATTATAAATTATCCAGTTATTGACAATATCCACAATTACCTTTTTAAACTTTATTACAATGAAGTTGGAAATAATTTTTATATGGATCAAGAGCCACTGTCACCTATCTGGCAACGTTAATATTTTCTTCTGAATTGAGAATTAATGATTATTATTCTAATATATTCGCCTTTTAAACTTCTTAATCCTTTTACTAAAAAGACAGATTCTTTTATAAAAAAAACCTCTATATTTCGTGGAAAAACTTATAACAATCCAGTTGGTTCCCAAAAATATTTTGGTCAGTTTATATGTAGAATCACTATACCCAAGTTTTCCTGTTAACGACTTAATTTCTGTTATACCAGTTATACTGTTTCATAATAATCTTTATAAAAACTAAATAGAATTAGTGGAAGCTTTTTTTACATCTACTTATTCCATCCTCTATCACCTGTGGTAGCGAATATCTATTTTGAGGCTATTGAATTAACATCCACTTCATTAAAACCAAAACAGTGTTTCAGATAGTTAATACTTGTGTCGTTTAGCCTCATGGGCAGGATACCTCCTCCTTATATTTCTGGACCTCCTTAATCAACAACGTCATAATATTAAATTCACAATGGAAATTGAATCTAATGGAACGATTCCCTTTGTAGATATATTTGTCCAAAATAAGGACAATGGTATATCAGGACATTTTGTGTATAGAAAACCTACGCATACAAATAGATACTTAAATGCAAATTCCCATCACTATCCTGCACAAAAGGAATCGGTTATTAACTCATTAATATTTAGAGCTATTTCGATTTCTGATCAAGATTTTCTAACATCGGCGACATGAAAACTGACCGAAGATCTGACAAGGAATGGCTGTTGCACTGAAGATCTTACGCGTTCAATTAAAATATATAGTAAACCGATTCCGCGAAAGGAGAGTGATAATAAACCACCGACAGGGAGCTTTGTTCATCCCTACATACTTGGCACTACCGACAACATACAACGATTACTTCGGCGGTCCACTATACGTACAATCTTCAATACACACATGAAGACTTGTTAATGCTTGCTATCACCGAAGGACGTTATACCTTTTCAACCAGAAGGAGTATTTAAAATTCGTTACTTCTCTGGAGAAGTGTACGTGGGAGAAACAGGTGTAACGAGTTATATTTTCCTCATAAAAATTTAGAATTTTGCTCTATTTTTATTTTAGATAATATCTATAAAATATGCTTATCAGTTCCTTTAATCTTAATAGTTGGACTAAGACACATATTTGATTCATTTTTTTATCTTTTAACTCAAAATATAAAATTACGATATATCTTAGTAATCCTAGGTTAACTTCATAGCAATAAACCGACCTCGGTAGGTACATTCTTGTCATTCTGAAACAAATGAACAAAAAGAGAAATTGTAGGTAGAAATTTGTTACATAATAAGTTACGGGCATGATCATTGTAGGCTAAGTTAAGTAAAGCAATTCAAAGTTACCTTGTATTCTGCTAGCTAGCTCCCTTTAGCTCTTACTGTAGTTGTCGTTTTCAAGCAGCTTCAAGTTCTTTGTGGAAGGAAAGCTGATATTTCCCTGAAATGAAGAGAAAACAAATTACGTAAACTTTAGTAAATAGTTTAAATTAATTTATGTTATTATGAAATGTCTCTCAACTACATTGACAATTAGCAGTACCAACAACGGGATTGTACCAAAAATCTCTAGGTTCCTCTCCAACAGGATTATAAAAAAGTGACAGAAGGAGTTTAAAAAAGGCAGACCCTATTCTGGAAAATTTTGATTGTCTTTAGAGCAATTTTGCCGATTTTGCTCCAAAAATTGGGTCCATTCTAATTATTTTGGGTGACTTATTGTTTAAGTGGCCTATAGCTATGCTAAAGTTAAAATTAGAATTTTAGTGGAAGAAGCCCATTTTCTTTCTAAAGTCAGATGTTCTTGCTTCTCTAAGAAGGCCAATATGTCATTGGTAAGTCTAATTTTCATTATTCTCTCAAATATTATTATTTAAATTTAAGTGTATAATTTACCTACCTTGGTTTGTTGAACTTTCTCCTGTTTTGATTGGCCCGTTGTAGGCTTTTTATTTGGTCCAGTGTTCTTGTGTGTTGATGAAATTAACCAGTAGCCAGTAGCAAAATCACTCTGAAGCTGGATTTCAGTTCCTCAAGAGTCATGTTTCAAACTGTAAGAAACTAGGCCTGCAAACCATGCGTATATCCTCGATGCTGTTGTGAGATCCTCGACAGACACTTCTAAGCACCAAAATATAACAAACTTCGGGTTTGATCTGTGTGTGTTGTCTTGAGAACATACCTAACTATCTGTTAGTGTTATTATATGCCGAACAGAACCAATTCCACTTTAGTAACTACTATGCGTTTAAACTTTAACGAAACACTTTAAATCATGCATGTCTAGTTTTTAACATTAAACAAATAGCACTCAGTGGCGGCGCGTGGTTAAATAACTTGGGGGTGCACAACCTTAGAATAGAACATGAGTGCCGTTGGTAAATCGGCGGAAGCGAAACGTTTTTTGGGTGCCACGCCCAAAAGACTTTCATTGGACTATCAAATCATACAAATTAAATAAACTTATAAGAATTTAAGAATTAAGTAACTTACTTCTCTGAGTACATCGGTCTGGCCAAACAATAATTGTTTTTATATTTTACAAACACGTTTTGTATTGAAAATGAAGTCTTCTATCCTTTTTTGAGACAAATTCTTCAATAACCAATTCATTAAAATTTGGAATTTCTTGAATCATTTGTTTCTCAATAGATAACATTGCGAGAGCAGTTAGTCTATTCTGGCCCATTGTACTTCTAAGAAAAGTTTTTATGCGATTCAATGTGGAAAAACAACGTTCCGCTTCTGCGGTTGTCATTGGCATTGTAACAATCGCCTGTAACACTGAAAATGTTTCTGAGAAATCTATTTGCAAATTATTTTGTGGACTGCTCCGGAAACTTCTCTAAAATCTGCTCTTCTGTATATTATTTCTAATTCTGTCTTTAATTTATTTTTATTTCAAAATGGAAAGTTTTGAATTGCTGAATCTAAATGTAGTATAGGAAAATTTGCTGAATATGTTTCAAAATTTTCCACCGAAAATAAGTGAGCTATTTCCAAATGGCCTGTGAACGAAAAACCTTCTTTTTATTTCTGCAATTATGGTGTCACACACTTCTTTAGCTTGCACAGTCGTGGAAACATAAGAATTTCTCTCATCCGTCTTCCTTCTTTTTCTAGCTTGACTTTCATCAATGTCTACTAACCCGGTTTCTCTAATAGTATGTATGTTATCTCTCTCCTTTTGAATATTTTTTTCGAACTCAGTAATACATCGTTTTACAGTAACGGAATCAGTAGCCCTTTTTTGCAGCTGTGAATATAAAATATCAACATGGGGCATTACACGATGAAACACTGTCAACCAAAAAACAAATTTAGAGTCATTCAATAATCTGAAAATAGCACCAGCCTTTCTAATGGTATCAGATTGTTTGGATGTGGATTGTATTTTTTCCATACACTCTAAAAGTGCTTCTCTGTTTTCGTATACAGTGTTAACTGTTCTAATTTTAAAATTCCATCTTGTAGCAGATGCTCTAGGAACCCTATTTCCAACCACTTCATCTAATATTGCAACGCTTTGTGGAGAATTCGAAAAAAAAATTGGTAAGGTCACTCAAATCGGAAAAAAATATGCGTACATTTGTATTTATGCTTGTTGCCTGCGACATTATCAAATTTAGTGGATGAGCATAACAATGGATATAATGCGCATATTTAAATTTATCTTTAATACGTTTTTGCACACCACCATGGGCGCCACTCATGACACTTGCTCCGTCATAACTTTGGGAAATCAATTGTTCAGAATATTTTAAAACATAATTAAGAGCCTCCTCTATTCAGCCAGCTAAGGCAACAGCATTATGTTCATTTGGTTTTACAAATGTCCAACATCGTTCAACGGGGGTGCCGTTTGCTAAAGTATAACGGTAAACTATAACCATTTGAAAAATATTCGAAATGTCACTTGTTTCGTCACTCATAACAGACAAAAAATTTGCAGCGGCAATTTCTTTTTTTATATGTGCCTGACTCACGGAAAGCATACATTCTAATAAATCATTTTGAATGTCTTTTGACGTGCCTTTAAACACGGTAGCTTGCTGCAAATGATCCCTCAGTGCTAAATCCAATTCGGCAGAAAAATTTATGAGGCCTCTAAATATACCAGGGTTTAATGCATCTTGTTGTTTGTTCATCGTGTCCACGGAGAGCAAGCTCAAATGCGCCACAAAATTTAATACAATTTATAATTTTAGATAAGACATACCTATTATTCTTTACTTCGTCATTATGTTTTTGAATGCTTAATCGGTATTCACTATTTAATTGTTGCCGAATATCTTGTTTACCTAATAAATTAAATCCTAATTTAGCAGATAGATGTGACTTTGAATTTTGATGCTTTTTAATTTTTTCGGATAAATGTACTAAATCTTTAACCTCGGATTTTGTCCATTCTGATGCCTCACCGCTTTCAAATAATAAACACGGGAAACAGTAAAGACTATTACTAATACTACACCCGCACAACCACTCGGTTTTTTCGTAAGTTTCTATTTTAAAAGTTCGTTTATAATCACGACTTTTGCATTTAGTTACACTCGTAATTAACAAATTTGGTTTTGGACGACCGACACTTTTAATTTTTATTTTTTCGTTTAAAGATAACGAGGAAAATTTAATTGTCTTTAAATATTGCACGCTAATGCAATCAAGGTTTGATAATTCCTTCATTCTTGCAATCGCGAAATGAAAACAACCTTATCGTACCGTAAAGCGCTAATTCTAATGTGCACTGCTTTCAGGTGCTCGGGAGCTATCGGACGTCGCCTGATTGTCGCGGGGAACAAAGAGTGCGGGGGGCAGGTTTCCACCAATTAGATTTAATATTCGGGCGAGCAGTGAACGAAGTCGCTGCGGCAGGATGGATGGATCCGATGAAAGGCCCGCTTCGATATTTAATACGTACGCATAGGCGTCCAGGTCCAGCGTCAAAGTCTACAGAAATATTTATTCTGCAAACTTTGGTTTTGTTTAGTGCTTATTATTGATGATTCATTGCCCGATTCATTGCCGCTAGTTAAGAAATTCGTCGATCAATTTACATCGCATATTTTAATGTCTGGTCTTTGGGTCATGTTCTTTGACGGCATGGTTTTTAAATTATTATTTTATGATAATATTGTTTAAAGAAAATTAACATTTAAATATGTTTGTTTAAAAAATTTGGGAGTGCACGTGCACATGTGCACTTATTGAGGAGCCGCCACTGATAGCACTCAATACACCGCACTGTCAGTTCATGAAATTGCACATTTTTTTGTAAACTGAGTTTAATAGGATTATTTCGAAAGTAACTAAATCACTCAAAAGTACTGTACTTAAAACTTGAATGATGTAAGTTTTGTAGCCTTTCGATTTAAGTTAAACTTATAGAAAACCGACACTACTACAGATACTCACCGTAGTTAAATTCCAACAACTTTTCGCTCAAACCCCGTATCATTAAATGAATAAAACTTGTAAGTTGTGAGCAAAATAGCAAAATCGTTTGGGAAAATCCTAGGTTAGGTTACGTCTTACTACCTCTTACATTATGAGATCGTAGACAGCTGTATTTTTTTTCTTTTAGCTCAGGAAATAGTCATAGGTGAAAGTAAATAACTAGTACTAGCCATGGTGAGAAAAAAACAAGGTTAGGTTACGTCTTACTACCTCTTACATTATGAGATCGTAGACAGCTGTGTTTTTTTTCTTTTAGCTCAGGAAATAGTCATAGGTGAAAGTAAATAACTAGTACTAACCATGGTGAGAAAAAAACAAGGTGTGTCTACGAGCAAATTTTGATCACATATATTGTGAGGCAAACCAGAGCCGATTAAAATGACAGGTTAGCCATGTTTTTATTGCGTAAAGGTACCGTACACCTTTACAAAAATTTGTTAACGGAATTCATGTATCGGTCATAATTCTGTCTTATTTTATAATTACGGCAAAAACAGAGACGGAAATATGTCTAACGCTTAAAGAGCTGTTAATTATAAAATCACCACCATTATCAGTTTTGTTTTTTGTGGTTATGACAAGTAGATGTTAAAGTATATTTCTGATTTTTTTTTCGTCGTAGTTGTGTGTTTTCCTCGAATTTTGGACGTATGAGTTGCAGATCGTTAGGTTGTTTATCCCATATAAACTTATATATCGTTTGAAGTGCAGATATGTATTGTTTAATTTTTTAGTGATACATATATAATGAGAAAATTATGTAGTTCGTTAAGATTAGCATACCAAACTGTTCATTTAAAAAAAATCATAAAAAACTAGATGATATATGGAAATACACAGTCATTAAACTGATGTAAAAGAATTTAAGGCAGTATGTAGAAATATTTTTATTTGGACTAGTTCAAGCAATATATTTTAAACTCAGTATTTTAAAAAATATGTTTGGTTTCAAATAGTATAGTAAGTACAATAGCTGTAGCTGAATATGTTACTTAATATTCATATGTATTTAAGTAATTACTTTGACAAATACTGAAACCAGACCCCTGAGGCCTTACGTAACACAATTGATAGTAAATAAAACACATTTTTTGCAATTATGTAGATTATAATATTATTTAAGCATACATATTATATATGTTCCAATAGTTTTTATATGTACTTTACTAGATATTTTCGTTTTAGTTGATACATATGGATGCTAACTAATGAACACACTACGGATAACAAACAGCGTACATTTCATGATAGAAATTATCAAAATAAGAACTGAAAATGTTAACAATTACCTACTCTCGAGCCTACCTCTCATTCAGAAGGAACTTCTAGGGAGAATTAAATAAAACAAAAAAACCTCCAATTACCATAATAAGTATAATTTAAGAGATCTACTTTAAGTCTTCTGTGTGAATTTGTATTCTTTAAGCTAGGAAGTGTTCAGCTACTGTACAGAAGAAATTGATGAAATTTTAGCACTGACTGCACAAACCTAATTATGTTTAAAGAAGCTATACCTAATGTGAAAATGTTGATATATGCTTGTAACTACATATTAAAGCTAAATTAGATTTCTGGCATTGTCATAGTAGAAATAAACCAATATTATGTCTCTGCCAGTTGTGCATTAAGTGGTATTAACTAAAACTGTATTCAATTTACGTTGCATGGTATGCATTTAATTAATCTAAGATTAAAAAAATATTGTTTTCAGTTATATATCTGACAATATAGGAGTTTTCCAGTACCAACTTTTTTTTCTTGTTTCTACTATTTGTAGCTTACCTCAAGGCCTCCATCTATGTATATCATTCTAGGAAGTTTGTAAGCCATACGTTAAGTCTATTATAGCTAAAGAAAATGAGTAAAAATAGAACGGTGTAAAAAACATACTCTTCATAAGCATTTAGTTGAACTTTATTCCAGTTCTATGTAAAATTCTGTAGAAAATATGTATAGGGTGTTCCAGCGAGGACTGAACAGGGACCTATTTTCGACCTTCCTTGTATTTTGGAAAAATTCAAAATAGCCAATCGATGTATTTTTTCTTGTAGAATCCAAAAATGTCATCGAAAAAATTATTGAACCAGAAACAAAAGAATTACGCTATGCATCAGGTGTTTTTTAAATGGAATGTATCGTTTTTTATACGATTTTTGGAAATAGTGTTTTTTTTATGTCCGTTCTGATTAAACGATTTGATTTTGCGATAGCTGTTTATCTTAGATTTTTTATGTTTTACAAACTAAAATTTTAGCTTCACCTGTTTAAAATATACGATAGGTTGGTATAGGTGATCAAGGTAAAATTTTTGCTTTGTCAATAAAAATTGACATTATTTTAATTATTGTCGAAGTTTTCACCTAAAAAATATATATTTGACTCTGATCGAAATGAAATACTCTTTGGACGAGAGACTACAGATTGTTATGCTATTTTACAAGTGCCAAGAAAATGCAAGAAAATGCAAATTTTCATAGAAATATATCCATCAATACAATTCTAAGGATAAAAAACCTATTTGAGGAAAATAAAACTTTACATGATAGAAAAAGAAATATACAAAGAAGAAGAAATCGAGACCAGGCTATTATAAATTATTTTCAAGTTAATCCAACCAAATCTATTTCGGATGCAGTTCGGGAAGTTCAGTACGGTGGTGGTGTAAGGCGCAGAAGAGTTACCCGAGGGACTGTTCACAGGACTCTGAAAATTCATAAATTTAGGCCTTTTCGTATCCTTCCACTTCAGCACCTAACACCGGCACAAAAAGAACTTCGCTTCCAATTTGTTTCTCAAATGGTAATTCGGCAAGAAAACGAAGACCCTGATTTATTCAAAAATATTGTGTGGACCGACGAAGCTACTTGCACAACATCGGGAGTATTCAACAGACATAATAGTCACCACTGGGCCGTTGAAAATCCAAAAAAGTTCCAGACTATTAAATTTCAAGGGAGGAATTCTATTCATGTTTGGTGTGGGATAAAAAACAATAAAATTTTGGGACCAATATTTTTTAACGGGACTTTAAATGGACACAGATATTATGAGTTTGTAGAAAACGAAATTGAAAATTTTTTGGAAGACTTACCATTAGCAGAATATCAGAATTTAATTTGGCAACATGATGTGGTTCAATTTTTAAATCGGCGCCATAACGAATGGATAGGGCGAAATGGAACATATGTAATAGCCCCGACCTCTCAGTTTTGGATACATTTCTTTGGGGCCATTTGAAGAACGTCGTATACAGACAACGAAACGAAAATATTCAAGAGATCATGGGAAAAATTGTCGATGAAATAAACCGCCTTAATCAGGAAAATCATATTGTAACAGCAAGTTTAGAAGGGCTACAAAGGGGTTATCGAAGTTGTTTCGAGAAAAACGGCGGTCACATTGAAAACTTATGTTATTAGTAGTTTTATTTTATTATTTAATAATTATTTTTTATTAAATTTCTTTTTCTATCATTTAAAGTTTTATTTTCCTCAAATAGGTTTTTTATCCTTAGAATTGTATTGATGGATATATTTCTATGAAAATTTGCAATAAATCTTCTTCTTGCTTCTCTTGCATTTTCTTGGCACTTGTAAAATAGCATATCAATCTGTAGTTTCTCGTCCAAAGAGTATTTCATTTCGATCAGAGTCAAATATATATTTTTTAGGTGAAGACTTCGACAATAATTAAAATAATGTCAATTTTTATTGACAAAGCATTCAAACGTCATTTTACCTTGATCAGCTATACCAACCTATCGTTTATTTTAAACAGGTGAAGCTAAAATTTTAGTTTGTAAAACATTAAAATGTAATATAAACAGCTATCGCAAAATCAAATCTTTTAATCAGAACGGACATAAAAAAAATCACTCTTTCCAAAAATCGTATAAAAAACGATACATTCCATTTAAAAAACACCTGATGCATAGCGTAACTCTTTTGTTTCTGGTTCAAATATTTTTTCGATGACATTTTTGGATTCTACAAGAAAAAATACATCGATTGGCTATTTTGAATTTTTCCACAATAATATAGGTCCCTGTTCAGTCCTCGCTGGAACACCCTGTACACAGTAGAATATACTTATTTAACTTGGGCAGTAAAATGGTAAAGTTGTAAGTAAAAGTGTACATTTTTATCATTATTGGACACACTTGTTCCCTCATGTGTAATAAGTTTTTTGTTAATGCTGATATTTTCAAGTCACCCAAAAGCTTGTTTACTTCTGCTGTGTTAAAGTCAAATGTTATAGATACATAGCCGAATTGAGATAGAGTAGATGCTGTTTGTAAAACTACTGCTACGGTGTATTTGTATTGTATTTTGATGATTATTATAATGATTAGTTTTCCTAACCTTTTAGATTTAAGACTAAAATATGTTTTATTAGACAAACCTAAATTTATTATTTAAAGGATTATTTTTATTAGATTTATAGGAACTATGACAATTACCTCATTAAAATAAACATTAAAAATAAATGAAAATGGGTAGTTAAATTTATTATCAACAAGAGATTGTATACAGAAATGTTTTTCTGTTACACATCACATTTCTAATTTGTGTCACGATCTGAGGTTGGGAATACCTGACACTTTAAGAAACCTATACTCAGTACTTATTTACAGTTTAACTAATGAATTTGATGTCAGGTTTAAGCTTTTCCTGAAGTTGAAATTAGTTTTGAGTAGTTAAAAGTGAAAATCATGTCAACTTAAGAATTGTCCCCCTACCTACCAAATAATAATGAACATAGCCTTTCCAAGTCGGTTAATGCTGCAGACTTTTATCTCATTACCTTAAATAATATGTGACAAAATCCTGGGATTCAGTTGGATGTTTAAAGCTGACTTTCGAAGGGTACTTAAGGCTGGCAACGGATAGCTATTTCTTTTTAAATACTGACATGCCTTCGAGCTGATTGAAATGAAATTGCAGATGCAGTAGCATACACTAGTAAGGTTGACGGCGAAGCTGTATAAATTTTAACGGTTAAAGGAATCTTTAATTCATTAATTAATTAAATTAAAGTTGATAGCTTTCAGAAATATCAATGTGGGATATCTAAGAAAAAATTAAAACCAACTGATGACCCACAAAAAAATAAATACAGCTTAAATAAGAAAAAGGAAAGAAAATGTTAATGAAATGATTATAAATAAAACAGATTAAAAACAGAATGTTAAAATGTATTTTTTTGCAACTTTTTATAGAATTAAAGACTTAGAAGTTAATAGACTCTAATAACTTCAAACGGACAACTAACAAAATCACCCCTTTTGTACCTGAGAATAACTTTGATCTAAACCAATCACTAAAAGAAAAGGTCCTAACTTTTTATTTCGGATGTAACAGAAAATAATTATATGATTTTTTTTATGTAATTTTCATGAACAAAATGGGAATAATTCAGATTAATTGATTGCAAAACATATACTAGATGCCTACACACATGCTTATAAAGACGACATCTGGTTACAGTAGGTATGTGAGAATATCAAGTTTTTGAACACCTTAGAAAAATGTATGTTTACTACATACTATTTACACACATTTTAGCTGAATCTTTATCTGATCTAGTCTGCTCAAATTTTCTGTTATCAGGTAAACCTGCCAAAATGCGATCCTCAGTCTCATCTGTAACATTTCTTTTTTTTTAATTATTGGTTTTTAAACAAGTCTGGAGCAGATTGCTCTCTGTAGCATCATTAATTTTTCTTTTTATTTTCAAAATGCTTAGCTTAGCATATAACCGCTAGAAATAATTTGATTTAGAAATGTTTAACCAAATTTTTACCGTTATTTAAGTTAATTTTGTCATATTTGTGGCAAGCATAAACCCTCTATACTGTAGAAATCGAGGTTTTGGAGGAAATTTATGAGACCTTATATTACATTTGGCCTTCGTTTTATTGTGGCTGAAGCAACCAGTAACCTCACAAGACACATTGTTCTTGATTCTTAATACCCAAATGACTCTAACAATAAAATTCTTTTCTTTCCGAGGTAAAATTTATTTTGCACACAAAAAATAAAAACTGTTATTTGTTGTCAAACTAGTAACCTAACCTACAATTTTTATTGACGTTTATTTCCAGGGCATACTACATTTTTTTCGAAAGCTACCTCACGTCTGACGTAGAGGCGCTGGCTGGCGAGCACACCTTGTTTTCTTCCCACCATGGTGCAAGCCTACTTTCTTAAATTTTATATGAAATAATGAACTTTTAATTGCAAGCTATCGTAGATATATTTTTTGATATTAGGGATATTGATGTTATTGTAAAGTTTTTGTAATTTTCCTGTTTTTGTTAAGTTCATCAGGTCTGGGGCTCTCTTTTAAGGGCCACACTATTTCTTTTTAGCCCAACCCACTCTACCGAATCATCACTCTAGTCATCTAGTTAGCCGACGGCAGCCCAGCCCTAAAAATTTTGTAAAATCTGACTAGTACCACCAAATCCATCTAACGGTCGAGTTTTAAAGTCGTCGCAGAGAAATCGATAACGTTTCCGGAGTTCTCTAAATCGGCTGTAACACCGTATGTAGTAATGTGAGGTGAAAGGGAAATTTAATATAACCATTTTTATTAAATAAAGTATAACGACATAATCATTATCATTTTTTATTATTTTTCACCGGGCGCTCAATATCCAGCATGAACACCAGCATAACACTGGCCATATTATAAATGTAAAGGAATCCAAGGTTCTAGCAACGGTTCCAGGATTTTATAAGCGAAAAATTAAAGAATCTATTGAAATTTTTAAACATGCAAAAAACTTCAATAAAGATACGGGTTACGGTCTATATCACACATGGAAACTGATCTCAACACAGGGCTCACGGTTCGAAGAACACAAGTCGGGTATAAAAGGCCGCCCGAATATCTCCGAGCTCATTCAGTATTCAGATCTCGCCTTTATTGCAAGAAATAAACCTAAAAAATTACAAAGTAAGAACTTAGACTTATAAGATTCAGATTCAGAATCAATATACAGATATAGTCGAATACGGTCTTATCGTGCGGATCCAACGGTCACCAACGTTATGAATCAAATCAGAAACCACAGTGAATACCAAAATGTTGTATGATTCTTTTATCGAGTTATTAAATCTCGATAGACTATTTACAAAAATACAGGGAGAAAGAAAATAGTTTTTTTTATTATATTACGCAATATTATTAAGATAGCCACTTAATATTATTTTATATATTAAATGCCGAGGGACTAAATAAGAAAATTCGCTAAATATGTATTTGGTTAAAATTTTTTGGTTGGCAAAAACAAAAACACACAAAATGGCAAGCACCTCAATAAAGTCGGAAGTCGGTTCGAATCAGTGGAACAATCAGTATAGGTTCTGTTTATACAGCCACTTAATGAAAGTGAGATTTTTTTATCAATCACCAAAAATTACGAGCCCCGTTTGACCTAAAAATCTAACTACTTATACAGTGTCATTGATTTAAATGCGGGCCACCCCTGTGCAAAGAAAACTTGTTTTTTTTTATATTGTGATAACAAAAAAATTTATTTTGCAAATATATATATATATATATATATATATATATATATATATATATATATATAACAAAAAAAATTTATTTTGCAAAATTATTATACACTTTTGTTAAAAACACAAGATAATTAGTTATTACTTCCCTCGTGAGATTTTTTCAGATCTTTACGTTTTCGTTTTCTCGATTCCGTCGATCTGTCTGTCTGTCTATCCGTCTGTTCGCGGCATAGATAAAAAGCTACTTATATGATTTCTTCAAATTTTAGTCTAAAATTAAGGGCAATGCATACGAAAATATATATATATATATATATATATATATATATATATATATATATATATATATATACCTATATAGAGCCTGTATTTTTCGTTAGCCCCGAGTTTCTGGTAAAGCGATTTTACCGATTTTTATATATCAAATTTTGTCTTATAATTAATAAAAAAATTTACTTATTTTAAACACACAATTGGAACAAGTATTCTATAATTATTTATTTATTGCCTACAAAATTACAAATGTACTAAAAAAAGTAAGCAAAAAAATGGTATAGATTTGATAAAAAAATTTTTAAATTAAAATTCACGGGGTAATATCCAGGAGAGAGTGGCAAAAGCTCTGAGAATCGGTGTAAGGAATGTACAGAAACTTGTGCATGGAAAAAAACATAATTTACTTCCGAAGAAGATTAAGAAATGTACACGAAAAAATCCAATGGCAAAAGACTTAAGTTACTATGCAAAAATGGATATTCATAATGCAATTTATGTTTTATAGACGTCAAAGACTAATATAATCCTTCAGAAACTTTTTAATATTATAGACTAAAAAATATCAACATCACTTAAAAGGTCCTCATCTTCTGAGTCGACCTCAAATGGCGCTATTCTCGATTCCACCAATCCCATATTAATTTCTCCGTATGTTCCGCAGATTTCTTCCAGTACTCCGGCGTAATATAATTTAATGAATCTTGCCAAACAATTTGCACTTCATCTGATGTAAGACCATCGTTCACATGTTTTTCGTAATATGATTTTGCCCCAGCCCATATTCATTCTACTGCGTTAAATAATTATTTCAATTAATAGATTTTGCCATTAAAAGAAGTTCTAGTTTCAGCATATTGGGTAAAGGATTTTGTTTTTATTTTATTAGCCAGTCATAAATATCACTTTTCTTCCAGGATGATTAAACATGGAGCATATAAATTTGGAATCAGTTGTTCTTTTAACAACTTTTCAAATAGTTCACAGTTCATATTATCATGGTAGTCCATGCTTTTGGATGTTCAAGAAAACGGTAAACTTACACCTGGGAGAAATCCTGTTGAAGAACCTGCATGCAAAATGATGAACCGTTTTCCCGTCCCACATCCCGTTTTTCTCTTGACACTTTTTACAGACTCGTCCTGCCAAGATTTCGAACCACTTCCATTACAAAATATCCAAGTCTCGTCCAAAAATACCACTTTTCTAAATTTTGAATTAACATTTTCCGTGTATTTCTTTAAAAACTGGATACGCTGACTTGCTATTTGTGGCAAATCGCATAAAAATCTTTGATTAAAGTCCTTTTTATACCGAAAACCCAACATTTTTATTAATTTTGACAAGATTTTAGCCCAATTTCCAATATGCCTCGATTTTTTAAAACTTCTTTTAAAACTTGAAGGGTTATATTAGTTTTTGATGTTGTATAAATTGTAAATTGCATTACGAACATCCATTTTTACATGGTCACTTAAGTCTTCTGTCTTTGGCTTTTTTCGTGTACATTTCTTAATCTTCTTCGGTAGTAAACTATGCTTTTTTGCATGCACAATTTTCTGCACAGTCTTTATACCGATTCCCAGAGCTTTTTCTACTGTCTCCTGGATATTGGCCGGTGAATTTTTATTTTCGTAATATTTTATTAGATTTAATACCATTTTTTTCGCTTGTGGATGCAAAAAACCCGAAAATGGTTTTCTATTACTCATTTTGTTACTGACTTGTCAATCAGACTTGACTGAAGTGAATCGCTCAAAGATTTTTGCAACTGCTGGTATTTATATGTTTATTTTTTTTTTCATATAAAAATATCATAGGTCTATCTAATTCATCTTCCGGATTTTATGCGGAGGATATGATTACAAACTTCAAAAGTTTGTCGATAACAACACTGCTTTTGACTATAGCTTCGTTTCCTTTACTTTCCCCTATATTGTACTGTACATATAAGGAACGCTACACGAGAATCTTTTTCATGAATGTGTTGATAGATTAGGTAAGAATCAATAATCATGACTTGGGGTGAATATTGTTTGCCTCATAAAATATACTAACCACTTAGCATATACCGCACGTTTTAAGTATTTTAGGGACTACCCACAATTAAAATGCAGATGTGTAATTTTTATGATTGGTTTTTTTCAATATTTCATGTATATGTATTTCATATTTGAAGCGTTCGCGGCCAACTATAAATACCAGTTATAGTGGTATTCATAATCCATGGTTGTATTTACAAATTGCTGCCGTGCTTGTAATTACAAATACACAACTGGCTGAATATCTTTAGAGCGATCTCCTGCCTGCAGGGGCGTGTTATTATCATTATCTCGCTGAATAACAATAAATAGTGAAAGACGTAATTTTTTCTATGTATATAACAATAGTTTTATCATACGTGCAGTCCTACACTGGTGTTCAATAGTCGAGAGCTAGAGAAGCCACAACAAACCCTCGCCGGACTTCATTCAGTGAACGGAGACTTGGCGAAGCGCCGAAGTGTGCCTTTTATAGTTGAGTTGAGCTTTGGCGAGTCCCTGGGTAGCAGAGGAATGCGAAGGCGCGCCGTTATTTACTAATAGTTTATAAATATTCTGCTAAAATTCCACCCTATATAATCTGAACAATTTTTGTTAGAGTTGCTTGTTTATTCAATGATTATCAATTTCTATTATATTAGGCTGCGATATTGCCGATTATAGAAAAATGTATGACTGAATTGATGTTTTTCTAAATATTAAAAGTGCTGTAAAAATAATGCATACTAATATAAAATAATAATGCTACATACTAAAAAAAATCGTTTTTTTAACTCTATATAAAAGAACAAAAAAAATTAATGTAGAAAAAATGATATCTCTAACCATTTTACCACCCCAAACTTTTTTTATGACAATTAAAAACAAGGTGTCTCGTGCATTAGGTAAAAGAGGTCGTAACCTTAAAAATTATTAACCTGTAGATTGTCAATGATACTGTGTTATTACAAGTAATATTATGCTTTCCATTCTTTTTTAAAATTAGCGAAAGAATAACATCCTGAATTATCTGCATGCAGTTCAGAAAAGTGCTGCCATCAAGACGAGACATTCTCTTCTATTGTCTCATCTCGCCGAGAAAAAAATTCTCTCGCCACGAAAAACGAGACGAAACGATAGAGTAGCCTTCTATTTTCTCTCGAGCATTAAAAATATGTAATTAATTTTTCATTTTATTAGGAATAGTGAAGTTTGACCCTATTTGATTCAATTAAACAGGGATATACTGTCTTTTGAAACATTTTAATATTCGGTGTTATTTTGTTCCTACCAATATTTTACAACTTTCTACCTAAGCCATTCTTGATTTTTGAGCATAATATAAAATTTAAAAGTTAATTAAATGAGATTTTTTTATTTTAAAATATTTGGCCGTCATTTTGTTCCGCTGTCTTGAATTCGTACTACAACTTTATCGGTTTATCTCTATATCACAAGTAATTTTTTAGGCTGATTTTTTATATAGTTTATTAGGCCGCCATTTTGTTCTTATATTCATACCAAAATATTACCAGTTCATTCCTATGTAATACTTGATTTTTGTGCAATATTTGAGGTAAACTGGATAATAAGTTTTTTCAGTAGGCTGCCATCTTATTTCGGCACTTTGGATTTTACCAGATCATCCACATACGACCCTTAATCTCTGACTAAAATTTGAAGGTAATCTAAAAAATTGATTTTAAGGTATGTCGTAAACTGACAGGCAGACAGACAAACCTACAGACGGACCGACGGAATAGATGAAACATATTTTTTGGTATCTAGGGATGCTTAAGCGTGAAGGTTTGTGAAAGGGTGATTTTTTCACGAATACAAATATTTTATTTAGTAGCTATTTTGTTTCGCCATCTTGAATGCCACAGTTGTACTAGTTCATCTGTATACCACAATTATTTATGGCACACAATTTAAAATCAGTCCATTAAGTAGTTTTTCAGGCTAAATTTTTAAATATTTTGCTAAACCGCCATTTTGTTACGCCATCTTGGATTCGTGCCAAACTTTGACCAGTTGATTCTTACATAAAAATTAATTTTTATGTAGGGCCGCCATTTTTGTTTTGCCATATTGAATGTTTACCAAAATGTTACCAGATCATACCCACATAACCATTAAGTTCTGACCAAAATTTTAAGTCAATCGGGTAAACAGTTTTTAAGCTATGCCGTGAAATAGCAAACAGACAGACAAACTACAGACGGACCGACGGAATTGATAAAACATATTTTTTGGTATCTAGGGTTAATATCAAGGTTACAAATATTTTATTTAGCCGCTATTTTGTTCCACCATCTTGAATTAGTACCACAGTTTTACTATTGATACAATTGATTCCTATATAATACTTGATATTTATGCACAATTTGAGATAAATTGGATAAGAAGTTTTTTACTAACCTATTTTTTAACGTTTTACTATGCCGCCTTTTAGTTTTGCCATATTGGATTTTTATTATAATGTTATCAGATCGTCTCCATATGACCCTTAATTTTTGAAAATTTTGAGTCAATTGGGTAAGTAGTTTTTTAGCTATGCCGTGAACAGGCACACCGACAGACAGACCGACGGAATTGAGAAAACATGTTTTACGGCAACTAGGGACCCTGAAACATCAAAATCTGAAAAAATCTCGGAGGGTGAACTTCACTTTTGGTATTAGATATGTTTGTATTTATTTTAATAACAATTATAGTTCCAATTACTTAACTTATTTATAATATTTTAAAGTAAAAAATCAGGCGATATGAGAAAATATAAAAAAAGTGCACATTATTTAACAAATATTTTTATGGTGTGCTCTTACCCTTTAGATCGGGGTAAGTTCGTAAATGTATGTAAAATCGTACCTGTTACTGTAATGATAACGTATGGGGCAAGACCAACATCTTTAGAACTTTTTACACAACATGTTTTTTGAAGCTTAAGTATATCTCTTTTAGATCAACAATAAAACTAGTTGTCATTTTTCGTATGATCCGTACTTGTTAATGAAACTTCGTTGTCAGTACCCTGAACTAACAGAAGATGTAACGCTTGAAAATGGAAATTGCATGCAATTAATTCCGGTCTCTGAAGATGCACATGAACTGGCTGTGGCTGCGATGCTGAAGCAATTGATTTTTTTATGTGTTCTTTCCAGCGATGAAGGGCGTCAGGATCAAACGGCTCTTCAGGAACAACTTCCCTATTAAATGGGTATATCTCAGCTTTGAAGCCACTAGTAATTACTTCCTTAAGCAGATCTGTCCATATTTTTCCCAAAAGAACAGATAATTCCGCTTTTGATATAGTTTTTGTTCAATATGCATTATCTGCCACGATACTAATAACGGATCCCACTTATTTTTAACTTCGCAGAAAGATCAAGAGATTGGAGGATGTGGTTGCTATGCGGTGGGAATTTGATGATTGTAATTTGAGCCTCAATTGCAAATTTGGAAAATACCCAGACTGATATGTGTCGCATATCTGTCGTAAAACAATATATGCCTTTCATTGCCAATTACTTTTAAAAAGCTGGTTTTAAAATGTTTCTCTAATCTAGCTACCTCTATGTTCTCGGGCTTTTTGACAATCTTTTCTAGGGGTAACATTCCGAAACGGGGTATCTAATTTGTTGGCTCTAACATATTTGCCCACCAATTCCATTACTTCCTTTCGTGCATAGTGCAACGCACTCGCTCCACTTACCCCTTAAGTACAAAAAAGGAGGGGCAAGAGCGTAGTATACAGTTTCTGCTTTTTTTTTCAGTTTAGAAGAAATCTAATTTATGCACTAGTTTCTACATGTTTAAAAGCCTATACTTACCAAAAATTGCCCTAAAATATCACAAACGTCTCTTGAAGTTTCTGAGCAATCCTTCTAGATGTCACTATGCACATGTAGATTAGAAATAACTGATTTGACATGCGTTTGAAGAATAAAACCTGTTAAAGTCGTTAGCGCCATCTATGGCCAGAATAAGTAATTAAACCGTCGTCTAACAAATTTCTAGTACCGATTTTATCTTAGAGAATTCTTCGTCTAATTACGCACTTACTCCACCTAACAGTACGAAATTTATAAACATCCTAACCATTTTATTTTAAACCGATCATTACACAACTTGAATATTTATTACAATTATGCCAGTTCTCTATATCATACCTAACTCTTGCACAACATTTGAAATCAATCTATCAAGTAGTTTTTCAAGATGATTTTTTGAATGTTTTATTAAGGCTCTATTTTGTTTCGCCATCTTGGGTTCGTACCAGATGATTCTTACACAATACTTAATTTTTGTGCAAAATTTCAGGTAAATTGGTTAAGTAGTTTTTTGGTATTAATTTTTTAACATTTTACTAGGCTTCCATTTTGTCTCATTGTATTGGATTTTTACCAAAATGTTTCCAGGTTTCCCCATTAGCTTTAATTTCTAACCAAAATTTTAAGTACATTTTCAGCTATGTCGCGAACAGACAGACAGACAGATGGAATTAAGAAAACATTTTTTTTGTCATCTACGGACATCTACTAAAACATCAATATAATTAGAAACCTGAAAGGGTGATTTTTTTGCTATTACAATACTTTCCTTTTACGTCGGATTAAAAAACGGTAAAACATTTAACATTTTGTGGTATTTTATAAATTATCTGTTTGTAAGTTAGACGTTTTTTAGGGAAACCCTAGGGGGATAAAACATCCCTTTATAAAACAAAAATAATTTTTCCATGGCAATTTTTAAAGAAATAGCGAACTACACAACTACGAACGGTTTTATCGTTTTTAGCGCGTTGCCAAGAATCCGCCCGTTGAAGTACTCTCCGGCAATCGAATGTTATGGCGTAGCTTTAGTGCTCGGCTATAAATACCAGTATAAATAGAAAACCGCTTATATGCATATTATGATCATTTGATAATAATAAAAAGTGTCCAGAATTAATTCTTAAAATGTATATCCATCTTTAGGGTGGGATAGATTAAAAAAAACAAAATTTCTTCATTCTCAAAATGATCTATATTACGTTCAGCCCTAACACAATGCGGGATTGTAATTGCAATTCATCAGACTGCCACCGGGTCCACAGATGCAGGTAAAACAGCCGGTAATTACGTTCATGTCACCTGGAACGCATCTGACATATGTGGGCTGGGGAGGTGGAATGTTTGGGTTTGAAGATACATAAACAGCACCTTAAAAAGAAGATCAAGAATAAAAATCAGGACCATTATTGCGCAGTAAGAGGATATTGGAGTAAAAAAATATACTTTTTTGAAACGGAAAAAAACAAAAAATTAAAAAAGTATTTACTCCGTTAACATATACGAAAAAAAAACAACATACTTTTAGTTGGGGCATTCATTTCTTAGTTGGTAAATGAAGCGTTGAAAAGTTAGCGCGGTTTACGATTACACCGATATCCTCTTAAATTGTTTAAGCAATACAAGTTATCCCTGCCGGGCATTTTAATAGCTTATATTTAGTGAAGTAAACGTAATTAAACGATGCGGTTTACACCATTCTTTTTTAATTACCCCGTAAATTTTTGCACTCGTTGGAAAGCCTTTTCCGCATTGTATCAAGTAACCTAAAAAAATGCATTTTCTTAACTTGAAAGATCCCATTTTTTCTAAATTGAATACCCCGTAAATTTTCACATTATAACAAAGCTCTTTTCCGAAGCTTTTAAAAATGTAGAATTGTATGTTTTTATTATTATAGCAAAGCTTGGTGCGAGCCTCTGAAGACGTGCTTTTAATCTGACACAAAATCAGTTGTTATTACTAAAAGAAGATTTCAAACAAGGTTTTAAAAGGCAGCACCGTCACCCAATACAATTAAGATATAGTAACAAACTTTTTAAGAATGGGTTTAGTGCACCAGACCATATTTGTAAGGAACTTAAATGATCCTACTGATCTAGAGAATCTTTTTTGTTCCAGAAGTTTTAAGTTCCTATAGCAACAGAATTTTGGAAAGAAAGATTGCTAGTACAGACGTGATTCACTAGAATTTTCTAAAAGCGATGATGACTTGCAATAAAAAAACGATACTTTCCAAAAACTGCACCCAGTACATCATGAAAAAAGATTGTTCACTTATGAGCCACTATTAAATTTCCTCAGAATCTAGTCAGATCTCATACTTATCATATCTGATGGGGCGACAGTCCATTTAAGTGGATGTTGTAATCCTTGAAATTACAATGAGTTTGAGAGGGACTCTCCTAAAGTTAATGTGTAATGTGCTATTTCTCGAGAGAAAAAATGATGGATCCTACTTTTTTAATGAGGCGACAATCACAAGGTGCAATCTTTACCGACATGCTAGATTTTTTTATCTACAAATACAGGACATTTTTGGAAGAACTTATTTTCAAGAAGATGGCCTTCCGCTACATTTTTCTATTATAGCCAGCGCCTTTCCCAGTAGGTGGATAGGAAGAGACGGACCACAAGCACCCTATTCACCAGACTTAACTATGCCCATTTCTTCTATGGGACTGTCTTAAAGATAGGTACTATAACTCCATTTCACATAATTTTGAGGAGCTGAAGAGGAACATACGTGCAGTTATTGAGAAACTCTGTGGTTTTATATAAAATGGTTTAGAGATTTTTTTGAAACAAGACAGCTTATTTCTCTACCATACATTTGCAAATCGATGGTCTCTTTAAAAAGTAAAATGAGATTTTTTGAACGCAATGTTGAAAAATACTGATAAACTATTTTGGCACAATAAACGGTCCCCCTAAGGGGCGTACAGTCTATGGAAGCAAGGGAAGCAGTGCTTCCCCAAAAAAATTACAAAACATCTTCTAAAATGTAATTTTTAAAATAGGAAACCATTAATTTAGTTTATATTAAAAATGCTAAAATATTATCTTTATTATCAAGCCGATATTATCGACTTAGCTACAATAGAAATCGAATAGAACCTATGCGGGCCGGTAGCTTCTCTGCAGCCAAGTTCTGTATGCTTGATTTCCTGTGAATCGAGCCAGAGGTTATTGAACTTTCCACCGGCTGTTTGCAATTTTTGCATCTCAGTCGCGTGCTTTAAATGGGAGCGGAAGCTATCGATGGAGTAGGTTCTTTGTTTGAACGGCTATCCGTGTGTTGTATGATACGTACGTCGCGTCGTGCATGGTGCGATATGGAAGACAATAATACGGACGTGGATATGCAAATACCGTCAACTTCGGCTGTCGGTAAGAACGTTGAAAATGTTGGAGAATTTAGTAAGAAGAGTGTGTATGAATGTGTGGTATGTGTTTTAATAATAAACGGATTTTCAACATTAAACTTCGCTGATAAGCTTGAAATAATTTCCAAAGGAAGGGCAAAACAGCCTATGACAAATTTAACCACAAAAATGAAAAACTGTATTAGACATTTTTATCCGGAAAAACAATACGCACTATTTAAATGGCTAACAGGGTGTGAAAATATAAGTAAATTATTTTGTTGGCCATGTTTACTTTTTGAAAAGGAAAAAAGTCTCTGGAATAAAACTGGTTTTTCCGATTTAAACGATTTCCATAAAGCTGTAAAAAGACACATTATGTCCAAAGCGCATTTGCAGGCCGTCATAACAGAAAAAGTCTTGGGCAAAACCAGAATTGAACACGCTCTTAATAAACAGTTGGAAATTAGTCACCGCCAACACTTAACGTATAAAAAATTTTGTGAGAAATTCAACAGGACAGGAGAAACTTTCGAATACATCGCTGGTGTCCATTGAAAATAAACTTCCCTTTCTTAAAATTTCACATCACGCCCCTGGTCCCCCTCCAGAACAAAAATGAAAACACATATAAAATACTTTTTAATGTCAATAAAATGCAATACGTACACTAAAGTTTTGAAGGAATTTTTTTTGTCTTGCAAGCACGTTTTGAAAGGGGTATACCAAGCTTCGTTTTAAAAATGAAGGTATTACACTCTGCATTTTTAAAAAGCTTATGTAAAGACCTTTCCCATGATGTAAAAATAGGTTTACGTCGTTTTCAATTTTTCAATTTAAAAAAAAATCTGAGAAAATGATTTTTTTGGGAAACTTAGTTACAATGCTCGAAAAGATTTTCAATGAGGTCAAAACATTTACGGGATAATTAAAAACAATTGTGAACTGAACCCTTTTTCCTTTTATAACTTTTAGTTTATGCTTCAGTTTCGGCTAGGACACCCAGTATTGCGTTTATACATTTGTTTATAAAAATACGTACATAACAATTTATTCGTTTATTTCTGTGAATGATGTGTAACCGACCATGCTTAATAATGTCTTAATGTCCTCTACTTGTTTAAAAGTAAGGTTGCTAATGTCCAGTAGGACATTTTGCCTTCAGAATTAAAATAAAGTATCTTAAAGAGAAATGATATAATATTTTTGAGGCACTAATATCTTTATAGTCTGTTTCAGAAACGTATAGAGTATAAAATCTTATTTGGTACGCAAAAGGACTACAGGGTGGCCCACCAATAATTTATGCCACTTCCATAGTTTGGCATTGCTCATTGCAAAATTCTTTATTTTTTTTTCAAGTGCAGGTAATACCACCCGGTTTTGGGTCAATTTTTGCGTTTTGCCTATTGTTATCCGTTCATAAGCATTGAAAATAATACGCCAAAGCCGTGCAGTTGGATACTTATAGAAAGAATTTAAATTTAATTTTATTTGGACAAAATAAATATATATATATATATATTATATATATATATATATATATATATATATATATATATATAAATAATAGTTAAATTATAATAGATTATATTATTCGTCACATTGATCGATCAGGTTGTCAAAATCCCAAATCTAGAAAATTAATCACATGCTGAACTGCTTTTCGCCAGTTCTCTTAAGTCAGTTCTTTAATGGCTTATTAAAACAGTAGCTTAACATCTTTCATTTTAAATGTCGTGTTTTGTCTTCCTACAAATCCTTTCACTTGCCCCCATATAAAGTTCTATAGGATTTAGTTAGCAATGATATGGCGGAAAGCGCAGCACAGTTACATTATATTTCTCTGTTATATCTTCCACGTAATATTTCATAAAACGATGTTCATGTAAATTTGCTATGGCAAGTAATTCTTTCTTTATTAAATTGGGTTCAAATTTAATACCTTTGATATTTAGCTAGTCGATAATTGTTTGTTTTCTTCAAGATAAAGTTAGTGTCCTTTTTTTATCATTTCACCAAAATAGTCTTCGAAAACATCCGAATTCATGTTCTCATGGTAATCTCCCGTCCAGTACGACTGAAAAGTGAGCAAAAATTTTTTTAGAAATCTCTCTTCGCTTCCAATACGTGCAATTACTAGTCTCTTCCCTTTTCCCGAAGGCACTGTAATACCCGTTGATAAGCCTTCGAAGAAAGCTTGGCGGACACTAGTTATGTTTTTGTCTTGCCACATCTTTTGTACTATATAACCTTTGTTTATAATTCTCAAGTATTTTCGTCGCGAGCAAACAATTTCATTGCTTTCCAGTAATTTTTTTTCGGTTATGCTTTTCACAGGCAAAATCCATATTTTTTTTAAGTTGTCTATAAGAGTTTTCTAGTTATCAAATTAATACTGTCATCGTGGCCAAGCCCCATCAAAATTTGTAGATATTTATTTTTTGAAATAAAAAGAGCGAATTGCACATTTGGTGCCTTCATCAAGGACTTTCGACTTGGAATTTTGTTGACTGACACTTGAGCTGCTACCCGCAATAATTTGAAAATGGTGGACTTTCTAATTCCAGTCTTTCGGGAACATCGTTCAACAATTTCTTGTACAGTAAAACTAGGGTAACCGTGTTTTATGCACTCATGTACATTTAAAATAATAACTTTTTCACTCATTAATAGTGGAGAATTATTAAAACAATTTTTCGGTTTTAGTGAATGTCGCCTCTTATTAATATTCTTACATTACTGGTAACAGTATAGGGTGACAGAAAATACAACATGTTTAAAACACAATTAAGAAGTACTTATAATCTGTGTTTTATTACCTGCCTCCATTAAGTACTAGCCTATTATGTATGCATTGAGTAATAAATATAATACAGTGAAACCTCCCTTAACGGACACCTCTGCTGACACCGACCGTCACACAGACGGGCAAAATTGAAAAAACCTGGCCAAAACTTAAACGATGATATGTAGTAATAAAATTTTCTTAATGTGTTTATGAGAAATAATATTGTAAAAACTAATTAACATATTTGTCAATTGGCTACTAATATGGTGGAAAATTTAATAATATAATAAATAAATACTTGACAAAAACATAATTATGTGTATAAAACCGAATTTAAATTGTTTTAAAAAATACTGCCTACATTTTACTGTTTTTATATTATTTAAAGTCATCAACGGCGTAAAATTAATAATTAATAAACTAATAACAGCATCATTTATTCTCAGAAATAATGTCGCATAACTAATTATTGTTTTTAATCCCCGGACCCGGAGTCTGAGTCACTTGAGCTATTAATTTCTGAGTCTTCATTAGTAGCATTAGTGGCAGATCCCTCTGGACGGGGGCTAATAATAAATCTAAGACTTCTTTTTCGAATGAATTGGACTTTCGCCTTGGAAGTTTTCGCATGCTTAATATGACTGGATCAGACGATATAAGCAGTCTCCAAGTTTTGTTGCCTTGAACACTTTCGGGAAAATCCTTCTCTATACTTCTTAATGTCTTTATTTAATGCCTCCTGGGCCTCGTCAGATAATTGTCCTATAGGCAATAAAAAAGATTCAATAATATCTGACGAGTTAATTAAAATTTTGTGGACCGTATTAGGCATGTTGTATCAAGGATATTTTTGTACAAGTATCCTAGCTGTTGTTAAAGCATAATCTTTAAATTTTTGTATATTTATACGGTATCCACTAGATATAGTTTGCAAAAATATTATTATTATCAGTGGTATGATAGCTCAATTGGTTAGGGCGATGCGCTAGACACGCAGAGGTGCGGGTTCGATTCCCGCTCGTACCATAACTTTTGCTACTGATCATATTTTTCTAAAAAAAATCACTATTTTCACAGTTTAACAAACTGATTAAAATACTTCTACTTAACATCTATGTTGTTGAAAGACTTGGAAGAAGCCCCACATATATAACACTTTTTCGTGGATGTCGTAGATGAAGCAGCATTGCACATTTTACCATCTACCATTGTAAAAAGTAAGTTGTGTTCAATGTCCTTGTGCCTACACTAATGGAAGTAGGTGTAAGGTTTTCTATTTCATTCTGCATGGTATTTATTTCTTGAAGTGTTAAATCAGTGGTCTCATGTATAAATTGAATTCTGATTGGACGAAAAGCGGGGTGAGCCTGGACGTGGATTTTGCCAAACTATTTTGTTTGTAGATTTATTTGGATCGTCGCATGTTAATAGAAGTGGCACAAAGGATGTTAAAAATATACTGGCATCCGAACGTTCATCGCTGTCAAAATTTTGCTTGTATTGGCTATACCTAAGTGTCAAACAAGCAAGTTGAGGTTCTGTTAATGTTTCCAATACATCTTTTTGCACCTCCACTATACGATGGGCAGTATGGTTTAGTAAGGCTTGTAATTTTACTTCAGCTTTTTGCCCCGTGATTGTAACTGCATCCCGATTTGGAGTAGAAATTGCGTCATTTGGCCTCCTGAATCTTCTTATACGATGGAAAATGTTTTTTATCTTCACTCCTTATGATCTGATATTGGTGTCTATTTGCTTTAACAAATACTGACAATGCTTTATCACCAGATAGCTGATCAACTTTTTCAGCTCTCTCTTTATATGCCTTTCTATAGTTCTGGGCCCTTTTTGGGGTTGAAAATTGTACATCTTTTATAACAGCTGCAGCATCGATACTTCCTTCAGCGCGCAGACTCATTTGAGCAGCATACACAGGCTCTGAGGAACTCATTGTTGATCCAACATATTCGGTTTGTCTTCGTTTTGTTCGTTCGCTACTAGTCTGGAAATTAACAGCAGGGCGACCACCTAAACTCGCTGTAGGTGATTGCACAAAAAAATGAAATTTTAAATTTGTTTCCAACCAAGTTTTGTTTTGGGCAAAATATCTTTCTTGTATTGGGCGGTCTTATATTTTAATTTAAAATCAGAAAGAAAATGTGAAAGCTTTTGTTTAATTACATTAGATAATACTTCAGGGCAATTAGTTAGATCTTTTACATACGAATGCAAATATTCGCAACACACACTTCAATTTTTGTTGAATTGCATGTCAGTATTACTTTTTACAGAAAGCGTTCTCATACTTAAAACAACATTTTCATCAGCATCAGGTCCTTGATCCTGAAATAAATAAAAATAATTAGTAAACGATTGTGATAAACGATAGAAAGCGATAATAAATTGATTATAATTTGACACAAAACAAAGTTGATTAAGTTATCTCAAAAAGGCAGACAAAATCTGGAAAATATTTTTTCTCCATTTACTATTTAAAGTATTCAGCTACACAACTTTCCAGAAAGTTAAGCCCTTCTAAGAAAAGATATAAGTTTACTAAAATATTAACAATAAAATTAAAACTATAATTTTGCACTACTCCAGAAAATTATTTCTGTATAAAATACACATAATTAAAAAATATTATTATTTTATATAAATAGTATAGCTAAAGGTACTACTTACCACCAGGACTACAATCCATTTTACTTTGAGCACTATAATGTCTACAATATGTACACAAAAACAGCCAATATTTTTTTGCAAAAACACTTACGCGAACAACATTTAACATTCAACTATTGTCACCGTATCAACACACACACACTAGAGCGCCATCTACGGAATTTCTAATTTTAAAAAGCCCAATGATCTATTAAAGCCCCTAGACGCGTAAAAGTGTGAAATGGCAATCTTCCCGAATTGGGGTTCTGGCCAGCTTTTTGAAATTTTGCCCGTCTGTGCGTCAGTATATGTATTCCTGTGTATTAAACCCTCTTGACAACGGATACTCTCAACAACGGACACGGACAGTAAAATTTGGAACATTTTTAATAAAAACAGATGTTCAGATGTTGTTAAGATGTTCAGACAATTTTTGAAAAACCCACATCTAATACCGGAATTTTTATTGCACATTATGGGCAATATTTAGATCTATGCTAATAGGCGGCGCGGCGCCTACCTATTATTAATAGCACTAGTTCAACAATAGGATAGCTTCTGCTGTCTGGCTTGTAAGTAAATTACTGTAAAGTGCATAATAAATAGATTACCTTATTTTTATATAATGTAGTCTTCATCAATAGAGTCAAATCTTTGTTTTGATAATACTCTAGTGCGATCAATATACTCTTCAAGAAAAAGCTGAAATAATCCAGTACGCGGAAAAAAACAAACTGAGTGTTAGAGTAATAGCCGAAAAATTCTGTGTAGGAAAATCTCAAATTAGTGATATTTTGAGAAACAATTTTGCGATCTTAACAAGCGATTCGCCGAGACCGGGAACATAAAAGAGAAAAAGAAATTTGCGAAAACTGAGGGTGCTGCCATAGACCAAATTGTCTAAGACTGGTTTTGCAAAGTACTCTCCAAAAACATTCCAATATCCGGTATAATAATAAAGGAAAAAGCATAAGAAATTACGAATTGCGAAGTTGATGGTTTTAAAGGATCAAATGGGTGGTCGAAGAGGTTCTGTCAACGTCATAACATCTCTTTCAAATCCATCTGTGGCGAAGCAGCGGGTGTAGACTTGATTCAGGCAACTGATTGGCGGACGAAATTATGTGCTATTATCAAAAACTACGCACGGAGGGACATTTATAACACCGACGAAACGAGACTCTTTTTCCGCGCCTTACCAAATACGACGTTTTCTTTCAAAGGCGAAACATGTGCTGGTGGGAAAGCGTCCAAGAAGAGACTCACTATTTTACTTTGCTCCGCTTTAAATGGAGAAAAAGAACATTCACTGATGATTGGAAAAAGCCAAAAACCCCGTTGTTTTAAAGGATCAAGCGTAGAAAAATTGTCACTTGAATGATACTATAACAAGAAAGCATGGATGACAAGGGATATAATGTCGGAATGGCAAAACCGAAATATACTCTTATTTTTGGTTAATGCTGCATCTTACCCAAAACTGAAGTTAAAAAATGTTAAAATAATTTTTTACCGCCAAATAAGACATCACATTGCCAGCCGTTGGACCAGAGCGTGATTCAAAATTTTAAAAACCACTAGAGAAAGTTTTTAATTAAGCGACTTTTGTCATACATGGTGATTCTGAATCTACCGAACAATTGGAGAAATCCATAAATATTGTAAATGCCTTGATTTGGATTGTTGCTGCATGGGAAAAAGTCGAATCAAAGACCATCAATAACTACTTCCGCAAAGCTGGGTCCGACGAAATTTTCGAGGAAAAGTTGAGTACGATAATGAAGATGATGTGCCATTATCGGAATTATGTTGAAACATCAATGTATTCTCTTCCGACTTAACTTCATATTCAGAAATTGATGAAAGTTTATTCACGGAAAATCCTAACATAAGTGTACGTGAGTGCATCAGTGAATTTCAAAATAGTGAGAACGGCCAGATTTCACTTGACAGTGATGATGAATATATATATATATATATATATATATATATATATATATATATATAAAATGTATATATATATATATATATATATATATATATATATATATATATATGGATACTATATATATATATATATATATATATATATATATATATATATATATATATATATATATATATATATATATATATATATATATATAAATATATATATATATATATATATTGAGACAAACAACACTTGATAATTTTTTTAAATAGAAACTTTTTATAAAGTAGAACTGTATCAAACTGTATATGTAGGTAGTGTAACGTTTTATATTAGGTAGTACATTTTTATTGTATGCATATATATATATATATATATATATATATATATATATATATATATGTAAAAGATGTTAGTGTATACGTAGTAACAATTGTATTAATAATTTGTACTAAACATTTTTTTTTCCTTAAAACTTAAAAATAAAATATTTTTTAAATAAAATTACATTGGTATTTTATTTGTTCACTCCCCACAATGGACACCTCTATACAATGGACAGTTTCTGTGGCACGGCTACTGTCCTACATCTATGGACAACCCCGAAATTCAGCCAAACTGGAGGGAATTCCTCATTTTATTACTCAATACATTTCTGAAACCATCAAAAAATTTGAAAATGCATTTTACAATTTTAAACACGCTCGACCAGAGCTAAACATCTGCTCTTCTAGTTCGCATTGTTATTTAATTTAAACACTAAAATATTAATAATAAGCTTTCAATGATGCTGGTCAAGATATATAACTTAACAGGAATCTATTATTGGCCTTGGATGACAAATTGTCGAAAAAAAATTTTACACTAAATACTTCAAAATTTGATTCTTATTTGTTAACTGTTTTTTTTTTAGTCATTTAATTGTCGGTTTGAGAATTTTTTAGTTAGCTAACATCAACATATTTTGTAATACATTTTTAACATCAGTTCTTTAAAATCTTAAACTAAAAATCAATATTACATAATAACATACTCTAACTGTGCATTCTGCATGCAATTTTAACATAATTAAAGTAACAGTGAACGTTTATAACCATATAGCGCCTTTCAAAATTAAAACTAGCTGCTATGTTTTTTTTGCAATGAAGTGATTCATTCCCAATTTTTTTTGCTGGAATAAGTTTATTACGTGGTACTATCAACAGTGAATCCAAGAAAGTGAGAAAATTAAAACAACATAATCTCTACAAGAGCCGTACAATGCAATGACATTGTTAAGGGTCATCATTTGGGCGGGAAAACTGTTTTTTTATGTTATTACTCTAATGATAATGATGATGTTTTCGGCGTCTGACCCGGTACCGTTTTACCCAATACCTCCGCTATATTATTTTTCTATTTAACGATGATTCCTTCAGCGCTTAACCTAGTTCTAACTTGGTACCAATTTACCTAGTATATCAAAGTTACTTATCTCCGCTGGCAGCGTTTAAAATGTACGGGTTTTTATGGCTTTAATGATGATGCCTTCGGCGCCTAACCTGGTGCTAGCCCCTGTGCCCCAAATGACAGCGTTTCAAGGAAAAAACAAATTGTTCCAATAAATAAACTGTTTGTGTATTCGAAGAATGAAATATTATTAACAATTCTAATAAACAGTAATAAATTCTACGCTGACAAAATGGAACTATAGGTGGCATACGAGGAAATGGCTGATTAATAATGAAAAGTCATGTAATTGTCTGTTTGAGAATTTTTTAGTTAGCTAACATCAACATATTTTATGATACATTTTTAACATCAGTTCTTTAAAAACTTAAATTTAAAACAATATATTACATAATAACATACTCTAACTGTGAACGTTTATAATCATAAAGTACCTTTCAAAGTTAAAACTAGCTGCTATGTTTTTTTTACAAAGAACTGGTTCATCCCCAATTTTTTTTGCTGAAATATGTTTATTACGTAAGATCTACAGTGAATCCAAAAAAGTGAGGATATTAAAACAACCTAGTCTCTAAAGGAACAGTGCAATGACATTGTTAAGGGCAATCGTTTGAACGGAAAAATAATAACTGAGTAATAAAAGACAGTGTTCATGTGTAAAATGATGTATATTTCATTTAGTATTGACCACACAATAAGTTGTATCTACAGTTGTACAGCCCTCCATCATTAGAGCAAGTGCACGTATGGCAGCCCACGACAACGTTCGTGTCACCCGGTACGCATTTGGTAAATATGGGCCGAGGAAATACTATTCCTCCATTCCCAATAATATACTGATTCATCACTGTTGGACCTGGATAATACGTATAACCTTAAAAAAAATAATCATATAGATTCGGTACCAATTTCTAAGCACTTAATTAATTAGATACGATTATGATTTTTGCTGATGATATTCAAATGTTTCTTTCTATTGAAATATGTCAGCAAATGTGTAATAGTTGTGTCATACTGTGTGTACACTTATGCACACAGTACAACGGTTCCTTATAATCGCGGCGCAATCCGTTTTGTTAGGTTAGAGTCTCTCGAATAGAGTAAATAAAATTTGTAAATCTTATAGTAATTATAAATGTAAACAGAGATGTAAACTTGGCAAATAAAATGTTTTGAATTGAATTGAATATATACTTCTTAATTGTAATTTAAAGATAATAGTATTTGCTGTTAAGCCATACTGTTAACAGTATTATAAGAATAATAATAAAATGGTGACACATTCTCCAGATGTTCTAATAATTCTCTAATATATACTCTAGTTTTACTGTACAAGAAATTATTGAACGATGTTCAATTGAAATTGTTGAAAATCCTTGATGAAGACATCAAATGTGCAATTCGAATAAAAGTTCACTTTTCTTATTTTAAAAAAGAAATACTTACTCTATATCAGTGAAGGCTCGTGCTCTAAAATTTTGGGTCGGCCGAGGCTCAAGGCCAGTCAAAAGCAGTTTTACTGTGAAGGGGTAAGGAGGTAATTAACCCTCCCCCTTCCCACCGCTCAGACCGGTCAAACATCATGTGTAATTTACATATTTTTACGTGGACATTACGGTTAAAAACTTGGCTACGAAACAATATAGCACAAGAGCGACCTATTGAACTGGGTCTCTTGCATATCCATACATAGAGTATTGATGTAAATATAAACAATGTAATTAATGAGTTTGCTGCAGACAAAAAAATGGGATGTTATTTATTAGAGGCTGTTTTTTTCACTTATGCCAAATATGATAAAAAATATAGGTATTTATGTTGTTCTCATACCATTTATAATAGAATATATTAACAAACTTTTTTAATTAAATTAACCCCCCCCCCCAGAAAGGTTTTTTAAAATCGCCCTTGAGGCCAATGTGGTGGTAATTAGTGCCGCGTCCAAATATGGTCAAATACTAGTCTTTTATTTTTTTCCGTTTATTTCCTCAATGATAACTAGGTAGTTATCAACCTATATGTAGCAGATCTAGGCTAGAGTATAAATTTAATAAACCAAAAAAAATGTTAGTAAAGCGCTCTAGTCAGTCAATTTAATTTTTTGATATTTTAATGTATCTTGCCTCAAGAGGAAAATAAAATAGATGCCAAATATAGTAAAAGCTACATACACAACCAAACAAGCACATTGTCCAGAAAGAATCACGATGCGGCAGGCCGATTTCTGAAAGAAATTGCAAATGATATTTTAAAATATTCACTTGCACTTATTTCGTCACCACGTCTAAACATGTAACATGAAGCAAAACTTGCTAATATAATGTATTAACCATCATTAGTCATGACTAACGCAAAGAACTAACTGAAATTAATTTAAAAATAAATAGCTTTATTTTATATAAATTACAATTAATGCCTGTAAAATCGTTGTATTCATTTGGGAAAATTCCGGGGATACGGCCACATCGAGATGGGCCGGTGTTGGGTGATATAAGCTACGACGAACGTTATAGCCGAGGTAATAGCATGGGATATATGCGAAGCCATCGGCTGGCCGAGCCACCGTCTGTAATAAATATATTAGGATATCTGTGGACGATGGCCCACGAACTGCTGTTACAAGCATTATTTGTAAAGTGCGGGACACGAAAAAAAACCGGGCGGAGTCAATCGGTTTAGGAAGGTCGGCCAAGAAATCTCTTTAAACCAGAGGTGTCCCGTCGTTCTTTGAACAATATGGCACTCATTTTTGACTATACGTACGTCAGATAATTAAAAAATGTAACTATGATTAATGAACCTTTATCTATATTTGCCTGTTTTCTTTCGTGTACCGCACCTCTGTATCTCTTTTGTGTTGCAAAACCGGCGAACTTTCGAATTTTAAAATGATTTAATTTTGATTTTTCTTGATCGATTTACCTATAAATATATTTTTTCTTGAGTTCTGTCATTAACGGTTCCCGGGCTACTGCCTACGTCCACTATTATTGGACCACCCAGTATAGTGATACACGATTTACAAGTCCATATTTTACAAGGTTAGCCAGCATCAGATCCAGTGAACGAGATTTATCAAAATTTTAATTTATGCAGTTCGACTTGTCATTGTGAAGTACTATTCAGGGCGTTTAATAATTGCGAGCGGATGTTAAAGGGGGCGTTTTTATCTCCTAAAAGTCTTAACTCTTGAGATACAGTATGGTAAAGTTTAAAAAAAAAAAAACATTTTTTTTATCCCAATTCTGATACTATTGTAGATAACTGCATGAAATTTGATACACGTCTTCTATGCATAAAGGAGCATACGGATTTATCCAGGTTGATTACATATGCACGCCGCTGGTAGAAATTTCGAAAATTGATTGGTTATAAAAAATGCCCTTTTATGGATAAAAGACATGTATCAAAATTCACACAGTTATTTGTCTATAATAGCATCAGAATTAGGATTTAAAAAAATGTTTTTTTAAACCCTGTATCTCTAAAGTTGAGACTTTTAGATTCATATTAAACTTTTTTCTTAAAAAGTTAAGGAATCACCCCCTTTTAACAGTAGCACGCAATTAGGAAACGCTCTGTATAGTACTTCACAATGACGCCCCCTGTACAAAGTAATATGACGGACGGAGACAAACGGTCACTTTTGGCATACCCGAATAGCCCAAAGTCGAACTGCATAAGTTAAAATTTTGATAAATCTTGTTCACTGTAATCAGTGCTGGCTCCCCTACTTTAACTACATTGATGTGTTAATTTTGGAAAAATATGTGTTCTGTAGTTTTTTAAACATTAATTGCAATATTAGATATTTTTTGACAGCCGGTATTGAACAGAAAAGTAATTATTTTGAAGCAGTTTATTGACAGCTACTTTATAAACAATTTTATAAAATATATGAAAAAAAAATAAGCCATTTTTGAGGATGACGGCTGTGATTCTAATGGTTCGATTCCTTCTAAATCGTTGTCCTCCTCTTAAAATGATGAGGTTTCGTCGTCACTACTTGAAGATCCCAGCGTAATAACTTAATCATCAATAACCGTTTCAATTTTGCCATCTAGTTCCCAGTATTTATCTCCAATAGAACGAACATGATCAACATACGATTTCCAATTTTCAGCCGATATTGAGTCAATCGCTTCTAATGTTATTTTATTAAAATCTTTAATTGAAAGTTCACCGGTGTTGTGCTCTCGAATATATTTTTTTACTGCTGCCTATGCAAGTTCAATAGGGTTTAGGTCGCACATGTACGGAGGCAGCCTTAAAGGTGTGTGATCGAGTTTTCCTAAAAGACCGTCAATTTTATACTTTTTTTCTCTAGGCTTGTTGGCTGATATTACGTCATATAATTGATATTTTCTCCATGTTGGATCACATACAAGATTGTTCGATTTAAGCCACGATATCAATTTTTCTTACACTACTTTCCGAAACACTAGTGTAAAATGGAGCGCGTTATCCATTACGATTTTGAATTGGAATAGTCAAACTATTATTTTCAGCATCTCTAGTACAGGCCTCTATAACGCTCGGAATAACTTCACGTGCACCGCTTTGAATTGTTTTTCCTCTTTTGCTCGCACATATTGCGTTACTTCTTGCCTAAATAATAATTCAAATTCAACGCAAAATATTTATATAGAAATGAAAACAAAACCATTTGATCGTAAATGTATAGGCGTTTTGTTCTTTGCACTGGAAACAGCTAATTACTTGAAAATCACTTCTAGCGGCAAGTGCATGGAGACTCTAGGCTCATCCCAATTACAAGTGGACCAGTGCGAAATTTACCAAATCCTCGATTAATTTTCCGTACCGCTTAGCTGGCGCGCTTTATAGGCGAAGCGGCAAACTATTACAACAAATAAAATAACATAAACTTTATTTGCGTACACAATTTTTACTTTTCCGCTTGCTGAAGACTATGAACCTTTTTTTAAGGACCGCCCGGTTTTCTTTCGTGTCCCACACTTTGATAGTCAAGCAATTATAATGGGGATACCTACTTATTTGCTATGTGCCCAGCAAATAATAAACCACATTTTGGTTTTTGTGCGTTTCTAGGATGTTTGCAGAACTATTTTTGAAAAATATTTACTTTTTTGAAAATAGAATTTTCCCTGTATATTTTCTGGTACGACCCGGTCGACACTGCCGCCCCTGACGAGCCGTCAGTGCTCTATATAAAATTTGAATAGAGCTTGGCCAAGATGACAATATTCCTTCGATACGTAGAAAACTCTTATGGTCAACTTTAAAAAATATGGATTCTGCCTGGGAATAGCAGAACCGAAAAGCACTTTTACTGGAAAGCGATGAAATTGTTTGCTGGCGACGAAAATACTTGAGAAGTATAAAACAGTACCGCAAGGAGCAAAAGAAAAATTTTTATCTTGATGAGACGTGGATCAATGAAGGCTATATAATATAAAAAATGTGGCAAGACAAAAATATAACTTCAGCTTGAAGCGACAGGCTAACTACCAAAGGTATTGAGTTTCAAACCAGTTTGACAAAGAAAGAACTACTAGCCATAGCCAGTTTACACAACAACCGTTTTATGAAATATGCTGTGGAAGATATAGGAAGCATGACAAATATTTGAATAATTTTAGAAAATGTACCTTTTTTTTATACAAGGTGTCCCAGTAGTGTGTTCTCGGTTTTGGTGATAATGGTTAGAGATAGAGAAAAAGTTTAAATATAAATATTAGTATATAGGATGACTTATATACCTACTTAAATAAGTTTTCATCTACGAAACACCCTATATTTTATTACATATCTTGTGTGCGTTTAATTATATATATTAATCTTTTTTTTGTTCAAAATTCTACGTCTTTTACTTTTTTTGTGTGGTAATTTCATTTTTCATATATTGTCCAGAGACAAATATTTGAATAATTTTAGAAAATGTACCTTTTTTTTAAGTTTAATTGTTTTCGAGATATTGACATTTAAAAATAAATATTAGTATATAGGATTTATATACCTACTTATTTTTTCTATATGACAGCTATTTTATTACATATTTGAATTGTAGAAAATTCTACGTCTACTTCATATATTGTCCAGAGGCCTAAACTGTTCATTTTAATTTGAACAAAACGGTGTTCACTTTTCCTGATTTAGTTTTTAATAGTCTACCATACATTTTTTCTCGATTTCTAACAGGTACCAAGATATCAACCGAGAACACACTATGTGGATAGCTTAATATATTATAAGTATTTTTCATATTTTATTAACTATAGACAAACTATTTGCAGTAAACACATTTATTTAACTGTTCAAACATCTCAAAAATTACTCTGAAAAACACAACTGACAACTATCGCAACGAAAACGTCAAGCTGAATAAGCAATAAACTGACCGTCTTGTCAGATCGGGTCGCCAGTCGACGTCATGACCTCCGTCTCACCCCCGCGCCCTCCTCGCCGGATAGCTGCACATCGAGGTAACCTTAGAGTTACTGGGCCTTGGTTCTACGCTTGACATTGACTACGTTGTCATGGAAACAAAGAATACAAACTATGACGCGCATGCTATTATTCTTCTGACATTTTCGAATTTGAGTTATTCTATAGAATTATAAAGGGGGAGAGGCAGCCAGAGAGAGAGAAAAGATCCAGCTAAGATACTCTCTTTTCCACTGTTACTTGCTTGTCAAGAATTACTAATTCAGTTTTGCCCAGTTTGCTAGGCGATATTAGCTATGTGCCATTTATCCAAAAATAATCACGCTTTATATTCGTGCACCAAAATTTAAAGTAAATGCCAGTTTAACGTTTTAACGTTTAACTGGCGTTTACAAAAATTTAATTTTTGTAAACGCTTGCGTCTATGTTTCAACTGCCTCAGTAGTATCCAAGACCTAAAGTCATGTTAATCTTTGTCACCGTGTAAGATCTGTCATAAACTCCATCATAGGATGCCGCGTTTGCCAAATCCAAGGACCACACTTGGGGTTAGTGCAGTAAAAAAGTATTGGAATAATGCAAAACAAAAGACACTTTCATCTTATGGGCAACGGTTGTCAACTTCGAAAATCTTTCGCGGAGCGGCCACTACAGCGTTACTTAACTAAAAGAGTAAGTAATGAAATGTTATTAAAGGATTAAACGACTTACCTGTACGAAGTTCAATCCTAATACTGTGAACATTTGGTTTCCAATAACACACTGTAGTATATTCACGTCAGTGATTAAGCCCACAACGTTTAAAGAATTGTACTTTTCTCCCTCGAGTATATATAACAGTAATTATTATTGTTGTGTTTCGAAAATGATAAAAAAAAACTTGGATTCTAGGAATTATGTACAGATGAGGAGAGCGGAAGTTATATATAAGAAACCAAGTTTTGAAGTCAGTTCATTAAGTAGTTTTTTAGGTTAAATTTTTAAATATTTTATTAAGCCGACATTTTGTTCCGCAATCTTGTATTTTACCAGTTGATTCCTACATAATACTTGTTTTTTTTTGCAAAATTTAAGATAAATTGGATAGATCAAAATACAAGAGTTCTTACCACACTACACCACAACTTGTTAGGTTCTGGACGTGCGTTTCGCTAACCAAGTTAGCATCATCAGCAGGTGATATAAACTAAAGTAACTTGTGATAACCAAGACTATTTATAGGTAAATGTGGCCACACTGGGTTGCACCTGACTGCACCGATGTCATGGAAACAACAGAGGAGACTATAGGGAATAGGCCCTCTGTCTTTATTTAGTGCTTTCTTACCACGTTTAACTATTTCTACATTTTTAATCAACTTAAGGTTATTTATTCCTATTTGCTGATTGTTTTCCAAGGCATGTTGGGAAACGCTTGACTTATCTGTTTTTCCGTATCTTAAATGTGCCATGTGTTCTTTAAAACGAATATTTATGGAGCGTTTAGTTTGCCCAACTATTTAAGATCGCAGTCATTACAGCTAATTTTATAGATGCCACTCCTCTCCTTCAAGTCGACTTTGTCTTTAGAGTTTCCAAGGAGATTTTTCAAAGTGTTCTCCGTTTTGCAGGCTATTGCTGCCATTTTGTGTGAACGGCAATAAAATGAGTCGGATATAAATAAATATGAAATTCTAATTTATCGTTATTTTTATTAACTAACGTGTCGAGAAAAGGTAATTGCCCATTGTTCTCCTTTTCGTACGTAAAATTAATGGAAGGATATTTATTGTTTAATGTTTCTAAGAAAGTGTCCAAATTTTCTGTTTTAGTATCAAAAATAGCAAATATATCGTCTACGTATATATACCACACCCTTGGGAAATACTTGAATCCTTTTTTGAATTAAGTTTCTTGTCTACCCATAAACAAATTCGCAAAAAACGAAGATAAGCAATTGCGCATTGCAGTTCCCTCAAGTTGTTTATAATATTTATTGTTAAACCGAAAAAAAAATTGATTCATACATAATTTTGCGAGAAGAAAATATTTATCAATAACTTCTTTATTCAAATTATTGATTTCAAGTAGTTCCTTTAGGTACTCTAAAGCTAGTGGTATGGGTACACTAGGAAACAATGAGCTTATATCAAAAGATATTAAAATGTCACCTTCTTTTAAGTGAACATTCTTAATTTAGCTAAGAATTCTAACGAGTCAGTAACCTCAAAGTTATCGTACGAGATATTTAATTTGCTGAATTCTTCTACTAACCATTTTGAAATATTGTACGTTGGTGATCCAACAGCTGAAGCAATAGGTGTCATGGACTTCCCAAGTTTATGGATTTTGGGAAGGCAGTACAGTTTAGATAACTGTTGGTTACTATGTGTTAGTTTAAATTTTAGTTTATCGGACACAAGGTTTTTAAACTTTTTTAAGTTTTTTTTTACTTCTGTTATCATTTTTGATAACGGGTTTTTCTCAATTAAATCGTAAGGACCAGTTTGAATCAAATTGTCTACTCTTTCAAGATAATCTGTTTTGTCTAGTATAACAACCGTACTTCCTTTGTCAGCTTTTAAATAAAAACATTCTTTTTTCTTCAGTCCCTGGATACCTTCAGTATTTTTACGATAAACATATTTTGACTTGTTTGAGATTTGATTTCTGCAAGCCTCGCTAATGAATCCCTTAGTTGACTCTGGCACGTATTGAATGGAACTTTCGATATTCGCTATAATAGTTGGAAAACAAATTTTTTACTGGAGGCTCTGCAAAATTCAAACATTTATTCAAAAGGGCGATTTCTCTATTATCAAAGGACTGAGAAGAAAGATTTTCTACATTGTTCTCGACTTCCGAAGAAATTTGTTTTTGTGGTTTCAACTTTCTCACTTTGTTTTTAAGTGAACATTTTTTTAAAAATTTGGCATCGATAATATCGATGATACAAACTATAGTTTATATCATCTGTTGATGATGCTAACTTGGTTAGCGAAATGCGCATCCAGAACGTAACGAGTTGTGGTGTAGTGTGGTTAGAACTCTTATATTTTGATCTATCTTCCACCACAGGTTCCAGAGTTAGGACTTAACAGGGCTTCACCGTCGACGGAACAAAACCTTTATTGTAAGTACTGTACTAAGATTAGGTTAATAGCAGCAGATATTTGGTTTCTAAAATCATGCAAGTCTGTTTCAGTTTTCCCTAAATTCATTTCAGTCAAGATCCCTAAACAATCAACCGTTACTAGGAAGGTTGAATCTTTTGCCAGACAAAAGTGGCTAGATTTAGAAATTAAAAATCTGTATAGCAAACGAAGTATGCTTGAAATTAAAGCATACGGATTATTTAAAAAACTCACTTATAAACTTAGTAATTAAGAATTAGAACAATGGTTAGATTCCCAAGAAAAATGTTTTTTAAAATTTTTAAAGAAAATTTGTTCACTTAAAAACAAACTGAGAAAGTTGAAACCACAAAAACAAATTTCTTCGGAAGTCGAGAACACTGTAGAAAACCTTTCTTCTCAGTCCTTTGATAATAATATAGAAATCGCCCTTTTGAATAAGGGTTTGAATTTTACAGAGCCTCCACTAAAAAATAGTTTACCAACTATTATAGCGAATATCGAAAGTTCCAGTTAATACGTGCCAGAGTCAACTCAGGGATTCATTAGAGAGACTTGCAGAAATCAAATCTCAAAAAAACGTTGTTAACAACAAGTCAAAATATGTTTCTCGTAAAAATACTGAAGTTATCCAGGGACTGAAGAAAAAAGAATGTTTTTATTTATAAGCTGACAAAGGGAATAAGGTTGTTATACTAGACAAAACAGATTATCTTGAAAGAGTAGACAATTTGTTTCAAACTGGTCCTTTAACGATTTAATTGAGAAAGACACGTTATCAAAAATCATAAAGAAGTAAAAATATCTTAAAACAGTATAAAAACCTTGTGTCCGATAAACTAAAATTTAAACTAACACATAGTAACCCACAGTTATCTAAACTGTATTGCCTTCCCAATATCCATAAACTTGGGAAGTCCATGAGACCTATTGTTTCAGCTAGTCGATCACCAACGTATACTTTTTCGAAATGGTTGGTAGAAGAATTCAGTAAATTAAATATCTCGTACGATAACTTTGAGGTTACTAACTCGTTAGAATTCTTAGATAAAATTAAGAATGTTTACTTAAAAGAAGGTGAAATTTAATATCTTTTGATATAAGCTCATTGTTTCCTAGTGTACCCATACCACTAGCTTTAGAGTACCTAAAGGAACCACTTGAAATCAATAATTTGAACAAAGAAATTATTGATGAATATTTGCTTCTCGCGAAATTAAGTATGAATCAAATTTTCTTCAGTTCAACAATATATATTATAAACAACTTAAGGGAACTGCAATGGGCAATTGCTTCTCTCCGTTCCTTGACAATTTGTTTATGGATAGATTATAAACCCAATTCAAAAAAGAACTCAAGCATTTTCCAAGGGTGATATATTTGCTATTTTTGATACTAAAACAGTAAATTTAGACACTTAAACATTAAACATTAAATATCCTTCCAGTAATTTTACGTACGACAAGGAGAAAAATGAGCAATTACCTTTTTTGACACGCTAGTTATTAGAAATAACGATAAATTAGAATTGGATATTTATAGGAAATTTACTAATACTGATAGGTGTATAACATCCGACTCATTTCATTGCCCTCAACACAAAATGGCAGCTTTTCATTTCTTAACGCACAGGTTAGTTAATTTTCCATTAAGTAAAGAACGTTTTAACAATGAAATGAATCGGATTAAAAATATAACTAAAAGTAATGGATATAATCATAATGATGTACATAAATTAGTAAATAAACATAAGCATAAAAAAATGATAAAAGATGCCACTACTCGTCAAGCTCCTGAGGCTCCCAATAAGTTCATAGTAACCCCATATAATCCCAGATATAGAAGAGGTCTAAAAAAAAGTATTTAAAAACCTAGATTTTAGAGTAGCCTACAAAACGGAGAACAGTTCGAAAAATCTCCTTGGAAATCCTAAAGACAAAGTTGACTTAAAGGAGAGGAGTGGCATCTACGAAATTAGCTGTAATGACTGCGATCTAAACTATGTCGGGTAAACTAAACGCTCCATAAATATTCGTTTTAAATAACACATGGCACATTTAAGATACGGAAGAACAGAAATGTCAAGCGTTGCCCACCACGCAAATAGGAATAAATATTCTTAAGTTGATTAAAACATATCTAATATTAGATTATTGGATGCATTCGAAAGTATAGAAATAGTTAAATGTGGTAAGAAAGCACTACAGATAGAGGGCCTATTCCCTATAGTCCCCTTTATTGTTTACTTGACAACGGTGCAATGGGGTGCAACCTAGTGTGACCACATTTACCTATACATAGTCTCGGTTAGGATAAGTATATTGGTTTATATCATCTGCTGATGATGCTAAGTTGGTTAGCGAAACGCGCGTCCAGAACGTAACAAGTTGTGGTGTAGTGTGGTTAGAACTCTTGTATTTTGATCTGTCTTCCACCACAGGTTCCAGAGTTAGGACATAAATTGGATAATTGGTTTTTTTTGGTAATAGGTCATCCCCATATGAGCCTTAATTCTTGACTAAAATGTGAAGTCAATCTGATCAGCAGTTTTTAAGCGATGCCGTGAACTGACAGACCAACCGACCGACTAAGCGGCGAAATAGATAAAACATATTTTTTGGAAAATAAGAACGCTAAAACGCGATGATATGTAAAACCTGAGAGTGTGATTTTTTCATATTACAGAAATTTTATTTGGCCGTCATCTTGAGTTATTACCAGAACTTTCTTAGTTTAACTCTATACTACAGTTTGATACGGCTCACAATTTGAAAACAGTTCATTAAGTAGTTTTTTGGTTGAATTTTTAGATATTTCATTAAGCCGCCATTTAGTTCCGCCATCTTGGATTCGTACCAAAATTCTACCAGTTGGTTCCTACATAATAATTTATTATTGTGCAAAATTTGAGATAAATTGGATAAGCACTCTTTTAGTAATAATTTTTTTTGTTTCACTAGGCAGCCATTTTGATTTGCCATATTGGATTTTTACGAAAATATTACCAGGTCATCCCCATATGACTCTTAGTTTTTGACCAAAATTTTAAGTCAATCGGTTATGTAGTCTTTTAGATATGCCGCGAACAGACAGACCGACAGACCGATAGACAGACAGACCGACAGAATCGAGAAAACATGTTTTTCATCATCTAGGAACACTGAAACGTGAAGATCAGAAAAAATCTCGGAAGGTGATTTTTTCATGATTACAATACTTTACTTTCACCAGGGAACTAGAAAAAGGTAGGGCATTTTTATAAATTGACTTAACCAAAATAGGTTAATACCAAAGAGTAGGATATGAACTGATGTCACAAAAGTAATTTATCTATTTTTGTGCCGATACCTTTAATTGCCTGACAAATACAATAAAGCAATAAATGGCCCTTTTTGCAGAGAAGACCATAAACGATTATTAGTTGGTTTTTCTTACATATTATTAGGCTTTTGTATGCACCAGGAAGTTGTGAAAAAAATACATAGTAAGTTGAATATAGATTTTTGTTTTGAAAAATTTTTTAATTGATTTGATTCCGAGGTTTTAAAAATTAGGCAAAAATTATAATTTATTTTTCCCACAATCGTTATTTAATGTATACAAGATTTGGTTAATTTCCATACTTAAAATATCTTTTATTAAAAGTGTGAGAATACTAAAATAATTAAATAAAATGTTTTAAGCGGGTAGCAATGAACTAAAAATACTATTCATTTCAGCGAGTTAACATAGTTTATATGAAAGTTTATTAAAATTATTAGCTAAAATCATCAAGTTTAAAAACCAATATCCACTAGATTGCGTCGTGTAAATATTATAATCTTGGGCATGTATAATTGTTAATAATGGGTTTTGCGGAGATATTTTAAATTAAATATATACTTAAAATATGAATTTCAAAAATATCTGAAATGTGGCTTGAATTGCGAACGTATTGCAAGAAAAATGCCTTCGTGGACAACAGTATTGAAAAACTAAGAAGCATCTAGCTTATTTTTGAGGCCTTTGATTTACTCTCATGTTTCCGTCAAAAAACGATCACTGTGACCTAGAAGCGGACAGCGATAGTATCGACCTGGATAAAGATTATCGTAAGTTATTACGCATTTTTTTATAAAAATATCATGATCCTAGAAAAAAATATTACATGCAACTCATCCATTAAGGTTTTTTCACTCCTATGATTGCGGTTCAAAATGTCCAAACTTAGTACTACACTTGTCACGTAAATTATTATTATCGGGCTAGTTAATAAACATAACATGGACTAATATTGGCAAGCATTTGAAATATTTTCGCTTGGTGCTAGATTATGTTTGTGATTGTAATTGTTCAGAGGTATTTTTTATATTTTAAATAGGTGAGGACCTAAATTTTTTAAGATTGTTTAAAATATATGTGTTTAAATTTTAACTGCAAAATGAAACTCGTATAGCACAAAAGTTATGGTAATTTTTAAAAGCTACTCTATTTTTCAGGGGCTACTGCTTTCTGCCTCAAAAGAAGGAATTTAAAACTAATAATTCGAAAATTTATTAAGATAATTTTAGAATATTACGTGTGCAGAATGAGTATCAAAAATGGGCTGTGATAAATTATTAACATTTGATGGAGTATTATTTGACTTTTAAATTTCACCAGCTCTAAATTTAAGAATAATTCAAACATCAAAAATATTTAAGCAATTCCATTTGTATATTTATTTTTGATCTTTATGTTTATTTGAGACATCCTACATACATTAACTTAGATAATAATTATTTATTGTGCGCTTGTAAATCATGTAGTTAAAAAATTGATATTATTATTATTATTATTGTTATTATTATTATTATTATTATTATTGTTATTATTATTATTAATATTATTATTATTATTGTTATTATTATTATTAATATTACGACTTGTTGTCTCACAGTATTCCTGTGGTTTTTATTTTATACTGACGGGATTATACCACGTCAGTACAAAAAATAAAAATAAAAAAAAAAGAAAATGGAAAAAAAAACAGCTATTGTGTATTAAGAATTGATCTAACTATGCTACATGTTTTCAAAATGACCGATTTCTGGATGTTCCTGTGAATATCTGTATTAAGTCCTAATTGAGCCAAACGCGTTGTAAACGTTGTTGGGGTGACACCTGTTACTGATATGACGAGAGGAACAATGATGACTCTTTCCTGTTTCCACAGCCTTTTTAATTCCATTGCCAAGTCGGTGTATTTGGCAATCTTCTCACTGTATTTCGCTTGGATGTTCTCGTCGTTGGGGACAGCCATGTCAATTAAATAAGTGATTTTCTCTTTTTTGGATTGAAAGGTGATATCGGGTCTGTTTGCGTGGATTGTTTTATCTGTGTGTATGTCAATGTCCCAGTAGAGCTTATAGTCTTCGTTTTCAAGTATGGATGTTGGTATATAATGGTAGTAAGGGTCTGTGTTCTCCGTTAGTTTGTATATTGTGGCTAATGCTTGATGAACGACCTTCGCTGGTGAGTTGTGTCTCGCGGTGTATTCAGTGCCGGCCGTTATTCTACATCCACTGGTTATGAGATCGATCGTTTCTCTCTGCTGGTGACATCTCCTACACCTCTCGTCTTCAATGGTTGTGCCCTTGATGATGTGCTTTGTCCTGGATGGCAAGCAGGAAGCCTTCTGTTTCGGGGAACAGTTTCTTGTAACCACGTATATGAAAGTTTTTATGTATATGACTTTATTTTTTCCTGGATTATTATTATTGTTATTATTATTATTGTTATTATTATTATTATCAAAATTAACAGTCAATTCCTCAACAAATGTTGGGTTGCAAGCCCATCCCGGATGTATGCATCAAAAAGAGTGGGCTGGTTTCTGTTAGTTCTATGTGTTGTCGTATAAGAATTTTCTCATACGATGATCGGTATCACATGAACCTTATTCAGACGCCACATCTGCTCTATCTCGATGGACAGCTGTGCATATCTGGCCTTTTTCTCCTGATGTTTATCAAACACGTTGTTATTGTTGGGTACAGCGACATATTCCAAATAAGCTGTATTTGTTTCCTTGTTTAACAGTACTACATTAGGCTTATTATCGGTCACCCGTCTGTCGGTGATAATTGCCGGTTGTAGTAGAGTTTAAAGGCATTATTTTCAATCACTGAACTTGGTTCGTATTTATTATAGGGCACAAAGGTGTTTAGGAGCCCGTATTTATTGGTTGACAAACTTCTGATGTCTGTCTGTGTATAATAACACACACCTGGTTATGTCGCTGGAGTTACTCCGTGTTTGCAGGTAAGTGCAGCCATATGTTATATGCTGTATGTATAGTCTCTGATCTCTAGCTACATTTTTGACACTTATCGTATTCAACGGACCAGTCTTTGATGATGAATTTCGTGTAATTCCGTGTATTAATAACTTGGTCCTGTATTGCGATCACAAATCCTTCTGACTCTGGGAATAGTTGTCCATCCTCCAGCCACCTGTTGGATGCTTCCTTATCTATGTATGGCTGATTCAAGTCATTGAGATGTCTGCCATGCAGTGTCATTTATGCCCACTATTCCTGTTTGTCGGGATCTAAAACTGACTTTAAGATGAAATTGTTACTTGCTAGATTGAGTGGAGAGCAGTTGTCACGTAGGGCTACTATGCGGTGGAAGCTTGATGTTTGTGCCTTGTTGATGAAGAAATGTCTTAAGTTTTGCAGCTATCCGGAGTGCGAATTGGTCAAATCAACAATCCTTTCATCTTCTATTCGTGGTAAGGTCAGAGTTATGACCTTGTACTTGGTCATCATTAAGAGAGTAGTTTTTGTAGTCCTTCAAGCTCCGTGTTAGTTTATTTAAAGACTCCGACACTGTAATGAGATTTCCGGCGTTCATATCTGTCTTCAGAAGAGCTCGCACTCTTTGAATGTTCTGATCTTTTAGCTTGGAATTTTCTTGTTTATCCTGGAGCAGTCTAGCTTGTTGGAACCCTAGGTATTTATAGGTCTCTCTGTGGTTCATCGCCAGCACTATTTTTCCATTGGATAGAGCTACATCACCATTAATGTCTTTGCCTTTTCCGATGTTTGAAGCTTTACATTTTTTCATTCCAAATTGTATATGGATGTCTTTCGAGAAGGTGTATGTCACGTCAATAAGCTTTTTTAGTTGGTTATTGTTTCCACCACAGAGCTTAATATCCTCCATATACAGAAGGTGGGATATGGTGCGGGACTTGTCTCTATTGGCTTTGAGGTTGAAACCATGTACTGTATTATCTAGGAAAAGTGATAAAAGAGAATGTTTCAAAACAATTAAAAGAGTCTTTTCAGCTAGCAAAAGTTGGTTTTACTGTTGTGAGGATAATTTTAACGTATCTTTATTTTTTTTTGTAGCAATAAATTAGTTTTATGTGTTCTAAATTGTTTAATTTTCTTATTTGAAGTATTTTTCTTTTATAAATTGTTTAATAAGCAGGGATACAAAAATCAAAATTTAAAATTGTTTCATAGGTTTGTTTAAAGCGTTTGCAGTTTTTGTAATTTTTACATCCTCAACGTAATTTTAAATATTTTTAAATAAGGCTTCACTAAACTATTATCTATATATTTAAAACACCAAGCCAAATTTTTCAGCAAGTTCGTGAGAGAGTTATACTGCAACGATTTATATGATTATTTTTTGAAATGATCACCTGGTGAACGAGACCTTTCAACAGTATTTTTTTGTATTGTAAATTTATACAGGGTGTTACAAAAAATCAGATAACAAAATAATCACGTTTTTGCTCAAACCGCTTGACGTAAAAACCTGAATTTTGTCATACAGATTGATTGTAGGATGTAGAGGTTCGATAAGATGGGATTCTTCAAAACTCAAATTTCTAGGTGGTGAAACCGCCCCTTAAATATTACAATATTTTTTGGTTTTTTAGAAAAACGCTTAAACTCGTGCATTTTATATGATTATTTTAAAATTGCTAAAAAATTTATTTAAATAATGTGTTATTATTATTAATTAAATTATATTTTATTTAATTTTTTTACATGTTTTTAACGTTAAAAATATGTACAGAGTGTTTCAAAAAGTCAAAAATAATTAACCTTATTAGTCGAGACATGTTAGGAAAAAACCTCGAACGCCTGTTACCACACTTATATTTATATGTGTTAGATATAGACATAGATAGAGCCCGACAAAGGCAGCACTTAGGCTCACTGGGGCCCGTTGCACAATCTCCCCAAGTAAGCGTGTCAGGCCAAGAGACCCCACAAGCTCGATTTCCACATAGGTGTCACCCAAGCAACACAGTCGGCGTTGACTAAAGCGTCTCATCGACAGATTAGATGCTCGGTAGTTTTATCTACCTCAGAAACATACTGCAGGTCGTGTGGATCGTTGTCCGGTTCAATCTTATGCAGGTAATATTTCAACATCCAGTGTCCAGTTAGGACCCCGGTAATGATTCTAAGTATATATATATATATATATATATATATATATATATATATATATATATATATATATATATATATATATATATATATATATATATATATAGATATATATATATATATATATATATATATATATATATATATATATATATATATATGCTTGTTGTGATATCCTCCTGTACGCAATCCAAGATTGCTGTGATCTCAGCCTAATATACACTCGCATACAGTGGCGGCTCGTGGATTTAAGAATGGGTGAAGCGCAGCGGAGCTAGGTGCATAGCGCCACAGGCAAAATTACCGCAGCAGACGAAAATTTGTCGGGATGTCACGGCGAAAATGGCTATATTTTTTTTACCTTTTGAAGATGTTATTAGCGAACAAGCGCCTGTAGCTTGCAGCAGCAGTTTTATACCGCTCCCATCTCTATTTGGCTTACGGATATTCATCATTGCGTTGACATAACAACTGCCGTAAACAAATCTAAGCGTGAAAGCCAGCGTGCGGGGGGAGTCTGAAGCGAAATTTGTTGCTGCTGATTGTGATTCCTCAATGGCCCGTTCTTATGAAAAGGTGTTCAGCGCGCTATGTTTTTAAGTCATTATTATTTCTTGAGTATATAACGCACTAGTTTTGATAGAAAATGATGGTATACCTAATTAAGTAAATAATGTGAATTTATATAAAACATACCACATTTTTACAATAGAAATGTAGATTATAAAATGCTTAGTATTTTAAAAATATTTTTATTTTTATGTAAACTGATTGGAAAGTGTAGGTGAAGCGGCGTTTCACCCGCGTCCCCTGGCGAGCCGCCACTGGTCGCATGCCGTCCAAGAGCAAGACTAATTCTTGCTCTGGGTCTACCTCCACAGATTCCCGCCCCGGATCCATCCTTCATTAGAGAGCCGTCATTGTTCTCTCTCAGGAACAATTACACAAAACCTTTTAGAGGCAATTGAGACCGGAATAATGGCATCTCTCCTAGCTAGGAGAAGAAGAAACCTTCCGAGCATCTTCCTTTAAAAGCTACAAGGACTTAGTCTCAGAATGGCCTCCATAGCTCGGGTTGGTGTGGTTCTTATGGCTCCAGTTATGCCCAGACAGTCGAAAGTGATCATTGGCCTCATCACTGTAGACTCCAGGTTTATCCGAAGAACTGTCTGCATGCCCACAGACACGCTGTAGTCCTTTTTGGGATTCTTTCAATATGCTCTCTTCCGGTCATTTGGGAGTCTATTAAGACCCACATATTTCACCGACCCGGAACGTTAAACTCTTTCCCAAAGAGAATAAGCCTCTCAAGGTCCACTGTCCTCTTGTGGGTAAATGGTACCATTTTGGTCTTATCCAGATTAACAGACAGACCGTGTTTTTGGCACCACTTTTCCACTTTTCTTATCCGCAAAACGGGGATCTATTTCTAGTAGACAATATTTCAAAGTCTACCACATTTTTTGGGTAAAATTTTTTGAGGCTAAATATGGGTACAGGGAAGTTCTTTAGGTTCTAGATTCTTGAATTTCCTTTAAAAGATTAACTAGCTTTTTTTTAAGTATGAATTTCTTATATATGATTTTGTAACAACTTTCCATGAAACTATATCCGATATTATGCACATAGGTATGATCTCTGTAACTTTCCCTTGCACAACTGAAAATAATTTATTGCCGTTATTAGAAAACATATAACATCGAGTTAAATAAAACAAGAACTTATGACGTTACACGAATTGAATTTGAAGGAAGATAAGATCCACGTTTAAATTCAATTTGGCACAATAAAACAACTTTTTCCCGCATATATTTTAGCTAGAGTGGCTAGGTTGAATACCCAATTTCCTTTTAATTGAAGCACATAAATATATTATTCTAATACGTATAGGTATTAAAGGCGTTTCCTTTTCATCTGCCCTAAACCATAGTCAGTCCACACTTCCTAACACCCAGTAAAAATTAGTGTAACAGTAAAATAAATTTATGCAAAAAGCATTTGAAACCATAAAGAAATGCCAAATATAAGTTGAATTAAGAATGTTAATAAACAATTTATCGAGTTAGCCGTTACTTGATGGAAATTCTTTATCACTAGTATAATATATAAACAAACTATATTTGTTTAGTAATTTCCACATTTATTTCAGTTTGATAGCTGTTTCGACACACTGTGTCTTTTTCAAAAACCAACTTAAGACTGATACTAAAACTAGATTTTTTAATAGTTATAAAAGAGTCTACTTACCTAACCCTAGCAGATTTTAGTTATAAAGATTTAACAATGGGGAACGGTTTAGGTTCATTTGATCGTTCAATAAAATATTATGGTTTTCCCTCTTACTAATTTCTAGACTCTCCAAGTAATTTTAAGTTGTTACTTTTATTGGTTGAATGCAAGTTTTAAATCCGTTATTAAAATTATGATTTGTTTCTAATAAATGTAATACCCCTGATTTTTGGTCCTTATTTGTGTTAGACTTGTTATTCTTAATATATCTACCTAAAGTAAGGCAGTGTGCCTTGATCAAAATTATTTTGAATTTAATGGCTCGATCTATTTAAGTAAAGAAGGTTTAATAATGGGTAACTCGGTAAGTCCCATTTTAGCTGAAATATTTCTTGATAACTTAGAACAAATAATAGATAATCACCCCGTACGAGACAAGTTTATTTATTGGTACATATTTTGGCATGTTTCACAGGCACAGAGAGACAACTTAACCTCTTTCTAAATTCTATTAATAAATTACATAAAAATATAAGTTTCACTTTAGAATTAGAACAAAACAAGTCCATAAACTTTTTAGATTTAAAAATCGGAAACATTAATTACAAACACGATTTTGAAATTTATCAAAAACCATCCTATACAGATAAAGTCAAAAGCAGTGTTATTGTGCGGGTCATACGATTTATCAAGCTTTTTAAGTCTGTTTTTCTTTTATTACGTGTAATCATATCCTCCGCATAAAATCCGGAAGATGAATTAGATAGACCTATGATATTTTCGTATGAAAAAAGAGGATAAACATATAAATACCAGCAGGTGCAAAAATCTTTGAGCGATGTCACTTCAAAGTCAGATTGACAACTCAGTGACAAAATGAGTAATAGAAAACAATTTTCGGGTTTTTTGCATCCACAAGCGAAAAAATGGTATTAAATCTAATAAAATATTACGAAAATGATAATTCATCGGCCAATATCTAGGAGACAGTAGCAAAAGCTCTGAGAATCGGTATAAGGACTGTGCAGAAAATTGTGCATGAAAAAAAGCATAATTTACTACCGAAGAAGATTAAGAAATGTACACGAAAAAAGCCAAAAACAGAAGACTTAAGTGACAATGTGAAAATGGAAGTTCGTAATGCAATTTACGATTTATATACATCAAAAACTAATATAACCAATGACGTATAAATTATTTAGAATTTAAATTTATATGTCGTTGAATATAACCCTTCAAGTTTTAAAAGAAGCTTTAAAAAATCGAGGCATGTTGAAAATTGAACTAAAATCGTTGTCAAAATTAATAAAAATATTGGGTTTTCGTTATAAAAAGGACTGTAATCGAAGATTTTTATGCGAGTTGCCACATATAGCAAGTCAGCGTATCCAGTTTTTAAAGAAATACACGGAAAATTTTAATTCAAAATTTCGACAAGTAGTATTTTTAGACTAGACTTGGATATTTTCTAATGGAAGTGGTTCGAAATCTTGGCAGGACGAGTCTGTAAAAAGTGTCAACAGAAAAAAGGGATGTGGGACGGGAAAACGGTTCATCATTTTGCATTCAGGTTCTTCAACAGAATTTCTCCCAGGTGCAAGTTTACTGTTTTCTTCAACATCTAAAAGTATGGACTACCATGATAATATGAACTGTGAACTATTTGAAAAGTGGTTAAAAGAACAACTGATTCCAAATGTAGATGCTCCACCTTTAATCATTCTGGACAATGCATCTTATCATTCAAAAAACTTAAATAAACAACCTACTTCATCCTGGAAAACAAACACAAAATCCTTTAACCAATATGCTGAAATTAGAACTTCTTTTAATGGCAAAATCTATTAAAAAACCAACAATATATGCCGTAGATGAAATATATATATATATATATATATATATATATATATATATATATATATATATATATATATATATTGCGCCATTTGATATGAGGACTTATTAAGTGATGATGATATTTTTTATATATATATATATATATATATATATAAATATTATGAATATCTATTTTTGCATATATCTATATTTGGATTTTTTCGTGTACATTTCTTAATCTAAGTAAATTATGTTTTTTTTTATCATATATATACCGATTCTCATATATATATTAACCAGTGAATATATATATATATATATATACATTTTTAATATATATATATATATATATATATATATATATATATATATAAAAATGGGTAAAATATAGAAACTCGGGCCTAACGAAAAATACAGGCTATATATATATAATATATATTTCTTCAAATTTTAATATATATATATATATATATATATATATATATATATATATATAAAATTTGAAGAAATCGGATGAGTACATTTTTAGCTATGTCGGGAACAGACAGACTGACAGACAGACATACCTAAAGACAGACGGAATTGAAAAAAAATGTTTTCCGGCATCTAGGGACCCTTAAACATAAAGATCTGAAAAAATCTCACGAGGTCAAGCGGGGCTGATAATTTTTGGTGATTTATAAAAAAATCTCACTCTCATTAAGTGGCTGTATAAACAGAACATATCCTGATTGTTCCACTGATTCGAACCGCCTCTCGACTTTATTAAGGCGCTTGCCATTTAGTGTATTTTTATTTTTGCCAACAAACATTTTTAACAAAATACATATTTAGCGAATTTTCTTATTTAGTCCCTCGGCATTTGATATATAAAATAATATTAAGTGGCTATCTTAATAATATTGCGTAACATAATAAAAAAAACTATTTTCTTTCTCCCTGTATGTCTGTAAATAGCCTATCGAGATTTAATGGCTCGATAAAAGAATCACACAACATTTTGGTATTCACTGTGTTTTCTGATTTGATTCATAATGTTGATGACCTTTGGACCTGCACGATAAGGCCGCATTCGACTATATAACAATCCATAATACATCAAACCACCCATTCACATAAGATAGCAGCTTTTCATAGTTTTGTACATAGTTTAATTAATGTACCTCTGTCAACAGAAAATTTTAACAAAGAACTTAATATTATAAAACATATGTCAGTTAATAATGTTTATGACACAACCATAATTGTCAAAATCGTAAACAAAAATCACTCAATTTAGTTTATCCTAATTTCAGTACAAAAGACAATATTAAGTTTTACACATTAACATACCGGAAAAATTAGCACTAAAATAGAGAAATATCTTAAAAAAACAAATCATAAAGTAGCTTTTTGTACCAATAATACTTTAGGTAGATATATTAAGAATAACAAGTCTATTCTATATAATTCAAATAAAGACCAAAAAACCAGGGGTATATTATTTAATATGTGGTTCTTGCGAAAAAGTATATATTGGTCAAACGGGTAGAACTTATTATAAACGTTTCACAAACACAAAACACATATTAAAAGCTCCAAATCAAAACGCAGTATTCAATAAAATTAAAATTTAGACAAAACGAGCATTTTTTCCTGTAGCATTAAGATGATATTTTAAAACTGTTATTTGGTAAAGTTACATTCTTATAATGGTAAAGATTAATTATTATTACGGCAAGATTTGAAATATTGAACACATTTTCACCTAAAAATATTACATGTCAAATTAGAAAAAAAATTCCTTTTGTTCCAAACGGTAAGAAGAAAATGCATATTGACCCAAATCTAATGAATATATTTGCAGATGAAAATGTATTGAAAAACGAAAACTTAACATACTCTTAGAAAATCAATTTAGGTATAAACTTTAACATTAAAAATAATAACAAAAAAATAATAAAAAAATAAAACACTTAAAAGCCGGTAATTTTTTTAAAACTTCTAAATTTGTAATCTGTCGTCTTCCTCCATACAATGGAAGAATGCCATCCATTTTCCCGTCATCCACTTTTGACTCCACACCATCTTGATATTTTACAAACAAGACTTTGTACCAATGAAGATCGCCCATTGTTTCCCATTCTTCTCCATAGGAATTTTTCAGAAGCGATTCAACGTCCTTTAATTTCTTGTTTTTTTACTGGTTTCTCAAGTTGAAGTTTTCTTAAATTTATTTTTCCAAAACTTTTTCCACTTTTGAGTAAGTTTTTGCCCTCAGTATTCATATCATTTCTATGAAATGGTTCGGATCTTGTTGTAATTAAAGTTTGTTTTCCTTTCTTGCATTTTTCAATGTATATCCTTTTTACTTCACGGATATTATTAACTTTTTTGAGCGATCCACTTATATCTTCCTTGATGTTATACAAGTCCCAGTCCACCCCCAAAATATTAACTTTGTCAATTTCTCCAAAAATCTTCCAGTATTTTTCTTTAGTAACTATTTCGGTTTTTTTTTGTTAGTTTTTCAATCCTTCCAAAAACGCGGTCTGCAGGTAAGAAAAATCAAAATAATTGTTTTGATTCCAAGAGGAGCTTTTTTGAATAACCAATATTGCAAAAGATGGATGATGAAAGAATTTTTGTTTTGCCCATAGCAACCATCACAAAATGATCGAATAACCTGGGTATCTGCAGCAAAATCGATTTTATTCGAAAAACCGTAAAGTGCCGAACTAATCTCATTTGGTCCTCTGCTAGCTTGACATTCTATCCATGAATAGAAGGCTGGAACTTGAGCTTGTAGATCCGTAATGCAAAAATTATACAAGGATAGCCGACTAGCATAAAAAGCTTCTTGGATAGAAAGTTTTGTTAACATCTGTATTTGTTGCTGATCAAAACAAAACGAGACACTATTATCAGGTGAATATTTCAATGCTATATTGAATTGTTTAACGGACAATTTATGAAGTCTCAGTTGAGCAATTAATGCATTTCTAGAGACATTATTTTCCGTTTTTAACAGGATTAAATTTTTGAGCCTGTAGCAAAAAGTGCACACATCTATCGCTGGAGATCCAAAGCCCAGATTAAATTTTCTATTAAAAATGTCTTAAAAAAAGGAACCCTTCACTCTGAAGCTACCTACCGCGTTGTTGTTATACATGCCAAACAGTTTTGAAATACTTAATTAAGATGACAAGTAAATGCTCTGAGATTTGTTGCGACTATAATGCGATTCAGTTCCTCTTAGACTTCCAATAAACTTCATAACAGCTGCCATTTTGTCACTAAACAAGTTAGATTTTCGATCTCCACCACGATTTTTTACGATACCTGTACCACTTTTAATTTGTTTTGCAATTGTTATTACTCTTCTTTGGTTCAGGTTTAAGGATGCCAGAAAAAATTTTTAGCACACCCTGTACCGTGCTTCTCACTCGTAGTTTTAATAGATGTGAAATTTTATAACTTGATCCTTTATATTTACTGTATTATATACCTGATTTCTTGTAAACAAAATATCATTTCTTGAAACATTCATACAATGATCATGCTCACAGGGTCTTTCAAAGTCTGCCAAATCAGGGAAGTAATTTTTGTATCTATAATAACAAGAAAGAAAAACGCCAATTTTTATACATACATAACCTTACTTAACTACATTTACCTCAAAGCCTTTTGTTTTTGTCGCCTGGTTTCTCTTTTAATTCTCCTTCTGCTCCCAGTACTTGCCTCGGCCACCAGTACATCTGTTTCCATCATTCGTATTATAAATTTTACACAATTAACACTAAAACAAAACTGTAACACGCAGAGTCTGTAAAAACACCTGTTGACTATTTTTATTCCCAGTAAAAATATGCAAAAACTGTACATTGACGCGACAATTTTATGCCCGTACATTAAAGTTCTACAAAAACTGCATTTTGTTTCAAACGGAAAAAATAATGCGTTTTGAAGACTTATTTTCGAACGGCCAAAAACGAATAGACTTTCAAAATGGAAATGATGCGTTTTGATTTAAAATGTTAAAACCAAATTTTTACATGCACTTTTAAGTATCGAGTGCTATCTATAAGTTAGAAGCCGATTTTTTGTCGAATACTGCGTTTTGATTTGGAGCTCCTCATATATTAAACAAAAAACTAATTCTAATTATGCAAAACATTTATTAGAAACAAATCATAATTTTAATAATGAATTTAAAACGTTGCATTCAGCCAATAAAAGTTACAAGTTAAATTACTTGGACAGTCTAGAAAATAATAAGAGGAAAAACCATAATATTTTATTTAACGATCAAATGGACCTAAACGGTTCTCCACTGTTTAATCTTTATAGCTACAATCTGCTAGGGTTAGATAGGTAGACTCTTTTATTAGTGTTAAAAAGTCTAGTTTTAGTATCAGTCTTAAGTTGGTTTTTGAAAAAGACACAGTGTGTCGAAACAGCTGTCAAACGGAAGAAAATTAGTGGAAATCACTAAACAAATATAGTTTGTTTATAAGTAATGAACTTTACTTTTTCCGCACAAAATCGAAAGTTTCAATGATTGACATAACGTCAAAATAAAGTATAATAATATGCCTATTATCTACAGATATAGCCTAAAGATATAATTAGAAATAAAATTGTTTTTCTCTCGCAAAATGATCTATATTACAGTTCACTATTCTGCTATTATCATAATCACAGGAATTACAGTCATGGACTAACTAGCTTCGTGGTGCCTGGAAAAAGGGCTCGGGAGACGGTATGGCTGCGGGTTTGAAGAAGCAAATGTATAGCCTACCTTTGGTTTTTCATAAACGAACAGTACCTTGAAAAGAAAATCAACAATAAAAAATTTTCGTCATCAGATATATATATATATATATATATATATATATATATATATATATATATATATATATATATATATATATATATATATATATATATATATATATATATATATATATATATATATATATATATATATATTTTTTTTTTTGCTTTGTGTTCTTTGACCTTTTTTTTCCAATATATATTTATACTAATTTTTCTTGGTTTGAGGTCAATACATTAACAATAAAATTAGTACATATTTTTAAACATATATTCCGTTTCTAAGGTGACGTTTCGACCATAGTTTTGGTCAATGCAATGTTAGGTCTAAAAAATTGATTTTGTTGTTCTCTTCGCTTTCAATTGTAAATTGTAGTCTTTTATGGTATTGATTAAATTGTTTTAAAATAATTTCTGTTTGGCCAGATGGGATTGCAGTAATACAATCATCGACATAACGATAAAAAAATGCATGCATGCATTGCATCATATAGGAAATAGGGTTAAAACGGAATGGTACACAAAACAAACTTGGTCCTCTCGATACCTAAATATCAGCTCCTGTCACCCAATGTCTCAAAAAAAATCTGTAATTATTGGTCTGGCAGATCCGGCAATTAAGCTGTCCGACTCTGAATTCAGAGAACGAGCAATTAAAAAGGATAAAGCAGCATTAAATTTAAATCAGTACCCTAAAAAATTAGTAAATAAATTATTCAAAAGCAGAATACATAAATATGACAATTCTGAAAATGCCATTATTATATCAAATCTACCTAAAACAAAATACATTTCTCTGCCTTTCATAAATGGTTTATCCCAGCAATTTCAAAACCTTTTTAAAAAATATAACATCACGACAAGTCACAAAGCCTATAACTTATTATCAAAGAACTTCAGCAACTTAAAATCGAAAACGCCAATTAATAAGAAAAGCAATATAGTCTAACAGATCCCTTGCAATAATTGTAACGGCGTTTATATTGGACAAACAAGCCAATACTTAGAAAATAGACTGAAAAGTCACAAATATGATAAAAAGAACAGCACCGCATTAACACACCATGAGATGTCCAAAAAACATACTTTCCACTACGAACAAGTGAAAGTATTAAAATCCGAACCTCAGTTGAAAAAAAGAGAATTTTTTGAGATGGCTGAAATTCAAAAAAACAAAAACTCCATAAATGACAAAAAAGACATAAACAACCTAAATAAAATGTATATATCTTTACTGTAACAGTGTTCGCTCAGTCGCTTGTAATTTGTCTGTAATAAACTCCACAATATTTTTAAAATGTAAATTAAATATGTGTATTATATGTCAGATATGTGGATTATGTATAATTTTTAATCAACTATTTTACGTTCTATGGTAAGTCCTAAATTTTTAATACTTTATAAACTTAAGAAAATAGTGCTAAACAAATTTTAAGTTTGAAAAAGACCAAAACTATGGTCAAAACGTCACCTTAGAAACGGAATATATGTTAAAAATAGGTACTAATTTTATTGACCTCAAACCAAGAAAAATTAGGATAAATATATACATATATATATATATATATATATATATATATATATATATATATATATATATATATATATATATATATATATATATATATATATATATATATATATATATATATATATATATATATATATATATATATATATATATATATATATATATATATATATATATATATATATATATATATATATATATATATATATATATATATATATATATATATATATATATATATATATATATATATATATGTATATATACAGGGTGTTTCAGAAATAAGTACCTTAAATTGGACTGTTTATAGATCTTGATGAAATATGAAAATAAGTTAAGTAAAATTTTTCTCTAAGTCGCATCTTTCAAAAAATACAGGTTGTTACATGTAGGTGTTAAAACCTATATTTTCTTTGTTATTTCCGTAGATAAGTACGGTGGCAAATTGAAATTTTAACCACAGTATGCATAAGTTAGGACTCATAGTTTGACAAAATTTTACTTAACAGGGTCACTTCAGTGGCGTTGAACAGGGGTAGCCACAGCACATTATCGCCCGGAACTTTTTACTACCCCGTATATTTGGTTTTTTTAATATTATTTTATTGGCCAATTGATTTGTTAAAAATTTCCTCTCTTTGAAATTTCCTACGGGAGGTTTAGTTTTCGAGACATATTCACTTTTTTGCATGAATGTAGCTTAATTAATTCCAATTAGACAAAATTATTCTTACTTAATTAGTTTTGAAACCCGTTGTTGCAAATAAAAAAAAATGGCACAAACGATAAAAGTTTTATTTTTTTATTTGCCATAATTAACTAATCAGTTAACAGGAACGTCGGAAGTCTTAAATGGCTGAGGATGCGAAATTTCATTTCGAAAAAAAAGAACAATAACAAACTAGTTTGTCAACATGTTTTGTTAAAAACTTTTAAGATAATGGAATAATAATTATGAAACTTTCTTATTTTTAATCTCTCTAAAATTATACTCGAAATATAAACTGCTGGCTATTAATAGTGCATCAAGATTTTTTGATCAAATTTTTTTTAGACGTTCGTTTAGTAAATCTGTTGGATAAGTGCTTTTACTTTCAATACTGCATATGTGTATAAAAATTACATCTACAGAGCGGGAAATGAATCCTCTGTAGTTTTACAAAGTTGTTTAACGTTTAAAATTTTAATGTCTTCATACAAGTGCTTCGTTAACTTCTCGATTAAATAACAACCTGTTTACAAATCAAATCCCTATGACCTAATTTATAAACAGAAGTTATACCGTTATTATAAGTATTAGGAAGATAATGAATATGACAAAGTGCCTAACTTATTGTATTTTAAAATTTTTGTCATAATTTCTTTTGAAATTATGTCAGGGTGTTAGTTTATTATATCCTGTATAACTCCAAAAAATAAAATGGCTAGAGATAAATATTCCGGAAAAAAGTCCACAGTTCACAAAAGTTTTATTACAGCCGGTATATCGTAATTATCTCACGTCTGACAAAATTTCCAAAATAAGTTATACTAAAATTTGCAGAATATAAGGTTAGTGTTGGGTTAATTTTAACTAACTTTTGTCAAACCCTCTATGGATTGGAAGAAAAGTAGATGCACCTATACAGTGGCCCGAGCGTCCGCCAGATTTAAATCTGATCGATTACGGTATTTGGGGTATTTTAAAAGAAAAAGTGTATTCTATCCCAATTCTCTCTGTTGACCATCTTACAGCTAGAATTGATGCTGCCTGCAACGACTTGTCCCTTGTAAGGCATACACTACAAAACACATCCTCAAAACTTTTAGGGAATGCTCGAAAATGTATTGACGTAAACAGTAACCATTTTATTATTAGTGCTTTTAGAATTGTTGTTTCTCCCCTTTTATCCAGCATAAATAATCTGCGCTTTTATAACAATGTATTTCAAAACTAATTAAGTAAGAACAATTTTGTCCAATTGGAATTAATTTAGCTATATTCATGCAAAAAAGTGAAAATATCTCGAAAACTAAACCTCCCTTAGGAAATTTCTAAGGGAGCAAATTTTTAACAAATTAACTGGCCAATAAAATAACATTAAAAATAAATCAAATATACCTGGTGGTAAAAAGTGCCGGGCGATAGTGTGATGTGGCGACCCCTGTTCCACACCACTAGAGTGACCCTGTTAAGTAAAATTTTGTCAAATTATGAGTCCTAACTTATGCATACTGTGGTTAAAATTTCAATTTTCCACCGTACTTATCTACGGAAATAACAAAGAAAATATATTTTTTAACACCTACATGTAACATCCTGTAATTTTTGAAAGGTGCGACTTATAAACAGTCAAATTTAAGGCACTTATTTCTGAAATATATATATATATATATATATATATATATATATATATATATATATATATATATATATATACAGGGTTATTCACGCAACCCGTTCATTAAAAGTTTTTGATGATGCCATTTAGATAAAAATTTCAAATTTTGGGATTAAGGTAAGATCAACTTCCTGTCACTTCCGGTTTAACCGGAAGTTGGTATGAACTTGCTTGTTTTAAAAGGAACACCACGTATTTTATGATATTTTTCGATTCTACGGAGAATTTTAATGCTATTTTATGTAGCATGTCCTATACCTAGGTTCGAGCGTTCTTAAGATACTTGACCTTGATCCGAAAATGAGTCTTCGGGGTACCAAATTTTAAAATCTCATATTTTTGTAAGTTTTGAAGATATAATCTTTATATTTTGCAGACGATCGGTAAATAATCTTAGGTTTCTATTTTTTTTATTGAAATTCTCTATTTTTATACAGGGTGTCCTAAATTCAGCGGCAAACATTCACATTTTCAAAGCCGCTAAAGTCCGTTTTTTAAATGGAACACCCTATAACTTTATGCACTATCAAATGTAGAATTTAATTTTCTATCGAACAGTATTAAGGTTCCCTATGCCTATTCGTGACCATTTTCGAAATAATCAGGTTTTTATTAAACTATCATATATATTTGCTAAATGTTTACACCTTCCCGTAGTAAGCCATGGAAAAACAATTGTTATACTTTTCTATTCAACATGACAGCTGATTTGAAACTTTTAAATTAAAATAAAATAACACTCAAAAGCTGATATTCTCAATTTATTTTATATTCGAGGAGAATATTACAAAATATTGGAGAGAACGTGCCATGTTTTTAATAAAAAACATCCTCATTTATCGCCAATGAACAAGAGAAAATTGAAGAGGATTGAAACGAAATTTTTTCGTTTCGGAAAAGTTAAAGTTATAAAAAATGTAATAAATTGTTTACATTATTTTTAACCATATCTATTAAGTTCGAGACTGTTCTAAACTTGTTTTAGTGAACAACAATAAATAAATAAAATTAAATTATAACAAATGTTCTATATGCTGTCCGTTCATTTGAAGACACATTTCAATTCTTCTTTATACAGTTGCTGTGGCCCGTTGAATTTGTCCGTTTTCTAATTCGGCAAAAGCTGTTCGTATCCTGTCCAGTAAATCTTGTTGGTTATTTACTGGGGAAGCATAGACTTTACCTTTAATAAATCCCCATAAATAAAGGTCTAGGGGTGTTAAATCAGGCGATCACGGGGGCCATCTCCAAGGGCCATTGGGACCAATCCAGTGATCTTCAAAAATTCCAGATAATTGGAGATAAACTGCAGCGGAATTATGTGCTGGTGCCCCGTCTAATTAATACCAATAATTTTGCAGCTCACCAATAGGAATTTCTTCTATAAATTCAGAAACCGTCCCTCGTAGAATTTCCAAATACTTATCACTGTTTAAATTGTCTTCATAAATACAGTACCGCACCTGATCATTTAATACTATACCGAAAACATTGAAGCTAAACCTCCCTTGAGAACGTGTTTCGCGTAAAGCGTGCGGATTTTCTGCTGCCCAGAAATGTTCGTTTCTTCTATTTGTTATTACTTCTCTAGAAAATTTCGCTTCATCGGTTGAAAATATTTTTAAATGGAATTGAGGGTCCTCTTGAATTTCCAAAAACATAAATTCGCAAAATTCTACTCCTCGGACGTCATCACCAGGTCTCAAGGCTTGCACGTTTTGGAAGGAATAAGGGTGCATATGATGTTCGCTCAAGATTCTTTGGACAGATGAAGAAGAAATTCCCAAATCGTTTGCTGCAGACGGCTAATGTGTTTATTACGTTATCCTCGGCATTTGTGACTGGTTTCGGAACATTTTTTGTAACTTTAACCTTGCCAAAACGCAAAAAGTTCGCTTCAATCCTCTTGAATTTTGACTTGTTCATTGGCGGCAAATCAGGGTGGCATTCACTAAACACACGACACGTTCTCTACAAAATTTTATAAGATTCTCCATGAATATAAAATAGATTGAGAATATCAGCGTTTGAGTATTCTTCCATTTCGATTTAGAACATTTAGTTTATCACTGACAGCTTTCGATAAATAACGCATACTAATCATCTGTCATATTGGATATTGGATCTCAATTGTTTTTCCATGGCTCACCATTGGAACATGTAAACATTTAAGCAAATACATACGATATTTTTATAAAACCCAATTATTTCGAAAATGGTTACGAATAGGTATAGGGAACCTTAATACAGTCCGATAGAAAATTAAATTCTACATTTGATAGTGCATAAAGTTATAGGGTGTCCCATTTAAAAAAACGGACTTTAGCGGTTTTGAAAACGTGAATGTTTGTCGCTGAATGTAATGTATAAAAAATAGACGAATTTAATAAAAAAAATAGAAACCTAAGATCATTTATCGATCGTCTGCAAAATATGAAGATTATATCTTCAAAACTTACAAAAATGTGAGATTTTTAAATTTGGTACCCCGAAGGCTCATTTTTGGTTCAAGGTCAAATATCTTAAGAACGCTCGAACCTAGGTATAGGACATGCTACATAAAATAGCATTAAAATTCTCCGTAGAATCCAAAAATATCATAAAATACGGGGTGTTCCTTTTAAAACAAGCAAGTTCATACCAACTTCCGGTTAAACCGGAAGTGACAAGAAGTTGAAAATATTTCAAAAAAGAAGTACCCCTTGACCTTACCTTAATCCCAAAATTTGATATTTTTATCTAAATGGCATCATCAAAAACTTTTAATGAACGGGTTGCGTGAATAACCCTAAATATATATATATATATATATATATATATATATATATATATATATATATATATATATATATATATATATATATATATATATATATATATATATATATATATATATATATATATATATATATATATATATATATATATATATATAGTGTGCTCCAGATTTGCTTCTCTATATAGGTATCTCGGCTCCTCTTATACCTGCAGCAATTGTTAAATGGGAAGATTTTAGAGGAAACTTAGCGCATTCGATATCCGGCTTCAGATTTACGATCGGTCAATTGGTTTTCGAAACATCAGCAAAAAAACCGAAATTGGCGGATTTCGTTTTTCGCCAGTCAATCCAAAATTTGACAGCTGTCAAAATTTAACATTATTCGGACAATTTTTTAAGACGAATAAGATGCAACTTATGTAACTCACCTCAACTTTATTTAGGATTTTGCGATTTTTCGAAACAGAGTAGAATTTCCAGTCTAGTGATGTTTCACAAGTGCATAAAAGGTTTGAGTTTGACTGAAATATCACACTTCCTAAAGTTAGGCCTCAATTTTTTCTAAGGAGGCCATGATTTATTTGTCACAAGTTTACATTAATAAGTAATGTATTAAACGCATTGAATTTTCAATACAACATGAACATAAATAACGACTAAAAAAATCTAAATAAGTTCTTAACCACTTCGTACCTGGGTTATATTAATTTATAGATTTGCAAAATAACGTTCATTTGCATCGAGACACTCTTGACAATTGGTAGTTTTTCGTACAACCCTGGTAAGTGTAGTAATAGTATAGTTTGTTTAGCAAAAGTGCTACTCTTACATTCTATTTAAATACAGAACTTATACATTTTATTAATATTACAATAAGATTATTTTATCAATATATCAATCTTGGTTATTTAACAAATATTGTTTTAACATTTTTTAAATTTATTTAAAGACCTTTGTGAACTAATAGAATAAACCATTATAAAACACCGATTTTTAGCTTAACGATTTCGAAATTCTATTTAGGTAAGGTTTTTTAAACCTTCACTGGAATTATATAAAATTGTTGAACAGTACAGGTAATGGAGTAAAATTATTGTATTATATATCATCTTTTTGGAAAAATAGTTCAAATCTTTACTAATTCTTTTTAAATAGTTTGTTTTTTGCGAAATTTTAGAAATTACTTTTTCAAAATAAATGTCAAACTTTAAATTTGAATCAATTAAAATTTCTAAGTGTTTAAAAGAAGTAACCATTTCTAAATTTTCATTATCAATTATAATATTTGTATTAATATTTAAATTATTATTTCCAAGTATCATATATTTGGTTTTTGATACATTTAATTTTAATTTATTTACTTTAAGCCAATTACATAAAAGTTTCAATTCAAAATTTAACGTATTTGTAATGTTATTAATATCCATTCCGTTTAAATACATTAAAGTATCATCAGCAAATAACTGAATTTTACAAGAATTCAAAATATTAGACATATCATTTATATACAAAACAAACAATAAAGGACCCAAAATACTTCCTTGTGAAACACCAATGTTGTTTGAAATCTTTTGAGAGAATTTGTTATTAATTTTAGTTTTTTGTGTTCTACTTTCCAAATAATTTTTTAGCCATTTAGAAACCGAACCCCTAAAACCGTATTGATATAGTTAACATAATAATCTATTTCTGTCAATTGTTTCAAATGCACGTTTGAAATCTAAGAACACTGTTGCAACAGTTTCATTTTTATCTAAACTCCATTTCCTGCTCTGAATTACCTACTGTATTGCAGTTTCAGCTAAAAGTCCTTTTCGGAAACCAGCTTGAAGGTGTATTAAAAGTTTTCCTCAATGAATTGTAAAATTCTGTGATAAATTATCCGTTCTAAAAGTCTTTCAATATTCAGTAACACATTTATAGGTCTTAATTCATTCCATTTCTTAGAATTTTTAATTTTTGGATCTGGTCTGTCTCTGGTATTTCCCCATTTTTTAAACATAAATTTATAAAATTTGCTATTCTGCTTCCAAGTACTTCAAATGTCTCATTCATGACAATTTTTGAAAGAATTTCCGAATGATTATTATTAGATTTTAATTTACAAACGAGTTTATTCACTTTACCTATAGAAGCTTAATGAAAAGTTTGCAAAATATGTTTAAGTTCTGGTAATTTTGGATATATTTCTTCATTTTCAGAATCTATTGTGTATACAATTTCTTCAATACTTTTGACAAAATATTTATTCAATTTTTCAGCTATAACTAGCGTATCCGTTTCTCTGATATCATTTTCAAAAATAATTTCGTTTATTTCCGATTTCTGTTTTGGTTTTACTAAATTTTTTAATGTTTTCCAAATTTTTAAACTATTATTTTTATTTTATTCAATTTGTTTCTGATCATATGACCTTTTTTCAGTTCCTAAAATATTGACACACTGATTTCTAGATGTTTTGTATCTTTCCCAATCTTCGATGTTTCTAGTAAAAGCAAAGTTTTTGTAATATAAATCTCTTGATCGTTGGGCTTCTAAAATCGTTTCATTAAACCAGGGTGTTAATTTTTTTCTTAAGGAAACCATCCTACACTCAGTAACTTTATCAATAAATTTCTTCAGATTCTCCATAATGTTCATAAATATTAGATTAAAATTTAGAATATTTCTAGACCAAATACACTTATTTAATTCTTGCAAAAGTTTTTTGTAATTAACGAACTTCATAATTTTTGTCAAAAGCTTGTTTTCTTCTACACTTAAAATTTTTGCATATATCCAGTCATGATCACTTATCTTGGGGGATTTTTTAACATCTGCTTTAATAGAATGATCATTTGATATTAAAAGGTCATTTAAACCTTTTGAATTTTTGGTTATGCGGGTATGTTCTTAAATGAGTTGTTTAAGTCCATATGAGTTGATTTGTTTGTTTCAATTTTTTTACATAAAAATCATAATTTACAAAATTTATATTCAAATCAGCTATGTGAATTACTCTATTGTCATTATCCCAAAAATATATACATTGATTTTGAAAAAACTCCAAAAATTCGTTTACATTTCCACTTGGTGATCGGTATTAGAGTGTATTTCCGTTAATATGTCTAAATGTATCCAAACCTCTTTGTCTCAAGATTTCTATGGTTGCAGGGGGATCAAATTCAAAAACCTCATTTTTCGTGTGACCCCAGAGGTAGAAATCCTAGGGCGAGAGGTCAGGGGATCTAGGAGGCCAAGATATTGGATCATTTAAGGAAATAATTATTTCGTTAAACTGCTCTCTTAAGAACTTCTTGACTTGAATGGTGTTGTAAGCCGGACATCCATCCTGTTGAAACCAGGTTCTTCTAAATTCATTTTCCGTTAGAGTAGTTCGTAAAGCCGGTACAACCTGGTTTCGCAAAAGCTCTAAGTATCTCCGTCCGTTTAGGTTGTAGTCAAACAAAAATAGTCCTATAACTCGATCTTTTGAAATGATTAACAATTTATAGATAGGTGCTCAACTAAAAAAGGGAAGTTAGATTAAATTACAATGAGCAAACGTTGTGCAACAACAATGTGCAAAAACAATGATGACTGTTGTGGCTAATAAAAACTCTACAATTCGTAAACCTACTCCCACCGGACCACAAGACATGATCTATAAAATCGGGATTTTCATTACACCTCCTAGTAACTATACCACTCACAGAAGCGTAGTCCTCTTGGAAGTCCTTGAACTATTATGTGTTTTTATGGATGGTACTTATTCCCTTTTAACACTCTCTGTACTGTTGATTTTGGCAAATAAATTTACTGTTTTACAGTTCTTACCAATGCACTAGGGTTTTCGTTGATAGCTTGTAAAATGTTTCCGTCGCGATTTTCGTTGTCAATATTGTATCCGCCTCTAGGTTATTCGAAGGTTCCATGGTTAATTAAATTAACTATAAATTTTCTGAATTGAGGTGTATGAGCCTGCCGTCATTCGAAGTACATCTCCGAATACCTTGCTGAGGTAATGTCGGCGTTTATCTGTGACTGCACGTACAGCGCTAACATGTCAAACTTTTGTTGATGTGAATAGGAAATATCGGCCATTTTCAACAGGTCGCGACAATTTGCGTGTATGATTTATGATTTTATGAGAGAAAAGCGTACTACTTATTCAAACACAACTTTGATCTTTTGAATTATTTAACGTCAGAGTCAAAGTCCAATTTTGTTGCAATAAACTATGGCTTCTTTAGAAAAAATTGAGACATAACCCCAGATAAAACCAAACCAGATGGGAAAACTCCCGTATCGCCTGTACGGGGACCGATGGTTATGAAGTTTCACGGCCGTTTCGGTAATGTCTTCCAACTGCTGTGTAGTACGGGTGTTTATGTCAGAGTTTGGATGTTTTTAATTTATTCTTATTTGTAATTATGTGAAAATGTAAAAAAAAGTATTTTCCCGTGTGTACAATATTATATAATTATACCTACATATAGAGACGTTTTACTTTGCTAGAGCGAATGTGCCTGACTATAAATGTCTTTACTTGTTATGTTATAACAAAGATAGTGGAGTAAAGACTTTATTCAGGTGCCCCAAAAGTCGTCAAAAGTGAGTATATCTAAATGCATATCATAGTTTTATGCAAGTAATCTTGATGTTGCTGTCCCAATAAATGTTTTAGAGCAACGACGTGGCTTGAGGCTGCTGGAAGAGCAGATCTTCTAGAAAAGAACTATATTAATTACAAACTGTGCGAGGATCATTTTGAAAGAAAATTTATTTTTACTTTAACTTTAACAAGCATCAAAAGGCTATACAATGCTGCTCTTCAACTTATTGACGTAGGATCTGAAGAACCTCCTCCAAAAATCGTTATAATATCAGGTTTGAAAAAAATATCTATAAAATAAAATATTACTTCATCATCCCCAAGAGATGGGGCAGAATAGTATTAAACCGTGTAAAAAATATTGTGTTGGTTTGTCGATCGGTTAATTTACGCGATAAATTTCCAAAAATTTGGGCCATCGAGTTGAAATTTGGTACACAGGGAGTGGTCCATACGAGAACTGTTCGTTTGGTTATACAGATTTGAATAATAAGCCCTCTTTGATACTTCTGTCGAAAGTAAAAGATTAGGGAAAAAGAAATAGGCATGAAAATTAAGAAATGAAAAATCGGGTAATATATCGTTTTATGGGTTCCCGGATATACAAATCCCAAATTAAAAACGTATATGATATTTAATAGTAACTTTAATAATGTTAATGGCAGAAAGGGAAGGTTGAAATTTTCCCTTTCCTAAAAGAATACTATGTAAGGCACAAACTAGGACGTTTTTTCGCTTTTATTATGGGCGTTATTTCACTGTTGTTCCAACTGTTATCTTTTATAATATACAGTGGTTTAATTTAGATTTAAGGTATTCAGAAATGACACATGATTTTTAAGATTTAGTATTAGTAATGCCATAAATATTTGCTCGTAATTTAGACAGCTTTTTAATTAGTATATCCGTTTGTATCTATGCATTTATAATTATAATCTTCAGTTTATATGCCTAGTTTAAAATTGCATCAATAATAAATTATTTGTTTCAGTTACCAATAAACGACTTAATTATTATAAAATAGTGTTTTATTTTTGCTAAAATTTTACAAACTTAACACTATTTAAACAGGACTGCATTGGTGCGGACAATTTTCTAACACACGTTGCAATAACTATAAAGACATGATGGTGCAGACCGCTTAAATCTGATGCGTCAAGGTCATTGAAACTAAACGATAAATTTGACAGTATTTCGCATCTGGTCTGATTTTATCTGGGACCTAACTTTAAGTGTGATATTTCGATAATACTCAAATCTCTTATGCACTTGTGACACATCGCTAGACTAGAAACTTTATGTTCTTTCCAAAAATCGAAAAATCCAATATGGCGGCCATAAGAAAAATGAAAGTTGAGGCGGGTTGCGGAATAACAAAAGACAATGGAGACATGTCGTCCACGCCGTCTTATTCGCCTTAAAAAAGTGTCCAAATAATGTTCACATTTTGACAGCTGTCAAATTTACCGTTTTGGATTTACTGACGAAAAACCAAATCCGCCATTTTCGGTTTTTCGCAGATATTTGACCGATCGTAAAATGGAAGCCAGATATCAAATGCGCTAAGTTTCCTCTGAAACTTTTTCCATTTAACCTTTGCTGTAGGTATAATAGGAGCCGAGATCCCTATATATAGAAGCGACACACTGTATATATATATATATATATATATATATATATATATATAATAAATAAATAAATATATATATATATATATATATATATATATATATATATATATATATATATATATATATATATATATATATATATATATATATATATATGTATATATGTGTTGTATATGTATGTAAATTATATATTTTTGCTCATGGTATATACGAAACTCAGTCCACGGTAGACCTTCGTGTACTAAGGCTGCTAAAAATTCCAGGATTGGCCAGGAAAGTATATACGTGGAATGTAAGGTCAATTGCCAAATAGGAAAAGTGCACAATGCCATTGAGGGGATGATAAGGCTCCAGTATGACATAAATCGGGTACAGGTCAGCTACGCTTTGAAAATCACAGTGATTAATATTCCGATTCTAACTAAAAATATGCAATAGTATGTCACGAATTTCACACCTATTTCAGAAAGAATACTATTCATTCAGTTTATTAGCGTCGAACAAACTGAACATCGTTTACGTATGTGATCCTACTGCTGATTCGCCCGACGAAGAAGTAGAACATGAACTACTCACAACAAAGTTAAGGCAGTTCAACAAAAAGGACAGGGCAGTTATCTCAAATGATTATATTGCCAAAGTCGGGAAATGCAGTAGCGGAAAAACCGTGGGAAAAAACAATCGAATGAGGTGAGCGTCGCAAGAATTTTGCAGAAGTAGAAGAATACGTGATTCTTAATACCTTTTTCAGACTTCATCCTTAATAACATAGAATTGTACGAAATTAAATCGATTACATAGTTGAAAATAATCGATTTCGAAAAGTGGAATATCAAAAAAGTAAAAGATATCTCTTCACAAGAGCAAGTGACACAAGTCCTGCTACGAAAATTAAGGAATCAGAGGGGAACAAACGACTGAGATATCGCAATAAATCAGAAATTTGAGTTCTTTACCAAGATCGGAAACTTACATCTTAAAACCGAAAAGGAAATGAAAAAAAGTTTAATGACAAAGAAAAATGTCGACGCTACTGGAACACCGAGAGAAAGCTAAAAACAACCTGACTAAATACAAATATATGCAAAATCAGATAAGACGGGAAATAAGGAAAACAAATGAAAATTTGCAATGTAATAGAGATAGAGACTCTCGATAAGGGTATGATGTTTTTAATAAGCATAAATATGTTTTTAAAAAAATAGAATCGGCTTCAAACAAAGCACTAAGAAGTTAAGAATAATATTATATTCCACGTTGAAGTCGGCGTAAAGCTAATTCCTAATTGTTTAATCACAAGCAGACCTTTCTATATTGAGTATCCACTATAAATACAGGGTAATTCAATTCCGAATGTAAAAAGGCATTTTACTTTACTTTACTAAATATGAAAAAAAGTTTTATATAATTTTTCTCTAAACCTCACCGTTTTGAAGATACAGGGCATTAAACATGTGTGATAAAAAGAACATTATATTATGTAATATCTGTCAGGAGCGAGATATCAATTTCAATTTTGGATCATATTATCACTACATAAAGGTCCATTAACCCAACAAACGACAACCATATGGGTGAATTTATACGAGTAGAACATGGGTCTATGTCCTGCATTTACGGTCATATTTTTTTACCACTCGGTATATTGCCTATTTTTATTAAAAATATTTATAGCTTGGCTTCTTCACTAAAAATTGTTACTCCTAAATTTTTTTCATACAAGTTATTATTTTGGAGTTTCATTCGAATTAATGCGTCAAAACCCTTTATAGGCCAAGCAATAGGGCAGAAATTTATTGATTTTGTGACAAAAATACTACTTGAAAACCAACTGAACTATCCCTTAAAATACATTCTGCTGGTTCATGCTGATGTTTTTCTACTCATAACTATTATTTATTCATTTGTTATGAACAATTTAGTGCTAAAACTATTTAAGCAATTGCAATGCTTTATAGAAGCGAATTGTGAGAATTAAAATACGAAGAAGATGGGCTATTAAACAAGTCGGTCGCATGATTGGTTTCGAAGAAATACCCGAAAAAACGGTTACCATCTTTTCAAAATTCATTAGTCGGCCATTTTTTAAGATGTAGCGTAGACCTTCCGGGAAATGGTACTCAACGACATGAGCTTTATGCAAGCACAAGGCAGGTACCGTCGGATAATTAGTTTTTAAGCTATTTCAATTTGAACTTCCAGCGGGACTGGATGCGACACGGATTGGCGGATTTCAATTTTATAAGAAAATTTTGAAAACTCAGTTATCGTGCTTCCAAATGTATATTTTCGTTTTGCATTAAAATGTTGCAAAACTAGCAAAAAATGCTTACTACAAACATGACATATCTTTACTCGTATCCAGTCACTTTGTCAAATCATAGATACCCTAGATGCTCTTATTTGAGAAAAGAGTATATTGTTCCAGATTGGTCGGTACACAAACACGTAGTTTCTGAATGCACTCCTCTTATTTAAAACACAGATTACGGGTATCACAGGTAAATACTGGTTATACCTAACAATCGTAACTAAGGTATCTTTAAACTTATCAATGTCAGCTTGTTAACACTTCGAAATCTCATTTATAACTGAATCAAAATGTGCGCGAAGGGCCCAATGGCCCAGAGGACCCACCATCTACCCGACCTCCCTCCTGGGAAGCCGCCTCTCGATGATAGGTACTACCGGTATAACGGGCCTAGGGCCTTAATAAACCATAAGTCATCGCTATCTTAGGTGTGTCAGCTTGTAGACATTCGGATGTGTGTACTCACATCGCACCTCTTCTATATTGTCGCGGTCAATATAGGAGAGTTGTCTGAAAACAGAGAAATGTGTGTATTGTCAGTGTAATGGTGTGTGATCGCGGGGCCTACGGTAGTAGACCGCCGCTCCTCCTGATGGTCAAATGGGTGTGCTGCTGCCCGCTCTATGCCTTTCATGGCTTTCTTTCTGATTGTTGTCTGGAGAGGCTCCCAGTCCAGGTCCCGCTGGATCTGGTCATGTCTTACGTACCAAGGTGCGTCTACCGCAGTCCTTAAGTACTTATTTTCTGTAGCTGCCAGTTGGTCTATGTAGGTGGGCGCTGCATATGCCCACGCTACTGCTCCATATGTCAATTGTGATCTTGCGATCATTTTTATCACGGTCAGCTTTGTACGAAGAGCCATGGGGCTTCTTCTGTTCAAAAGAGGATATAGCCTAGCCATAGCCTTATTTGTCTTTGCTCTCGTTGCCTTAATATGGGGTTTCCATGTTAACCCCTTATCCATTATCAGCCCTAGATATTTCATCGAGTTTGTCCATGGGATGTCATCTCCATCAATGCTTATAGCCTCTGGGGGTATCACCCTCCTCTTTTGGAAGAGGATGGCCTGGCTTTTTTGTGCATTTATTTTGATCTTCCAAGTGATACACCAGTCACTTATCAGATCCATTTCTGCCTGTAGTCTCCTACAAACGATACCTGCATTTCTAGGCTTTGCCGCTATAGCACAGTCGTCGGCGTATAGGGCTATAGAAGTGGTGTGTGTCTTGAGGGTGTCATGTGTATACACGTTATATAAGTGCGGTCCTAACACAGATCCCTGAGGCACTCCTGCTTCTAGTTTTCTAGGTATCGATTTGGAGAGTTTGACTCTAACGCTTGCCGATCTATCATCCAGATAGTGGGCAATCAATTTGCATGACTTTGCTGCAAAACCTGCGTTTTGCATTTTGTACACAAGTCCTTTGTGCCATAATCTGTCAAAAGCTCTGGCTACGTCTAGGAAGACCGTGCCAGTAGCTTCTTTCAAGTTGAAACCGCTGGTGACAGTTTCAACTATTCTCAGAGCCTGCAATTCTGTTGAGTGGCCGCTTTTGAAGCCAAATTGCTCCTTCGAGATAATATCTAGGGCGTCTGTTTCATCTTTGAGCCTGATGTTCAGGACTCTTTTGACGATTTTACTGAGTGCGGGCAGCAGACTTATCGGTCGATAGTTCTGAGGGAAAGTTAGGTCTTTCCCTGGTTTATCAATCATCACTACTTCAGCATGCTTCCACCTGTTGGGGAAGTAATCGAGTCTCATGACTGCATTTGTTATGCTGGTTAGTGCAGCAATTCCTTTTCTAGGAAGTTGCTTTATCATTTGATTGGTTATGCCATCTTTTCCTGGAGCTTTACGCTTCTTTAAATATTTTATGACATTTGCAATCTATTGTGGTGCAGCCGGGTGCTCCACCGTGGCAGGGGTTTCCGTGTTGTTTAGTCTTCTGCAGCCATTAATTACTTCTATTTCATGTTGATCACCTTCGAGCGGATGTTGGTTTAGTCGACACTCTCGTTCGAGAGTGTCCGCTAAGGCCTCTGCTTTCTCCTGGTCTGTGTATGCCATTCCTCCTGCCCCGTGCAGGGAAGGCATTGGTTTGTTCTCAGACCTTAGCCTTTTCTGCATTTGCCATGCAGTATTGTCCTTTGTGTCTAATTCTCGTAGTTTGTTAGACCACATTCTCGTCGTGTTCTCTGTATACCCTTAGTGCATCTCTCAAACTAGTTGAGTGCCTGTTTAGGGCTATTCTATCCTACTCGAGGTGTCTCCTTCCATAGGCACGTTTAAGCCTTCTATTCTCTCTTATGAGAAGTCTCATCTCACGAGGGAGGTCGCTCCCCGGCTGAACGTGAGGAGTGTTCATAATTGCTATGCTTTCGTGGAATGCTTCCAGTATGTTGTTCTCTAGAGTCTCTACTGCTCTTTCTAGTTCCTGAGGGTTATTAATGACTGCTATTTCGATTTTATCCTGGACTTTATTCTGATAAGTCCTCCAGTTAGTCTGTTTCCTGATTGAGGTTTCTTGAGCCCTGTTTTCTCTACCCAGTGTGGTGTGGGATGGTCCTTTTTACAAGGATCGCTACCCCACCGCCATTAATTATAGGTTTCATATCCGGGGATAGAGAACCTGTCTGCCCTGTTAATTCTGGTCTCCTGCAGTGCCAGAATAATCTCTGTTCAGAGATTAGCTGCATAATCTCTATTTTTCGTGTTCTTATGCCGTTTGTGTTCCACGACATTATCTTCAGTGTATTTGGGATTGTGGGATTAATTTCTGCCATTTCTGGGTTTTAGGGCTGCCTCAATCAGCTTCCTTGTCTCGTTCATGAGACTCTCAGCCATATCCTTCATGGCTTTTTGGTAGATTTCCATTGTCATTTCTGTGGGGGGAGTGGCAGCTGCAGGCTGCCTGACCCCCTCATTCTCTCTCCTCTTTTGAGGAGCAGCGGGTTTTTTGTTTGTGCTAGTGTTTGTTATGGATTTGTGTGTGTTCTTTTTCGGGCACTTCGTGCATCCCCGGTAGGATGCAGGGTGCCCTGTTTCCCCGCACAACACACACACACCCCGTTTCGAACCTCTTTGTCTATTGGCAGAGGACATGCCGTCGATCTGTGCCCCCCGGCACATTTAACACAGCGCTCCTGGAAGGCGCACTTCCACTGTGTATGTCCATATCGCTGGCAGCGATAGCACTGTTGCGGCTCTAGGTTCTTTTTCTTTAGCTCCACTTTGACCATAAGGTCGTGGAGTCTATTGATCTCATAGATCCGTTTATTTTGTGTTTTTACCATGTACAATGGTATTGCCCTTTTAGTGCTTCTGCTTGTCATCGGAAAAATTTCCGCATCCAAGATCCCCTGAATTTTCAGTTCATCGTTTATTATCTCTGGGGGTACATTTAGAGGTAATCCTCTCAGGACTACATGTTCTCTTTCTTCCTCTGGGAGGGAGTACCTGTAGTACCCCTTTTTTTCTTCTTCTAAATGCTTTGTTAGCTTTCTATAGTCTTCAGCCGTCTTAGGGAACATTTTTGTGGTGGTACCCACGATTTTTGCCTTCTCTAGGAATATGTTTTTGTTTTTTATTTTCTTACTAACTAGGATCCAATCCTCAGCTCCATCGAGTACCACGGGTGGCACTTTCTTGGCCTTCTCGGCATAGGTAGGGGGGGTCGTGTCCATGTCCTCTGCAGCCCCCTGAGGAGTCTCGTTGATCGCGCTGGAGTCTTCATCACTATCAGGTGATTTCAGTGCTCTTTTCCTCTTTTTGTAGTAAGAGGGGAGGGAGCTACTGTAGTAAGAGGGGAGGGAGCTTGTTCCTCGGCCCTATTTTCTTGTGCGGTTTTCAGGGCTGTTAGTTCAGCCCTGAGCAGCTCTAGCTGTTCTGCTAGGATCAAAATGTGGCCTCGCGGCGCGCTTATATAGTCTATAGAAAAGGACGGAATGATCCAGAAAATTCTAAAATAATATAAATACTACACAGGGTGAGAAGAATTAAGCGTAACAGAACATTCGAGAACGATTTTGACACTATCATAGTCATTACATGGATAAAAATTAAGGTAAGTTTACTTCAATAAAATAACAAATAATAAATAATTTCATCTAAATCTTAACAAACCTATAACTAGGGCTAAATTCGCAACAATATGATTTGAAAAGTGATTGGATACGCGTGAAGACATGTCATGTTTGTAAGCATTTTTTACTAGTTCTGCAACATTTTAACGCAAAATGAGAATATACTTTTAGAAGTACGATAAGTCAGTTTTCCAAATTTTCTTGTAAAATTGAAATGGGCCAATCCGTGTCGCATGGAGACCCGCTGGAAGTTAGAGCAGTAAAAAATTCAAATTGCAATAACTTATTGTCCTATTGCATAAAGTTCTTGTCATTGACTACCATTCCCCGGAAGATCTACGCTACAACTTAAAAAATGGCCGACTTATGTTTTTGAAAAAATGGTTAATTTTCCGTTTTTTCCGAATTTTCTTCCAAACTTATCCTATCGACTACCATTTTTTGCACTGTATTCTTTATATCAAATTAATAAATAATAGTTACGAGTAGAAAAAAACATCAGCAGAATGTGTTTTAAGTGATGGCACAGTTGGATTTTAGGTAGTATTTTTGACAAAAAATCAATAAATTTCTGCTCTACTGCTTGGCCTGTAAAGAGTTTTGACGCATTAAGTCGAATAAAACTCCGAAATGATAGCTCGTATGAAAAAATTGTAAGAGTAATAATTTTTAGCAAAGAAGCCAAGCTATAATTATTATTAATAAAAATAGGCTATATATACAGTGGTAAAAAAATAGGACCATAAATGCAGTGCCTATACCCCTGTTCTACGCCTCTAAAGTGACCCATATGGTCGTTATTGATTGGGTTAATGGATCGTTATGTAGACATAATATGTTCCAAAATTGAAATTGATATCTCAGTCCTAACAGATCTTACATTATAAAATATCCTCTTATGGCGGCCAAATAAAATGTTTGTTATAGTGAAAAAAATTACACTCTCAGGTTTTACATATCTTTTCGTTCTGGCGGCCCCAGATACCAAAAAATATGTTTTATCAATTTCGTGGTTCCGTCTGTCGGTGTGTCTGTCTGTCAGTTCGTGGCATAGCTTAAAAATTAACAAAATGTTTAACGCCCTGTATATTCTAAACGGTGAGGCTTACAGAAAAATTATATAAAACTTTTTTCATATTTCATAAATGTTTACATACCTGTATATAAGCACAGTTTTACTTTTTAGAGCTTTTTTTTTGGAGTAGGTTCTATTTTTTTGTAAACATTTTTATTTCAACTTTTTTAGTTCTATTTATACAAAGTTAAGTTTTAAGCCTAAACTTTCTGTCGATCACAATAAAATCTAGGATGAAATTCGTATTTGCTAGAAGATATTTCAAGAAATCCTAGTAGGGATATCCAACTGCCTGTCTGACAATGGCGAAAATATATATCATTGGATTTATAACATCAATTCTGACAGCACATTGTTAGGTTCAGAACTGAACACTTTCAGCTGCGAGACTTGGAAGATTCTAAGTGGCAAATCCCACATCTATTATCTGTAGCTACAGCATGAATGAGATAATTAGGAATAAAATTATTTTTCTTTCACAAAATGATCTATATTATGTTTAACCTTTGCATAAATCATTGGGTCTGCAGTTCACTAATGCTCCGCTATTATCACAATCACAGGTATGACAGCCATCGACTAGCTTCCTGGCGCCTGGAAAACAGCGCTTGAGAGGTGGCATGCCTGCCTTTGGGTTTGAAGATACATAAACAGCACCTTAAACAGAAAATCAATAATAAAAATTTTTCGTCGTCATTGCACCAGTTAAGTTTTTTCATAGTGCAACGATGTATGACAAGTTATATTTATCTTCCAAAATGGAGGCAATAAAACCGATTCTTTGAAAAACCTTATATTCACCATATAACATATAAACAAAAGACAGTGTCAAACTTCTGAGATAACCTAATTAAAATGAAACTTTATAGGTCAGAAAAAAATGAACGTATTGTTAATTACTTATTGTAATTATGAAATAAAATTAAATGAGAAGGGGCATGTCAATACCAAAATTAAACACGCTCAAATTTTAAAACATCTTAACTATATTCATCTTCTCAACTAACTTACTACATACAAAAGGCAAACGTTTATTTTTACAGTAAAAATACACAATCAGCAAAATGTTATCGCCTTGACGCGACGATGCACAAAAATGGTTATTTAAATGCTCTGTTGTCATGCTTAACACAATTTAAGTAATATATTTTTACATAGATTGGTGCTATTGGAAATAAAAATATTATTAAAACAAAAGGAAAAGAAACAAATTTTAACGTTATTATTAAAATAATAAATATGCCGCCCGCCTTGAAAGCTCTGGCTTTCAACCAAAATGATAATAACAGAGTAGGTACGTATCACTTTATTCTATCGGCAACGGACATATTTTTGAAAAAGAACGCTTTATCAGCCCAGATTGAGTTTTTATAAGAGCCACTTGCGCTACATTGTCTTTCCCGTAAAACACTTCAACCACCTTTCCCATTTTCCACTTCATGGGAGGGGCATTGTCATCTTTCACTAACACTAATGCACCAACACTCAAACCATCATAGTTGTGTTTCCATTTGGTTCTCTGCTGGAGTTCGGCAATATACGCCTTGCTCCATCTGGTCCACAGATGCTGCTTTAACTGCTGCAAATGTTGATACAATGACAATCGATTAGTGGGCAAATTCTTTAAGTTTTCATTCATCCAGGAACTTAACTGACGCCCGATGATTAAATGTCCAGGCGTTAGTGGAGTGAGATCATCAGGATGAGAGGATAGAGGTGAGAGAGGACGTGAATTCATTATTGCCTTTACCTCTGACAAAAGAGTATAAAAATGTTCAAATTTTAATGGCGTATTGTTAACTACTCGCTTTAAATGGGCTTTCATACTTTTAATACCTGCCTCCCAGAGGCCACCAAAATGAGGTGATTGAGGTGGTATAAAATGCCACTCTATTTCTTCCTTACATATGCTTGAGGTTAGTTCATCTTTATTTTTTTTTTTTTGATGAACTGACCTAAATCTTTTAAGTCTGAATATGCCGATACGAAATTGCTGTCATTATCTGAAAAAATTACGACGTGCAGGAAATCTACGTAACGACAATATAAAGGCTTCTTTACTGAGATCGGTTACTAGCTCTAAATGTACCGCTTTTGTTAGGAAACAGATAAAAAGGCAAATATATGATTTTGAAATTTTGGTACCACGATCAGCGTAACTCTTCAGCAAAAAAGGACCTGCATAATCAACGCCCACAATATCAAACGGGTGATTAGGACTTAAGCGTTATTCAGGTAAATTGCCCATAGTAGGCTTCAGCATCTTGGGATTATACCTGAAACATTTCAAACATTTATGTACAATTTGTTTGGATAAGGACCGACCTGCCAATGGACAATATAACTCTCGTATTGAAGCCAATAAATGTTGTGGTCCACAATGATATAATTTCAAGTGCTCATGTAGAAAAATTAATTTTGTGAGATGGTGACGTGCTGACAAAATTATAGGGTGTTTTTTTCGAAATTGAATTTTGCATTTGTCAATCTTCCACCAACCCTCAAGAAACCAAAGTCATCAATAAATGGTTTTAAACTAAGAAGTTTTGAAGAACCTTTTACCCTATTAGCCCTTATTTCTTCAAATTCTTTTGAAAAACAATTATTTTGTACATGCTTGAGCAATATTTTAAATGATTGATCAATTTCGCTTTTCATTAAGGGACCATACTTATGCTCACTTGGAATTTTAGTACAATTATGTGCAAACCTGCGCATTAGAGTGGTTACTTTTTTTAGTTTCACCAAATCAGAAAATCTTTCTACAACATAATTACTATTTTCCATTGTAACTGAACTATTTGCACAATAAGTTTTAACTTTTCGCAAATCAGGTAAATCATCTTTTTGGCCAGGAAATTTTGGCCATTCGTTTTCGGGCAAAAATAAAAACTGTGGCCCATGCCACCACATGTCTACATTTTTTATTTCAGAACATTTTACACCACGAGATAAATAGTCAGCTGGGTTAAATTGACTTGGAACATGTCTCCACATGTCACGCTCAGTAGCCTCCTGAATTTCGGAAACTCTGTTACTAACAAATGTTTTTAATTTGTTTGGAACAGTTTTTACCCAACCTAAAACAATTATTGAATCTGTCCAAAAAACAATTTTTTCTATATTCAACCTCAGCGCACAAGAAATCTTTTTTGCAAGTCTTGAAGCTACTACAGCTCCACAAAGTTCTAATCGCGGCAAAGTCACCGTTTGTAGAGGCGCAATCTTTGCCTTGGATGCTAAAAGACATATGTTTATTTCAACATTCTCGCTTATAGATCTGAGACAAACACATGCGCCATATGCCTTTTCAGAACTATCAGAAAAACAATGCATTTCAACAGACTTTGCATTTTCACAAACAACACGACGTTCTATCCTCAGATCATTTAAAAAATTCAACTCCGATGTAAAAGCGCTCCAAACCACAGAAATATTGTGAGGAACTGGATCATCCCATGAGAGCTTTTCTAACCAGAGACTTTGGAGAAGAATTTTGACAACAATTACACATGGACTAATAAGTCCCAAGGGATCAAAAATTTTAGAACTTTCGGATAATATTGAACGCTTTGTAATTATCTTAGAATGAATTATGTCATTCACCTTAAACATTAATTTGTCATTAGTAGGGCTCCAGATTAAACCAAGTGTTTTTTTTGCATCATTCTCTCCGAATTCAACAATTTTTGACAAAGGATCATTATTAGGAATGCCGTCAAAAATCGTAGGATCATTAGAATAAAATTTGCGCAAAACAAAACAACCTTTTTTGAGGGTCTCATAAACTAGCTCACTAATGCGTTTCGCATTTTCAAAATTATCGGTTCCCGTCAACAAGTCATCCACATAAAAATCCATTTTAATAATCTCGGCAATATGGATTAATAGTTTCAATATCAATAGCCAGCTGAAATAAACAGCGAATCGCGAGAAAAGATGCCGATGTAGTGTCATAGGTCACTGTATTTAATTCATAACAATCTAAAGGTTCTTCGGGATTAAAACGCCATAAAATTCGTTGTAGCGGCCTATCATCTAAAGAAACCCACACGGACCTATACATTTTTGTACAATCGGCAGAAAGGACAATTTTATGCTGTCTAAATCAAACTAAAATTGAAAATAAATCTTGCTGTATTGTAGGTCCAGCCATTTGAATATTATTTAAGGAATAACCTGTGGTACTTGGCAATGACGCGTCAAAGACCACACGAAGATTAGTAGTGATAGCATCTTCTCGGTACACACCATGAAATAATCGCTTGAAGAGGTGGCATTGAAATCTGAAACCTTTGTCTTATGTCCTAAATCAATATATTCCTTTATAAAGTCATGGTATAATTTTTTATAATTATTATTAGAACAAAATTTACGTCCAAGGTTCAAAAATCGTTTTTTGGCTTGTTCAAAAGAACTACCTAACTTTGAAATTTCTATTTTTAAAGGTAATTTAACCATAAATGAACCATCCTTATTTCGTTTCGTGTTTTCTATAAAATGTTTTTCACAAGCAAGTTCTTCGTCCGATAATTGTTTATCAGTAAAACTAACATTCTCTAATTCCCAAAATAATTTTAGGTTATCGTGAATTTGCTGATCAATGGTTTTAACAAAACAACAATTTAAAACCGCTTGTGCGTTGTTTAACTTACTAACAGGACCAGTTACAATCCATCCAAGTCTTGTGTTTTGTAAAATCGGCAGTTTGGAACCTAAACATATTTTCTCCTCGCATAATAAATCCCATAATAAATCCGAGCCGATTAACATATCGACTTCCTGAGGTTCAAAAAATGTAGGATCAGCTAACTTGCAGTTACTGGGAATTTTTAAATGACTTATTTTTATCGGCGATGCCGGCAAAGGACCCGTTATGTTTGGGATAATAAAACAAGAAACGTTTAGTGAGAAATTATTTAACTTTGAAAATATTTGCGTATTACATTTATAATTTATCACTGAAATAGAATTCCTCTCTCTGAATTCCATTCAGAGAAACATTTATTTTTTCTTTAAATAATTGAAGTTTGTCGCAGGCACTTTCAGTAATAAAACTCCACTGAGAGCCACTGTCTAGGATTACACGAATGGTGTGTTTATTATTGAAACGGTCCAAAATATAAACATGAGCTGTCGATAACAAAACACCAGTTATTTCACAGTTGGCAGAATTATTAATTACTTTGTTTGCATTTACCAATGAAGAAGACGAATTTCCGATATCAATATTAGATTGTTGATTTTTATCGCAAAGTTCTTGTGAATTGACATTGTCAGAATGCAATAAAATATTATGCTTCTTGTGACATTTTCTACAGGGTGGTTTTCGACAACTTCTATTAAAATGGCCTGGTTTCAAACAGTTCAAACACATTTTTAAAGCAATAATCTCCTGACCTCGTTTTTCCACAGGAATTTTCAAAAAGGAAGGACATGACTGAATATAATGCTCACTTTTACAAAATACACACTTTGGCAATTTAACATCAGTTAAGGTTAAACTTCCCAAATTTTCATCCACAACAACCAAACCTCTAAAATTACTACCATGTTGTTTTTCGGTACGACTTTGCTCCAAATTTTCTAAAAGCTCCGCCTTAAAACTCAGGAATAATTTAAAATATTCTAAAGAAGGATTTTTTTTTGTTTTCGATTTATATGATTCCCATTCCCTAGTAGTGGCCCTATCCAATTTTGTGCTTAATAGATAGACAATGGGTACATCCCAGGACGCTGTGGGCAAACCTACTTGACTTAACGCACGCATATTTTTTGTTAAAATATTCATAATTGCGCGTATCCCTTTAGCGGACTCTTTGTTTAAGGCTTCTATATTATAAATATTTTTAATATGATTATGGATTAGTATTTTATCATTATTATAGCGTTTTCCCAACAACTCCCAAGCAATATTATAGATGACAGCGGAAAACTCTATACTTGACAATAACTGAACAGGTTCATTACGTATAGAAGCTCTTAAATAATGAAAACGTTGAATATCTGATAATGATTCATTTTTATGAATTAGAGAGTCAAAAATGTCCCTAAATTCAAGCCAATTTTGCACAGATCCGTCAAATATAGGCAAATTTATATCAGGAAGCTTTACCGATTGTATCGGGTTAATAACGGATTTTTGAGTGCCTTTACTACTATTACTACTTGAATCATCATCATTTTTGTTATCATACAAATACTTTTTTGCCAAAGAAATTACTGAATAATATCTATTTTCAAATTCACCTCTATCTGAATATTCCTTGTCTAACTCGGTTAAATCGCATAATGAATCAATTTTATCTTGAATTTCGACAAATTTTTGCAACAAATTAACCTCAATATTATTGAGCCGAGTTTCTAATTCTAAAATTAATCGATGAGATATATTTGTGCTATCTTGAAAATTATCGCCAATATATTTTGAAAAATTAGTTAAAGTGGCTTTTACAGCACCTCTTTGCCTTTTAAGTATGTCCATTTTTTTTTTAATTAATTAGCAGTTCGCCTCAAATTAAACAAATATTTAAACTATTCAATGGCAATAATGAAATTCACAAATTACTCACTTATCCTCAAAAACTTGTTTTCTTCGTACAAACTTGACCTCTGCAAAGCCGTTGCTGACCAAACAAAACTGGAACTTTGGGCACTTGTATTTTCAAACACCCACAACTTAATACTTTCGGCCGCCTTGGCTACTACAGGTAAAATTATGACTTTTTTTTTTTTAAAAATCCGGAACATCCGGCTCGAAGGACCATGTTAATTACTTATTGTAATTCGAAATGAGAAGGGGCATGTCAATGCCAAAATTAAACACGATCAAATTTTAAAACATCTTAACTATATTCATCTTCTCAAATAACTTACTACATACAAAAGGCAAACGTTTATTTTTATAGTAAAAATACACAATCAGCAAAATGTTATCGCCTTGACGCGACGATGCACAAAAATGGTTATTTAAATGCGCTGTTGTCATGCTTAACACAATTTAAGTAATATATTTTTACATAGATTGGTGCTATTGGAAATAAAAATATTATTAAAACAAAAGGAAAAGAAACAAATTTCAACGTTATTATTAAAATAATAAACACGTATGTTATTATGTGTTTTTCAAAATATTACACCTTTTCGCAAAAAAAATTGTCTTGTTTTAATGTAAATTTTCTGCCAAAATTTAAATTGGACCTTGTATATTTTATTTATCCGTTTAATTTTACGTTAAATTGCGTTTTTAATAATGTTCCACAAGTTATGTTGTCGTTAAATTACAACAATATTTCGATTTTTTCTCCATGCTACATAATTTTCGGGGAAAACTTTACCAATTTTATTAGTTAAACTATGTTAGATTTATTTACCCATCATTTTTAGTAGACAATAACTAACTACTCTATTTAGTGTCAACATGTGCCCGATTTGTTTATAACATTTAAACTTAAATGACCAGGCCTAGATTGGCCATTTTATACCCATACCTGTATAAGAATTGTTTGCGATTCTAATACTCTAATCTCAATATTCCAGTTTATAGAAATCGGTCAACTGGCCATTTTATTTTTATAAAAATTTTTAAAAAATAAGTATTTTTAAATAATTTTGGCTATATGAATTTCAAGTTTTATTGCTTCTAAATTATTGCTTGCGATCGTCCAGCGTAAATGAAGCTTGATTAAAAGTAGTAGACTATGAAAAACCAAATACCACAATAAATTAACTGGTTACTAGCAGTTGTAGTATCTCATCTTTGAGTTCTTTTATTTTCAAAGAGTAAGCTATGTCTGTTGTATTTGAATACAAAATAATAAATAGTATTACTTTCTAAATGGCTTACACGAGAAACGAACAAGTTGATAAGTTATTAGTGTTTGGCGAGTGTAGAAAAGAATCGAAAATGACCTGTAACCTGTACTTCAACAAACTCGTGGAAGTGTTTAGAAATTAGAATTCCAGTAAGGACGACATAGATGAAAAGAATATTGTAAGTGAAGAAGTGGAAATTAATGTTCTAGCATATGTTCGTTTTGATCCAACAGTATCGATTAGCCAATTAGAAAAAGAAACCAACGTAAATCGTGAGTCAGCCAGACGATTTAAAAAAAAACGTGGGTTTCGATCTTATAAGTATCAAGTACGCCATCATCTATAGGAAAATGATATCCCTAGAAGACTAACTTTCTGCAGCTAGTTCCGTAATCGGTACCAAGAAAACAATTATTTTCATTTTAACGTACTATCGTCTGATGAACCGCGCTTTACAAATCTTCAATTATTTAATAAAAATAATACCCGTTACTGGACCACTGAAAACACAGATTTAATGAGGAAAGATGCCTTCCAGGAACGCTTGAATTTATGTTAAACAACTAATAAAAATTGTAAATTTTGGTTTAGTAGTTTCCCCGGTAAAAAAATTATGTAGCTCGAAGGAAAAATCGAAATATTGTTGTAATTTAACGACAAAAGGATAACTTGTGGCACACTATTGAAAACATAATTTAACATAAATTTAAACGGTTAAATAAAACATACGATTGAAATTTGGCAGAAAATTTAGATTAAAAGTAGACATTTTTATATTTAAAAAAATAATAATAATAACATGTTTTCATTCTTTTTCTCACCCAAAAAGTTTAATTTTGATCAGGTCAGCTCAGAAGTTTGACACTGTCTTTTGTTTTTTATGTTACATGGTAAATACAACGTTTTTCAGAAAAGCGGTTTTAGTGCCGCCATTTTGGAAGAAAAATATAATTTGAGAAACATCATTGGAAAGGGAATTTTGCACAGAATACGGTTAAACCGGAAGTTATGTATAATCCAATTATTTGTCAAAATATGCTTCCTAATAATTTACTAAAAGTTTCAAAGGCGATATCTGACGTTCTCTTTCACCCGGTCTATTTATCACTGTGTTGTTTATGCCTGTAAATTATGTATTTTTGCTCATGGTATATACGATTAGAGATAAGGGTCTCAATCCGCGGCAAGCCTTTAGTGGACTAAGGCTGCTAAACATCCCAACATTGGCCAGAAAATTTGTACGTGGAATGTAAGGTCAATAGCCAAACAGGAAAAATCTGCATTGCTATTGGGGTGATGATAAGACTCCAGTTAAACATAACTGGTGTCAGCAAAATGCGATGGCCAGGTACAAGTCAGCTATGGTTTGAACAGCATAGTGTTTAATATTCCGATTCCAAATGTCACACCTATTTCAGAAAGAATACTATTCATCCAATTTAAGAGCATCGAACAAACTGAACCACGTTTAGGTATATGCTACTGCTGATTCGTCCAACGTAAAAGTAGAACATGAACTGGTCACAACAAAATTAAAGCAGTTCGTCAAAAAGAATATAGCGGTTATCTTAAATGACTATATTGCTAAAGTCGGGAAAAGTAGCAGCGGACTAGGTGTAAGACACGAACGAGGTGAGCGTCGCAAGAATTTTGCAGAAGTAGGATACATAATTCTTAATAAGTTTTTCAAACTTCATCCTTAACCAAATAGCATTGTACGAAATTAAATCGATTAAATACTTGTAAAAAACGCTTTCCAAAAACGGAATATGAAAAAAGTAAAAGATGTCTCTATACGAGACCAAGTGACACAAAAACTGCTAAAAAAATTAAGGGATCAGTAGAGAACAAACTACCGAGAGTCTTTACCAGATCGGAAATTTGCACCTTAAAGCCGAAAAGGAATGAGAAAAATTTTAATAAAGATTGAACTTCGTTCCCATTAAAAACCCCAAAAACTATATGAAACGCAATATTAACATGCATATTTTTTTCCTGATGATATGGTGAACGCAATATATATTGTTTCCGATGCTCGCTGAAATAATTGAAAATGGCTTCATTTCGCTATTTTTAAATATGCTTGCTATGGGATTACTCCGGTAATATCCTGAATAATACTTGAAAACTTCATCTATATTTATCAAACCATCGCGGAGTATTCGATGTACATACATAAAAAAATACAAAGGCTCAAATTGACACCTTCCTTCATTTTTCAAGTTGGTTAATAAAAAGACTAAGAAGACTCCGGAATCCACAAATCTAGCCCGGTCAAAAGGCTACATGAATCTCAGGGTGACATCATAGTCGATAAAAAATGAAAACCTGGTCACATTATATATTCAAACTGTTAGATGATAATGGAACTGAATTCTCTCCTCGGTATATAAATACAAATGTACAGACGACCAATCGATAACAGTCGACAAATTAAATAAAAAACAATATCGCACCCGAAGGAAGGAAAATCGTTTGAGCCAGACGGTGTTCCAGCTGAGTTTCTAAAATTAATAGATGAAAAGCACATTCCATGGCTAACAGGAGCATTTAACCAAATGTACTCCTCAGATGAAGGGCCAAAGGGACGGTTGAAGTCTAGATTTATTGTGATTCCTGAAGAGTTTAGCACTAAATGCTGCAATGACTATCGCACCATTCGTTTAATGAGTCATTTGCTAGAACTGTATTTGAAAATATTACATCAGAAATGGCAAGCTATTCGAAGGAGACATTGGTCATACACAATTTGGATTTTAAATCCCCTTAAGGACAAGGAAAGCTTTGTTTGTTCTGCAGATACTCTTTTAGAGATACCAGGACGTCAACTGTAATGTTTGTGCCTGTCTCATCGTTTATCAGAGAGCTTTTGACAAGGTACGAAACATTAAAATTTAACTAAAATAGGGCTAAATGAACGTGGCCTAAAAAATAGTCAGCGAATAAGTTGTGTGAATTCTCCATTAGTATTCAAGACATATTCAGAACCAATTCTCCGAGACGCTTTGGATGAGGTTGATCTAGGTATAAAGGTTAATGAAGAAATATTTTAAGGTATGCTGATAATACGGTGATATGTGTAAGTAACCTAAAAGACTTTCAGGAATTAATGTCTAAGGTGGCAGATGTTAGTGAAACACTCCAGCTCGGTCAGCTTATGTTAAACAACGAGCAATACAATCCAAACATAATTATTGTACCACAACCATCAACCAAGATTGGGATCATATCTAGGACTTAACGTTGGCAAAGAAGATCCCACTTCAGAGATGTTACGTCATCGCGGTTGTTTTATATGACGTGGAATCTTGGCCACTTACAGAAACTTCGCGTAAGAAACTGGAAGCATTCGAAATGTGGCTCTAGAAACGTGTTTTAAAAATATTAAAAAACCTTTTACTGACCATGTTACTATTCAAGCAGGTTTGAAGAGAATGAAAAAAATCACTGTAAAAATCCGTAAATTAGAGTACTTAGGACATGTCATAAGGGACTATAGACGCTTTGATTTGCTAAAGCTGATAATACAGGAAACAATCTAAGGCAACAGATGACCCGTAGATCATTGCCATATGAGGCGGATAATCATCATAAGAAGATATGTATCTGAATATGCTTAACAATGTCTAATGAAGTACTTTATTGAAAAATAACCATGTCCAATGTTGCATTCTTATCGTCCTAATTGAATGAAATACCTTGAGTGTTATTTTTGCACTGCATGTCAATGGTACAATTTTTGAAAAGTCTTTGTGTTTGGCTGTGAGATGTTATATTGTACTCCTTTTAAATGTGCAAAAATGTTGACAAGGTTCAACAACAATACAGAACTTGCAGCTACCATTGACTGTTTTTCAACTGTTATAAAGGGACACTAACACCCGTATCCACTAAAGTGGTTTAAATTTAGATCAGGTCTAACTAGAAAGTTATAGGATTAAGATGACATTTTTAACAATTCAACAAATAATTTTTCTAAATGTCACAATTACAAAATGACAGTGACATAAGCAAAACATAACTGGCGAACTAATAGTTTTAAGTACCATGGCATATAGACCGATCTATCTCTTAAACCTTTTTAGAGAATACGGGGGTAAGAGTTTTCTGGTTAGCAATATAAATTCTTCGGTAAACTATGTTGACACTCTTAAATCTCGTTTATTTTTCTTTCTTTTTGTTTTTGTCCACCGTTCCAGCAGTTCAACTTGAGAAAATGTGTGGACAACTTTCATCAGAACTCAAAAATTACTTTAAAATGTAATTATTTTACAAATGTAAAGAAATTTTGATTTCAAACTTCTTTCCGACTGTTCCCATCGCCATGCTTGTTTTTAATTTCATTTGCGGCATTGCCAATACATGATTAAAAAATACCTATAAGTACTAATATAAACGAAACTCTAAATTTCAAATTTTTTTATAAAAAAACTTGTAATACATAAAAATACGGATTAGGTTTGGTTAGGTTTGCAGTAAAGAAAGCGCGCAGTAGGGCAACAACCGAATTCCGATTCTATGTTAAAAGAAGGATGTTTTTGTAACAAGACCTATATTGTTAGGTGGATCTGTCCCGTTAACGTTGGATAGCTCAGGTTCGCTTCATTAAAGCTATAATAATAACAATAAATAATAACATTACAATTCTGTTGTCCAAGGAATTTTCAATTAGTGGTTTCATTTCCATTAACAAATTGGTAAATCTAAAATCTGGCAACGTGACTAAGTTTTTCGTTTTAAGGCTGTCAAATTGTGAGCGAGTGTGATTTTTGAATTTAGGTTAAAGTTCAGCGATACAAATTTTTAAAGGTAGTTTATTCCCGATCCTGCTTGACTTGCTGCCTGTCAGTTATTTGGATTATTTTAAGCAGCTCAAGTTAGTTCATCAATCGTTTAAACATACTTAAATTATTACAAACTATACGAGAATTAATTTTTTAGAAATATTTAATCAGTAATAAAAGTTATGGTAGGAGCCGTATTGCTACGCATTCAAAGGCACAAGTTTAAGTATAACAAAAGACCGGATTGTATGCATTTTGCATATACAGTGTGTCCCTCTTTTCATAAATACACCCTAACACCTCAGTTATTAATAATGCGATTTGATTAAAATATTGAATATTTTTATTTACCATTAGCGTGCGGTGTAAAAAAGGTAAAAAGGGGTTGATTTTTCGGAAAAATGATATTAGGGCTCATTTTAGATGATCTTCTCTATCAGATTTAGAATCAGCATACCCAAGAACCCCTTAATTCGTATTTTCAAAATCTTTTTTATAAGTTATTTATTTCTAACTGCGATAACAAAATTACAAATTACATTATTTTAAATTCTGGTCTTCTCAACATAACTACCTTCTAACACAATACACATTTCAACAATTCTTCTTAACCGTCCAATCACTATTCGTAAAGTTTGGGGGTAATTTTCTGACACGCTTGCCTAATTCTAACGCAAAGTTGCTCTCTATTACGCGGTCGAGTAGTATACACTTTATTTTTCAAGTGCCCCCGCAGAAAAAAATCGCAAGAGGTAATATCCGGCGATCTGGGAGGCCATGGTTCTTTAGGACTATTTCTACCTATCCCCTTCATTGGAAAAATTGCATTCAAAAAGTTTCGAACTGTCAGAGAATTATGTGCGGGGGCACCATCTAATTGAAAATATAGGTTTTGTCTCTGCGCTAAAGACAATTCCATGAGAAAAACATGAAAATCTTTTTGTAAAAAAATGTAGAAAACTTTCTCCGTTCAGGTTATCCAGGAAAAAAGGTCCAACAATTCGTTCGTTGAATATGCCACACCACACGTTCACTTTTTCACTGTATTGGTTTTTACAATTAATTACCCAGTTGGGATTTTCAAATGTCCAAAACCTACAATTTTGGCTAGATACTACACCGTTTGTCTTAAACGTTGCCTCGCCTGTAAACATTATATTCTTTAAAAAAAGTCTGTCGTTAAGATTTTTTATATAAGTGTTGTCAGGTAAAGGAATTTAAATGGTGATTCTTTGAGTATTATAAGTAAAAATGTGTTCTTAACATGTTCTGAACTGGTTAGAATTCAAGATTTAGGATATTGCAAATTAAAAGAAAATCTTTTATTTTTTAAATTTTAGCTATTAATATGGAAAAACAATATGACAATTTTCTATTCTATTCTCATCCTTTTTTTACTTTCCTCACAAGAGGAAAAAAAACTGTTTTCTCAGTTCCGTCGGTTAGTCTGTATGTCTGTCCGCGACAAAGCTCAAGAACTGCTTGTCCTATTTACTTCAAGTTTTGGTTAAAAATTAAAGGTCCTATGATGATGACGTGGTAACATTTTGGTAAAAATCCAATATGGCTAAACGGTCTATTGAAATGTAAAAAAAATATTACTAAAAAAGTGCTTATCCAATTAGTTGTGACATGACCATCAACTGATAAGGTTTACTACACATCCAAAATGGCGGCCTAATAAAATGTTATAAAAGTCAATGCAGAAAACTACTGCATCGATTATGTTCAAATTTTGCTGAAAAATCAAATATTATATAGGAATGAACTGGTAAAAATGTTGAGACAAATTCAAAATGGGGGAATAAAACGGTGGCCTAATTAAATGTTTAAAAATATCTGAAAAAAGTACTTATCGGATTGATTGATTGATCACATCTCCATTTTAAATATTTATTACTAACAATGTATAAATTGCACACTTAATATCGATTTTTACTCAAATCTGTATAAATGTTAATATTCACTTGCAATCTAGGCATTCCTACTCTCATTTTTTAAATATTTACTAAAAATGTATGATATGTATTCTCAAATCTGTACAAATGTTAAGATTCCACCGCCGCATTAGAATCTTGAATTTTTAAAATGTTGACAAAAATTCATGATGTGCAGTCTTAAATATCCCTAAATGCCTAATTTTAGTCAAATCTGCAAACATTTTGAAATTAGTATGTTGTGGACGCCATTTTTAATTCTCAAATATTTACTAAAATTTCATAACTTTCATTCTTAAATACTTCTAGATACTGATATTTCAGCCGAATCTGTACAAATGACAAAATTCGTTCGCTATATTGGCGCCACTATTTTGATTTTTGTTGTGCATTCTTAAATAATCCACACAAATGTTAAAATCATCCGTCCGACCTGTTGACATTGTCATTTTGACAACGCTATTTTAAATTTTTAAATACTGACACTCTTAAATTTTCCTAGGCATCAATTTTCAGTTTAATCTATACAAATAACAAAATTCGTCGGCCGTATTGGCGCCGTCATTTTGGATTTCTAAACATACACTAAAAAAAATCGGATTTTTTATGTTCGAAACTGTATGCATGTCAAATTTGAAAATAATCAGAATAATGGAAGTGGTGAAAAATCCATTACAGGATTTGAACCAGACATACAAACATACAATCAGACGAGTAGGAAGCCAATAAAAGCACGTTAAAAGCATTGATTATAGTTTAAAACTCTAACAATAGTATAGTATAGAGGTTTAAATTTATACAAGGTCTAACTTGACAGTTACAGGTTTATAAGACGACATTTTTAACAACAGAAATAATTTTTCTAAATGTCACAATTACAAAACTAAAGTTTTTATAATATATAAATAACTAATTTCCTTTTAAACTTACCTAACTTATTGGTTTGATTTTAATATTGAAGTAGGGAACGATTATTTCTTTGATATTTGTAAAAATACCTATTTGCCCCATTAAGGAATAGGTAAGAATCCTTCCTTTCGTCAACGATAATGAAGCATGACTTATTTCTTCATTTTCATGCATCAAATATTTTAACAGGTCGTCATTTTGTTTCGCCATATTGAAATCATACCAATATTTCAGACGTAATTTTTGTGGAAAATTAAAGTTAATCGAGTAAGTGGATTTTTAGCTATACCAGAACAGAGCGACCGACAGTAATAGAAAAACATGAAGATCTGTAAAAACCCGGAACGATGATTTTTTCACGATTAATAATATTTCCTTATGTGGGAAGTGAAAACTCGCGCCGCCACTGGCATTCGTCAACAAATGACCACGGCTTGAACGTGGGCCATCCCCACTTTTTGTTTTATTGTAAATATTGGTCGATAGAATAGATCCCTACTTTAATCCTTACTCTAAGGTTGGAACTTCGAAGTACACCAAGGAAAATTTTAATGGAACTTGAATATGAAATATTTTCAATACGGATGACAATTTTGAGTTACGGTTTTCTGCAGTTGTTTGACCAATTCCTAAAGTATGCTGCCGATAAGGACAGCCTCAATACTCCATCGCAACCACCTTATACAGGGTGTTATATAAGACCCTGTAATTTTTTTAAAAGTTTATTCGACCAGAGCTCTTACTGTGAAAGATTTCCTTTTCTCTTGGTAAAACTAAACAACACAACAATTTCCAGCGGTTTTGAATTTTTTTTCCGACATACAGAGTTTTTTAGAAGAAATTATTATTTTTTAATGGTCTGTTAAACAAAGTCCATTTATGGCAATCAGATTCAATATGGTTTATCAGATTATGAAAAGGGTTGGCACCCTTGAATATTCCAACATGAATATTGTATACAGGGTGCACAAAAAACTTTACCGATTCTACACTTTAACAATGTTGAAATTCTGCTCCGCAAGGTAGATCTTATTCCAGACCTTTGTTACCCACTGTACTATGGGGACATATTCTCAGTTAATTCAAAATGATGGGTAAACAATTTAAGTAAGACTGTAAAAACAAAAATAACATGTGAAACTGTATTTTATTGGAAAAAATAGAATTATATCAATGATAAAACGCGATTTTTCATTTTTTATTAAAAAATCTATTTTAAATTAAAGGCATTATCTGAAAGAACTAAAGCAAATTTCAAATGTAAAAAAAACTCTTTTGGTAAAAATGTCCATTATTACTAAAACTGGCATCAGGAACAACATCGAATTCAAGATTCATAAAAAAACCAAATCCAACAAATCACTATTTAACGTCCACCTCTTAGTTTTTGGTGAACCCTGTATACAAAATTTATGTTGGAAAATTTAAAGGGTCAACCTTGTTAGATATATCTTTGATTACCACAAGGGAGCTTTGTTCAGCAGATTATTTTAAAAAATTTAATTTTTTTTGCACAAATAGAAAAAGAAATCTTCTATAGTAAGAATTCTGGCCGAATAAACTTAAAAAACAATGACAGGGTCTTATATAACCCCCTGTATAATATGGTAGCTATGGTGTCCTAAGGCTGAGTACTATGGATGTTGATCAAACAAAAGCCGAAAACTCTAGATAAGATATCGAAAAACCTGTTTTTTTCCGTTAGGTCTGTCTAAAACTACTTTTTTGATTCGCGTTAAATTTTGCTGAAAAATCAATGGTCATATTATGGGGACCCCTAATACAATGTAAAAAAAAATTAATAAAAAAACTAACTTAAGGAAGGGATCTTAAATTTTGCACAATTTTGCAATATTAACTCTTTCCGGCACAGCGGTATACCGTTTGACCACCAACCAGTGTCAGTTTTTTGTATGCTGGTACAAATGCTATACCACCTGTAACTTTTAGGCGCCATCTGTTGGCAGTCAAAAATAGGGTAGCGCAGATTGCATGTTGCTATTTTTTAATGTTCGTCTAACTAGTATTAGGTGGCGGCACATGTATTAGGATGAATTATAAATTCATTTTCAATACATTTTTAAACTGTGATGAGTAAAACGGTTTTAGTGATTTTCAACAGAGAGTTTTGAGAGTTTATAGCACTTTTATTATTGAAACTATATAATAATAATACAATAATATACAGGTAAGTAATATGATTAATCCACCAGATATGTAATTTTGGATTTAGTTGTTAAAATCGTTGTCAAACTAAGTGTCCTCTATATGTACCACCATGCGCACGGTTTTTTATAATTGTACCACCATGCAACAAAATGCAAACATATTATTCGTTTCTAATACACTAGCAAAAATTTGTTGTTAGTGCAGGGCTTAGAACAAATCGGGTATAAGTGCAATTTTCAATATTTTGAAATATGTGTATAAAGTCAAATAAATTTTAGGAAATGTTTATAAAATGAATGATATTTTCAGCATATTTTATCATCTTTATAATTTCTGAAAATATTTTAAAAATGCCATAAGTTTTATAACAGTTTTCTGAATTTAACTAATTAATTTATTCAAGTAAATATTGAAAATCGTACTAATTTTTTTTCTTATAGGAACCGCTATGAGTGACGAGAGTCTTCCATTCAGGTTAGTGGGTGGACTAACAAAAGAATTACTTAGCGACTTATACATCGACATACCGAGCGACGATGGGTCAGTTTTATCTCCTGAAGAGGACCCTGAAGGTATCCAAGACCAGGATGTACCTGATATTACTATAGAGGAAGAAGACTCGGAATATGAAAATACAGAATCTGAACTGTCGGAGTCTGAAATACCACTCGCTGAAATAGCTCGTCGGATAAAAGACAACAAAGCTGAAAGACAAAAAATAATATGGAACAAGATGTTCTTGGTTGATAAACCTTCTCCGTTTATTAGTGGCGACGAGTTACCTAATTTTATAAAAGTAATGGACCAACCAATACCGGGACAACTTTTTGAACTATTACTTAGTGACGATTTCGTGGATCACATTGTGTTTGAAACTAATTTGTATGCGCAGCAAAATTCTCTAAAGTCAGGAAAATCATATACCCCAACAACCAACATAGAAATAAAAACATTTTGGGAATGAATATTTTTGGGAATAAAAGTTATACCTAGTTACAGAGACTATTGGTCTAGTAAAGCAAATATAAATGATGCATATATTAGTCAGATTATAACGGTAAATCGGTTTAGTTGGTTATTGGGAAACATACATTTAAACAACAATGAATTTATGCCCAAAAAAGGAGATCCTGGATATGATCGGCTTTACAAGGTACAACCTCTTTTGAAAACACTTCAAAATAATTTTCAGAACTGTTTCAACATGTCAGAGTATGGTGCTATAGACGAAACCATAATAAGATTTAAAGGCAGTAGCCTTAAGCAATACATGCCCCAAAAGCCTATCAAAAGGGGGTACAAAGTAATCTATACAGGTAAAAAAACCGATAATACCGAAAAAGGATTAGGACATCGTGTTGTTATGGATCTCACTCAAGGACTCGAAAATAAGAACCATAAAATATATTTTGATAATTACTTTAGTTCTGTAACCCTTATGGACGAACTTAAGAAAAAAGGTATTTATAGTTGTGCCACCATTAACAAAAATAGGAAAGATCTACCAGTTTTTGAAAATGACAGGAAAAAGATGAAAAGAGGTGATTATGATTATTTTGTGAGCAACACAGGAATAAGCGCTGTAAAATGGAAAGATAATAGGGAAGTTTACTTAGTATCAAATTATCATGATCCTCTTGAAACTACCACAGTGAAAAGAAGACAGAAACATGGTTCTAGAGCAGAAATTCCATGCCCGGTTTTACTAACCTCATATAACAGATACATGAATGCGGTCGATAAGTTTGACCAGAAAAAATCAGTTTATGAAATAGACAGAAAATCTCGTAAATGGTGGCATAGGATATTTTTCTATTTCGTGGACGCATGTGTTGTAAACACTTATATAATTTACACGAAAAAAAATATACCTAGTATGACACTGAAAGATTTTCGACGGCAAGTATCTGAACATCTCGTTTTACTATGTAAATCTGAAAAAAAGGAAACGGACTTCTGGTACTTCCTCTCCAGTAAAACTACAAAACAGAAAACCCGTAGTCGCTGACGATATTCGAAAATACCATGCGGCCCTTTTACCCAGTTTCACTTCACGAAGAAGATGTGGGAATTGTAGTACCAAGGCCAATCAAGCTAGAACAGAATGGATGTTCTCTGTTTGCAATTTAGATTTATGTATGTCAAAAATAAGAAACTGTTTCGCGGAATATCACCAGTAGAAATTTAATTAAAAAAATAAATTTCAATTTGTTTAGTTAGTTGGCATGGTGGTACATATGTTGTACCACCATTTTTTTGTTTCATGCTTTGTAAAAAATATTGTTATTTCATAGAAACATCTTTTTTTACTAAAAGCTAAATGTTTTTAACAAAAAAAAATTAAAAATAAAAATAAAAAAAATTCGTGCAACATGGGGTTTTTTATTTACAAATATCCTGTGCCGCAAAGAGTTAAGAAATACCTGTTAAAATTTTAGTTAGAAGTCATTAGGGCAGAATAAAATGGCGACCTAATAAATTGTTAAAAATAATCAGAAAAGAAAGGTTACTTATATTATTGATTAGACATTTTACACAGTGATCAAGCAAAGCAAAACGGCGGCTTAATAAAATGTTTAAAGATTCGGCAAAAAATTGCTTTTTCTGGAATAAAACCTTTTAATAGAGGAAAACAATAAATGATATCAATTTTATTAAAGACTGTGTAAATAAAATTATGAAACATATGTTCATAATAATAATAATAATAATGATCTAAATAATAAAAAAATAAATTAAATATATAACAAATATGTAAATTATCTTTACCCAGAACTTCCGTTTTTATGACTTCTTTCTTTCGCAAAGGTAAAAAAGCCTGACGGAGTTTAGGTCAGCACGTAATTATTCATCAATATGTACAGTATATCCATATTATACAGTTTGTTATATTTCATTCCCTCAATAAATAAAAGGATTCATTACGAGGAATGCTAATTTAGCGAATTTGTTAACTTTTGGAAACAATAAATCCAATTGCCTTAGGGAAGTATTGTAATAGGAAAAGAATCACCCTCGATGATTTTTACAGATCTTTACGTTTAATAAAAATCCAAAACGGTGTATGTTCGAAACTAAATTGGGTCACACTTGACTACTCCTATTACTAGGGGAAGAGCCTGTACCTTGGACCTCCTTGTACCTCGGACCACATTTATAATTTTGTATCGTTTCCGCGCAAAAGTTTACGATATTTGGCGTAGGCAACCAACGATCATACCAGCAGCGGACGTCAGTTAACATAACGTGATATTATGCGTTGTTGTTCGAAAACATTAAATACGTGCCTTTTGTTAAACGAAAGTAAGTAAATTAAGATATTTAAAACGTTTTTTATACTTTTTATAGATTATTTTATTATGAATAAGTATATTCCATATTAAAACCAGATATGTGGACGATCAGTCGTGCCCATGCCGAATTCTCCGACAATAGTTTTTAAAAGTTATAAAAATGTCAGTCGTAAAAATTGTACAGGCTTGTACCTTGAACCAAGAGAGGGTCTTGAACGTTGGACCATGGTCCAAGTACTAAAGTATAATCGGCTCATTACACATTTCTTTTTAATTTTCTCAATAAGGAAATGAGAATATTTTTGATTTTGTACTAAAACCAAAATTTTAATGCCATATTTTATACGCGGAAAAAATTTTCGACTTTCAGGTTTACTTTTAGGTTTATTTTTAAATACTCTTTTTTCTTCCACAGATGCCACAAAGTAAACTCGGTATAAAAAGATAAACTCGGGACTCCCGTGCTTTAGAAGAAGCTGCTAAACTTATACGTGAAGGCATCGCTTCAAGTCGTGCAGCGGCCATGCAATTTAAAGTGGCTCGAACTACATTAAAGCGATATATGTTACATAGTGAACAGAATATTCCTCATCATTCGTATAAACATTGTGCCACCCATAAAGTTTTTGCTGAAGTAGAAGAACACAGTCTCTGTGACTATCTCGTCACTGCGTTCCATATGCATTATGGTCTTAACCGCCGTGATCTTCAGGTTCTTGCCTACAATTTTGCAAAGGCAAATAACAAAAAAACCCAGCTTCATGGGAGAGGAAGGGTCGGGCTGGAAAGCAGTGGTATTTGGACTTCATAAGGCGGCGTAATAGACTCAGTTTAAGAAAACCTCTCACTTCTCTCTTCACGAAGTTAAAGGCGATGATGAACAAGTACAATTTTACTGCTGATAAGATATATAACGTAGATGAGAGTGGAAATACAAATGTTCATGTACCAGGTGATTTTGTTTTTTCTTTATTACTTAGTATATATATGTATATATATATATATATATATATATATATATATATATATATATATATGTGTGTGTGTGTGTGTGTGTGTGTGTGTGTGTGTGTGTCCGCGCCACTATACTTGTGACAACTTGTGTGTGAATATTCCTGTACTCTAACACCTCCTAAAATTGTGGCAACTTACACGCGTTGTCACAATTTTAAATGGAGTTTTCTATGCATAAAATGAACCAGTATATTTTCTGATTAGTTAAGAACCTACATAAAGTTAGTAGCGACATCTTCCCATACATTTTTAACCTTATATATAATTGCTTATAAAGATACCTGAAATTTATTAAAACTGTGTAAAAGTCGTCATAATTGATTGTTATTCACATTGTACACACATTCATAATTATAACAACTCCCTTCGAGCAAAGGTAGTGGCGCCATCTACTTCAACGTGCTATGTTGCCGTATTTAACTAGACTGTTCAAGGTTAAATACAACGACTAATATGCGACTATTATTAAACCGGTAATGCGGGTTATATTAAGCTTGAATTGGAGAGGTCTTGTTTTTTGAAATTGTGTTTACCATTTTGCAGGTGATTTAGTTAAATATTAAATAAGGTAAGTATTTTATGTTATTTAAATATTTGAATGCCATATTTTATTAATTATAAGCGCCACGTTAATAATATTAACCTGAGAAACAATGTGAGGTTATAGACAGAGCTCCGAGCCTGTAACCGATTGGTAAAAATAAAATTTGATAGTACGTTTTAGATTAGGTAGGTAGTTTGGATTAAGAACATTATAACGATTTTATGGTAGGTTTAGGCTTAAACAAATACATTGGAAAATTATTGTTTATTTTCTTGTTTTACTTCTCTCGCTAAAGACAAATCATTCTAGCCAGCAGAAAGATCTCGTTATATTCCAGCCGATATGGATATGGATCAAAAAGTAGAGGTTAATTGTGAAAATAAGATTTTCGAGTATGCAGATTTCATTGCGAAATTTTAATAAAATTCGAGGAGGTACGTTTAAAGGGGGGAGTAAAATACATTTTCATGAGACCGAAAAATCGATTTAAGGAAAAAGGTTAAAACGGGAGATTAATAGAAAAATAGATTTTTTTTTCGTGAATAATCGCTTATTGATTTCTTCTAGTAGGATTTTGGTTAAACAAATTTTGACGATAAAACCAGTTGGGTTTTTTTAGTAAAAATAGGAGTAAAGGTTAATCAAGGAGAAGTGATAAAAATTAAGATAAATCGAGACATCGAGCATCATATAAATTTTAGGGCTACATTTAAAGCGGGGAGTAGCAAAACACATTTTCATGAGAATGAATCGGATTAATTTTGGGTAAAGTTGGTTTGGGAAAAAGGCTGAAACGGGGGGTTAATTGGTGAAAAATAGAATTTTCATAAATAGTCCTGTAATGATTTCTTCTAGTAGGATAGTGAGTAAATAAATCTTAGTAATAAAACCAGTTTGTGCTTTTAGTAAAAATACGCGTAAGTTTTAAGTTACAAGCAAAAGGGGTAAAAATAAAATAAATCGAAAAATCGAATATTTTTTATGGGTTCGTGGGTATTCACGATATACAAGTTTCAATTTATGAATCTATTGGACATTTTGTAAGAATTATGATCTTGGGCTCGTAGTAAAAAAAAATCCAGAAATATGTCGTTTTAGCGGTATTTGCAGGTGTAGATTTCAGTTTTAAAACCAGTTTGGAATTTTAATAAAAAATTAAGAGTGGGGGCGAGCAGCGAAGCTGGTTTAAATTCCAAATTTAGTTTGTTCTGAACTTTTTAATAGATATATACTTATATGTAATCAGTACTTTTGAACCCTTAAAAATGTTCCGAATTGCAACGTTTTATTTTAATCATTGCGGAAAATAAATATTCGTTTCCCTAAGAAGTTTTCACTAATATTTTACCGCATGTATGCGGTTATTTGTTTCAAAACGAAGCTGTACTGAATATCACATTAATTTGTAGGATTAATCGGGAGGTATAGATGTTCAGATATGGTTCCAACAGGTCAGAGCCTCTTGCCATACAGCGCAGTGAATGAAACAGCGAATATTACAATATAATTTTTTCTGGGTCTTTTTGAATAAGAGTTTAGTCAAATTGAACACAATGTCAAATTTTGTCGCTCCCTATTAAAGAAGATTATAAACATACCAACGAAGCAGAAAAGGTTGTGTGGGATATATTTTTTTATTACTAACCTCAATAATTTTACTTTAAAATGAAATTATGGAACATTGAACGTGTTGTGTATGTTTTATTTTAAAATTAAATCCAAAGAAAACAAAATGATAATAACATTGACAATGAGGAATACAAATACAAAGTAATAATATCTTTTCCACAGATACTAGTTTACCACACCAGTGCGGTAACAATAGTTTTGACTGCTCAGAACGGAGGCCAAAAAACTTTTTGGATGCTAACAAAATTGTGAATCTTGCTTTCTACTTATGCCCTAAAAGAGTAAAAAAAGTACATGCAGAGTACTCAAATAATACAAATAAAAGTGTGGCGTATATTAAAACCAGTTAAAGAAAAATACCTACTTTTTTTGAAAGTCCAAGCGTGATATTGATATTCTCTCATCATTTTTCAATATAGGTTGTTGACTGAGCATTATGCAAACACCATGTATTTTTTAATTTGGAAAAAAGCAACTTTGTAGCTACTTTGTTTTTGCGACCTTTACAACACACCTATAGAGTCATCATAAAAGTATCGCTATTAATCATAAAAATACCTTCATTTGTTTTCAGAATATTCAGGTGCGATCAAGAAAACAAGGGTCACTTTAGGCCTACGAGTATCATCTGTCGCCCAGGTTGCACCTAGTAAGTATGGAGGGCGTCTCAAAAAAGTTTAAAAAGAAATTCTCTGTAAGAAAATAAGAAAACGTTTATATGAACATGGCTCTGCAAACGCTTCGTTTTCGAGCTATATGGGGTATCAAAATTAAATTTTTGTTATTTTTAAATAATTTTTGAAATAATGTAAATTTGAATACAAAGGAAATGCGGTACTTGGGGGTTTTTTGATATGAGAAATTCTAATATGATTTTGGTACGGTTGTTACTTATAAGGGGTGCACCTACATGTTTTTTCACTGTCTTAAAAAGTCATTGCTTTCCTGTATGTGCCTCTGTATTTCTAAGCAAAAAATATGTTTCTATATAATTTTTATGTTAACCTATCAACAACCTTTTTCGAGAAATTTAAAACAAAACGTAATACAAGCTTCTACAAAAAATATGACTCTTCAAAAGAATAAATAGACGTATAAGCGGCACTCCTTATACGTAAAAGTCATTCAAATTCGAACTTCTCGTGACAAAAAAATCCTTAGACAATGTTATTAAAATTATGTATAGAAAAAACAACCCTGTAGCTCGAAAACGAAGCGTTTGCGGATCCATCTTCATATAAACTTCTAGTCTTATTTTCTTAAAATAATCTCTCTTTAAACGTTGGCCTACATTTTATGAAACTCCCTAAATAAAAGTTAAAACATTAGTTTATGTAATTTGTATTAGATTACGTACGGATAGTTATGATAAAATATGATTTTAGGAGAGGCAGTAGCTAAATCAAAAACCAATGTTCGACGAACTTGGTCTTCCGAAGAAAAGGCGGCCGTTTTAAATTTTTTTTAAAGTGCAATCAAACGAGGCACTGTATCCATAAAAGAGGATTGTACCAAATGTATTGAAGAAAATAATGAGATACTCGCGCGAAGATCATGGACTGACGTAAAATTTTGTATGAAAAATCAATTGGATAAATTGAAAAAACTAAGATCAAAGAAGCTGTAATCGATTGTTTTAAAGTTTTTTCTTTTATATTTTTTGATACTTCATATTTATATCTTTTTTTATAAAGTTAGATTTATACGTTTTTTAATATCGCACATGTTTTTTAAATGTGGGATGACATCCTGAAACGTTTGTTTCTGGCATATCCGAATACAACTAACAAAGTTTTTATTGTGTTTTCCTTAGCACCTTAAACCCATCCATCTTTAGCAACAAGATAATACAACACACCAAATCTGACATGCTGCTTCAATGAAAAGTACTTAAATTGGAATTGCAATGCAATGCATATAGCGTTCCAATTCCATTTCAAGTACTTTTCATTGAATCCAATTGCAATGTAATTCCTTGCATATGCAAAGTATATGATAATGTTTAAGAATGGTACAGAATTTTTGGTTACGAATGGAATCCCCTATTCTCTGATTCAACTTTCATTTTTCTACAGATACAAAAAAAAATTTTAATACGAAACTTTCTTCAAATTGTGCGAATTATTTTTGGTTAAGTTTGCAGATATATAGGATGTTTCGTTTTTCTGGAGTCAGGTATATACCTATACCCTGTATATTGTCGACTAAAATGAAACAGATTTTCATCTCCAAATTCCATGTTGATATTTCATTTAGTAGTTTTCGGAATATTAATAAAATAATATACCTACATTAAACATATATTTTCTTGCTCCATAGATGGCTATTAATAATAATAATAGTATCGCCAAGCGTCAATCAAAATTAATAACATTTTAAATCGAAGTATTTCAAAAACTACTTAAGCAAATATGGATCAACCCGATATCGTCGGAATTGGAATGAAAAACTGTTTCATTTTAGACGACAATATACAGGATGTTACATGTTACAAAAAATTAGTTAAGGCTGCCTCTAGAAAAACGAAACATCCTATATATCTCCAAACTACACTAAAAATAATTCGTACAATTTGAAGAAACTTATTTTTTTTGTATTTGTAAAAAAATGAAAGTTAACAGGGGATTGCATTTATAACTGAAAACCCAGTACCGTCGCGCTCAAATAAAATTAGTAAATGTAAATCTATGACTGAAAAAATATATATTCTTCAATAAATATAATATTTTAAAACATAATGCAGATAATATGTGAAGATTATTATTTTCATGCAGCTACAGTGGCGTATTCTCTCTGAAAGAAAAAAAAATAGATTCATATTCAAAGCTGCTTCTTAATTAAAAATAGTAACAGTTTAAGATAAGGAGAGTTGAACAATTAGAGGACTTGAAAAGTGACACTAAAAAAAAATTAATACGATTTTTAATTTTTGAGTTATTTAAAAAAAATTCAGATTTTTAAACTTTATTTTTAAGACCTATTATTAAAGTTAGAATAAAACCAAAAGCAATTCCCCATACGAAATCTTAATTAGCTTTAAGAGAGCCTTATTAATTTTATTTGAAGTTTTGTCTTTGAGCCACCGTTATGCATATATTTACTTTAAATACAGACCTGCATTTTTTGAAAGTCCTGAACAGAACCATGTATGGCACTTAATACAAATAACTTTCAGGTACTCCCACTACAAAAGTAATACTTCCCTCTTTCCCGATGGCTTTTATGGGAAACTTACAAAATATTTATTTAAAGGTCAAGTGTGATACATGTTTATATTCATGGTCTAAAGAGCTTTCAAAAAATTAATAAAATTTCAGATATGTGTTTTGACTTTCCGAACTGCCTAACTTTCCTTCTAACAGACTTCATAACTTTTACCATTTCCAAGATGCTCATACTGAGCCTCCTCATCTTGGACACATTGTATAACTTTGTAATAATTAATCCTAGACACATGTTTAAACACTGGTAGATTGAAATGCTACCTATACCTAACCTAAGAAATATACCTATACCTATATCTAAAGAAAATAGAGAATTAGATCCCCTAGCATAATGTTTTTAATTATTTCGATTTATTTAAAAAGAAACATTATTATCATAATATAATAAAATTTAATTGAAAAATGGTTGCAATCAAATTAAACTTACTTATTATTTTTCAGTATACAACCCATCATCCGCTGTTTCACTTTGACTAGCCTTAGTGTTCATTGTTGATGTTACCATATACATCTTTTTGGTGAATTTCAACTATTGGTTTACCTACAAACTAACCTTTAAACCTACTAAACAATTAATTAACAACTTACTGTTTTAAATACAATTCAAGTCACTTAGTTAAATAGTACGTATAACACATTTTTCACTGAAAAGATTTTATGAGATTTCTGTCTCTAAACAATAGGCAATAGTTACTTTAATTTACAATAACAAAAATAGATTTCAAATGTCACTTGTCGCCGAAATCGTATCACCAACTGTTCGGTGTTACCATCCTTCAAAAAAACCTATGTATGTGCTATGTATGTTCCTAAATTCTGTAAAAATAACATGCCAAAGTTATAGTGCGGGCACGAAAGAAAATTTGTGTACGCAAATAAATTTTATGTTATTTTATTCGTTGTAATAGTCTGCCGCTTCACCTATAAAGTGAGCCAGCTAAGCGGTACGGAAATTTAATGGACTATTTAGTAAATTTCGCACTGGTCCACTTGTAATTGGAATGTGCCTAGAGTCTCCATGCACTTGCCGCTAGAAGGTTCTAGCTATTTCCAGTGGCGCCTATACATTTCGAGCATTTGTTTTCATTTATATATAAATGCGTTGCGTTGAATTTGAATTATTGTTTCGAAGTAACGATGGCGAGCAAAAGAGGAAAAAAAATTCGAAGCGGTGCACGTGAAGTTATTGCGAGCGTTATAGAGGCCTGTTCTAGAGAAGCTGAAAATAATAGTTTGACTATTCCAATTCAAAATCGAACAGAACGCGCTGCATTTTACACTGGTGTTTCAGAAAGTAGTGTAAGAAAAATTCAAAGAGAACATAATGATTGCTCATGTTCTACTTCACCTTTAAAATCTGGTAAAAAAAGACTCCGATTATCATACAAAGATAAAATTGAAAATGCTGATTTTCAAGTAATTCGACGAACAATAGAGGATTTTTATATAAACTTGAAGAAGGTTCCGACCAGCAAACCCCTACTTCGTGCTGTAAAGAACAAAATAGATTTTCCGTACGGGTATAAAACCTTAAATCGGTTTTTACGATCAAATGGTTTTGTTTGGCGCAAGTGCCAAAATAAACGAAAATTGCTCATTGAGAGACCAAATATTTTTCACTGCTGGGTGAAATATCTATCAACTGTAAGTCAATATAGGCAAGAAAGACGCAATATTGTGTATCTAGACGAAACCTGGGTAGATAATGATATGACAGTGAACAAATGCTGGCCAAGTGAAAGTGTTACAGGTGTTGTTCAGGGAATCCGCTTTATTATAGTTCATGCTGGTTCAGAAGCCGGATTTGTTCCAGGTGATGCTTTAGTTTTTCGCTCGGGACTAACAACTGGAGACTATCATGGACAGATGAATAGAGATAATTTTGAAAAGTGGTTGCTCGAGAAGCTTCTACCTAACATTCCTTCCAAATCAGTCGTGGTAATGGATAATGGGTCTTATCATTCTCACGTAGAACTCTCTACAAAAGCTCATATGATATCGTGGTTTAAATCGAACAATCTTGTTTGTGATCCAACATGGAGAAAATATCAATTATAAGAAGTAATATCAGCCAACAAGCCTAGAGAAAAAAAGTATAAAATTGACGGTCTTTTACGTAACCTCGGTCATACACCTTTAAGGCTGCCTCCATTCATGTGCGACCTCAACCCTATTGAACTTGCATGGGCAGGAGTAAAAAAATATATTCGAGACCGCAACACCGGTGAACTTTCAATTAAAGATTTAAATAAAATAACATTAGAAGCGATTGACTCAATATCGGCTGAAAATTAGAAGTGACGACGAAACCTCATCATTTTCAGAGGAAGACGATTTAGAAGGAATCGAACCATTAGAATCACAGCCGTGAACCTCAAAAATGGCTTAGTTTTTTTTCATATATTTTGTAAAACTGTTTATAAAGTAGCTGTCAATAAACTGCTTCAAAATAATTAATTTTCTGCTCAATACCGGGTGTCAAAAACCATCCTGTATCTCAAAAGTTAAGACTTTTAGGACATAAAAACACTTCTTTTAACATCAGCACGCAATTTGGAAACGCCCTGTATAGTATTTCACAATGACGGCCCCTGTATAAAGTAATATGACAAACGGAGACAGACGGCCACTTTTGGCATACCCGAGTAGCCCAAAGTCGAACTGCATAAATTAAAATTTACATAAATCTCGTTCACTGGATCTGATGCTGGCTGCCCTTGTAAAATTTGGACTTGTAAATCGTGTATCACTATACTGGATGGTCCAATAACAGTGGACGTAGGCAGTAGCCCGGGAACCGTTAATGGCAGAACTCAAGAAAAAATATATTTATAGGTAAATCGATGAAGAAAAATCAAAATTAAATCATTTTAAAATTCCAAAGTTCGTCGTTTTTACAACACAAAAGAGATATAGAAGTGCGGTACAAAGAAAACAAATATAGATAAAAGTTCATTAAGCATAGTTACATTTTTTAATTATCTGAAGTGGGTGTATAGGAAAGGAATGCCATATTATTTAAAGAAGGACGGGACACCACTGGTTTAAAGAGATTTCTTGGCCGACCTTCCTAAACCGATTGACTCCGCCCGGATTTCTTTCGTGTCCCGCACTATATATTTATAAAAAATGAATTACATATTCGTAATAGAATACGCATGTTATATGATACGAATGTGAATATACTTTCCTTGCTATGTGGGATGTATTTCATAGTACCTTTTTTCTAATGATGATAGTGTAAACTTGACAGCCTCGTGCTGGCATTTCGTATTAGACTTAAAAGCAACTGGGACTGGATACTTTCAAAAACTAAGGTGAGAAACTACAAGCTGTTTTACTTCAACTTCATCCGTTGGAATTAATGAAATTTGACAGCTATTCAAAGTCAAATTTTATTATCAATTGATATTATCAAAAAAAGAACTCCGAAAATACGTGAAAATTTTAAGTATAAAAAATTCATATATTTCAAGTACAAACCAATCATTTAGTGATATACAAGGTTGTTAAGTTCTAACAGCTTTACATGTTCATTTGTTTTTGTTATTACCGAATTCTTACGATTCCAGAGAAACCCTACATTTCTGTAATTAAAATTATTTTTTGTATTTTATAATAAATCCATGAGATTTTGTCTAAATAGGAGGAACCCTGTACCTGCCACAATTAATAATTAATATTTTTGCTTGTCCTCTATTGAAAATAGATCTTTGTGATGTTCTTGCATAAATTTACCGACGTAAGAAAAATAGCATATTTTATTTGAAAATTTACATTTTATGCCTTACTCTCTATTAACATCCTCACTTCTCACAACACGAGGGCGCGAAATTATTTTCATATACAAAGGAATGCTCATAAGTTGGCAATCACCCAAAGTTGTGTTTTTTTAAATGGAATATCCTGTATATTTTTCGGATTCTAGATAAAATTCTGAGCATATTTTATCTAGCATACCCTATCTCTAAATTTAACTGTATTTTAAATATGGTGACCTGAAAAGTGGCATTTTAACCTATTCAAAGGGCTGTAAAATCAAAAGATTGGAACAAAACGGGTTGCACTTTCTACCTTACTGTTCATCGACTTTTCTACTGAGATTAATTTCCGGTTAAGCTGGAAATATAGATTTTTTCAGTATTTTGCTCTTTCCTTTTACAGCTGGTAAAGTACCACTTTTCTGGTTGCAATGTTGAAAAACAGTTGAATTTGAACACAGGGTATGCTAAACACAATCACACTTTCATCTACAATCTAAAATATACAGGGTGTTCCATGTAAAAAAAAAAAAATATATATATATATTTATATATATTGGAATCGCACTGTATGTATATCTTTTGTATTGGAACTTTTTCTATTTATATAAATAACTGAGATAAGGAGGGATGCAAAATATAATCACCCGATACCTAAAAGCATACAAAAAGACAAAACTAGATTTTTACGGTTTTTAAAAAGTTGCTCCTTCTATTTGAAGCCCCAACCTTTATTATTTACTGAGGAAATAAGTTAGTTATGCCCTAGCCGAACAAACAAAAATGATAAAATATAAAAAAATTCCTAAATATCACTCACTTATTTCGACTTGGCAACAATGTGCTTACACGTTTGTCAGAAACATTATAATTACGACGACGCGAGTTAACACATATCATGCATTGGAATATTAATAACAACACATTTACACATTTCATGTAATCGAATTCTTATGACAATGGTGTCACAAGTGAAAATTCATCACAGATTCCTTCCTATGGAAGGTATTCCTAAAAATCAAAGTTTGCCTGCACCGCTGTACGATGGCGCATCTAACAGCGCATATTTGATCAAATGTGTCATAATTGATGCTTATTCATGCGTTGTCACAACTATTACGAGGCGTGTAGGTGTGTGCATGTGCGTGTATGTATGCTTTAGGAAATACTGTACCACCCTTATATGTCTTTTCTGGAGTAAATTATAAGGATTTTATGATTAAAGCAGCTCCTCTGGGCTCGGTGGATGCTGCTCATCCTAGTGACTGGTCTAACAGGACCATTTTTCTACAATATTTACAGTATTTTATGAAACACGTGAATTGTTCCTCGACTAATAAAATTCTTCTAATACTTGATAACCACGAAAGTCATTACAATTGCGGCAATTAATGTAGCTAAACAAAATGGTACCTCCCCACACCAGCCACAAGCTCCAGCCACTTGATCGAAGCGTATTTGGGCCGTATAAAACATTCTACAATACAGCATGCACTGACTGGATGCATTCTCACCCTGGGAAACCGATATCAATATATGATGTAGCCGAAATATCCGGTAAAGCATATACCTTGGCATTTAATCCGATAAACATTCAGTCAGGATTTCGAGTAACTCGGATTTGGCCTGTCAATGAGAGTATTTTTCAAGAGCATGGATTTATGGGATCGTCTGTCACTGACCGGCCATATCCGACTGATACTAGTGAACCGTCTTCATCGCACTATCGTCACAATTGCGCCATCTACATCAAATCTTTCTCTATACATATCACCAGAAACGGTCCGGCCATTACCTAAAGCTGCTCCAGGAGCTACTATGTCAAAAGGTCGAAAGAAAGGAAAGTCGAAATTTGACCGATATACCTGAGAAAGAATATTTAGAGAAAAGCATTCAAGAAAAGAGTAAAAAAACATAAAAAACTAAAAAAGAAATAGTTAAGAACAAGGTTTTACAGTCGTCTTCCTATTCGGAAGATTCTGAAGACATTATTGTGTACTATGATAATTCTGACCTTGATGCTGATGACGATTTTGAGATTGAGGGAGACACCTCCTTAGAAGAACCTAAAGTCAGCCGTGTTACAATTTCTGATTTAGCAGTTGGCGACTTCTGCCTTACAAAATTAGATGGGCAAAAGATTACTACGTTGCTGAAATCACTTGTTTGGATCCTCTAACAGTTTGTTATTTAAAAAGGTGTTTCTTTACTGATAGTTTGGCAAGGCAAACACTCAAGAATTTGAAATTGACCGTACTGACATTTTGTCGAAAAGAGAATGTCCATCTTTACTTTGAATTTGACTAATGTTAATGTTGAATGATAAAGGTTTTTTCAATTTTGAAATATTTTTATTTGTGCACCAACGTACAAGACCCCTTGGTCCAAGGTACAAGGTATTTATTGGACCTTGGACCAAATTCCTCAAAATACAAAATAGGTTATAATATGTGAAAATGTCTAATGTTTGAAAGATATATTTTAATAAGAAAGATTAGTATGAAATATAAGTACCTGTTAACGAATGACCAACAGGATACAATAAAAAATGTAAATGTAATAAAGCTTATAAAAAATCCTATCCGAGGTACAAGCCTCTCCTCTACTTACACAGAACATTAACAAGACAACAAGGAGCACTCGACGCTCCTCCCCTTGATGTCCGTCGTATAATAAAGTATTGAGATATACCACCAAACATTAATATATAACAATTGTCTTTTTATTTGCAGGCGCGTGGGTAAATAAGCATTTACCAATTTACTTAGTGTTTGATAAATGGCTGGAAAATTACGATTAGCTCCGTTCTGTCTCTATGGGGTACTTTAAAACGCAGTAATTATTCATTTCTTTTAACAATAAACCTTAATCAGGATTGCCTCGAATTTTTTTTGTCCTTAGAAGAAGCTGTGGCGGAAGTTCGAGAAATCCAACCCCAATACAATGTTGTAAGGCATTAAAGAAATTATTTACTCAAAAATATCTTAATGGGGTTGAAGGTGCAAAATGTATCCAAGATATTAATAAAATTTTGGTTAATGTAACTCCTGATATGATCGAAGAATATAAAAATGTCTATATACAATGACAAAAAATAGTGGTTTAAAAGTGTTTGCATGCGACTATATAAATCTTTCAAGCACGGACGGCAATGCTGTAGTGTTTACATTACTGGCTATCTTTTAAAAAATCGGTAAATTTTCTTTAGCCGGAACTTCCCTCGTTATGAATCTGTTCTTATATTAGGAATAGTGAAGAGTGGCACAATTTAGTTACGTATAATAGTCATCACTATGTTGTAAACATATTTATTGGGTGCCATTTTTTTCCACCATATTGGATTCCTATCAATATTTTACTAGTTTCTAACTATGCCACACGTGATTTTTGGGCATAATTAAAAATAAATTCAGTAAGTTCTTTTTACGTCGATAAACACCGGCATTGTGTTACATCATGTTGAATTCCGCCAGTTTACACCGAGGTTTATCCCTACATCACATTTAATTTTTCTATAAAATTTAATGTCATTGGAATTTTTAAAAAATTATTGGCAGCCATTTTGTTCCACCATCTTGATTTCGTGCCACAACTTTACCGGTTGATTTCGTGCCACAACTTTACCGGTTTATCTGTACATTACATTTATTGCTTGCACAAAATTTGAAATTAATCTAATAAGTAGTTTTTTCAGGCCTATTTTTTTAAATATTTTATGTGGCCACCATTTTCCCATCCCCATAATAATATGACTCTTAATTTTTGCCTTAAATGGAAGTTAATCTGATGAATAGCATTCAAGCTATGTCGCGAACTGACAGACCGACAGAAAAATTGACAGACGGAGCGACGGAATTGATGAAACATATTTTTTGGCATCTAGGGACGCTAAAACCTGAAAATATGTAAAACCTGAGAAGGTGATTTTTTCACGATTACAAATCTTATTTTATTTGGCCGCCGTCTTGTTCCGCCATCTTGAATTAGTACCACAGGTTTACTAGTTTATCTCTATACCACAATTAGTTTTTTAGGCTGAATTTTTAAATACTTTATTAAGCCGCCATTTTGATCCGTCATCTTGCATGAAAATTTTCAACAATTAATTTTCTTTTCAGCTTAATTTTTACAAACAGTACTTTTTATAATTATACTAAGATCTATTAATTAAACAACTTGACGTTTTCTCCGTTTTTCTTTTAACACATATAAAGCAGAAGAGGTGACAATAACAATTATGGACAGATATTTTAAACCCGTTTTTAAATCACCCCGCTAAGTGAATGTTCATTATTTTTAATCGCTAGCGGTTTGCATCAAACTCGTAAAAGCATGGGCACCTGCACAGCTGTATGAATTTCTTGAATTGGTCGGCGCGTTTTTGTAAGCACCTTGTGCCCCTTCTTCTCTTGTTAATGTTCGGTGCTACTTACTACTAATAAAAAGAAAGATAGAAGAAATATACAAAAAAAATGCATTTAGAGACCAGTTCCGTGTAAAAAAAAAATTACCGATTTTTGTATTGCATGAACAGTTCAAACATAGAAAGGGGCAGTACATTTTTTCGACCACATTATTATTATTTATAATAATTCTGGTTTAAAAGCCAGTTTTTTAATAAAATTTTAAAAAATATATGGTGTAACATTTTTACGCTTTGCCTCCAAGTGGTTCATTTTTTAAAGAGAACGTGTGCGTCTCGTATAAAAAATGCTGCACATATATTCAGACTGAGATATATTAACTAAAACAGGAGACCAATTACTCGATGTCTAAAATGGCATTACGCATCCGAAGTACAAAAGAAAAATTTGTATCACCCTAAACTACAAGCAAACATTTTTTAAATGTGTTAACTATATTTTTGGGCTCAAGTCATGTTTGCGCTCTAAGGCCAAAATGTTTAATTTCACGCCGTCAAACGCCGAGAGAAATGTTATATTACGTCCTATGATGGTAAAAAAAAACGAATTTATTTACTTCTGCTAGGAGAAATAATTGGTCTGTGTGTTTAAATGTCGCTCTGATGTGTAGTAAATATTAATCTTATTTCAAATAATTACTAAACCCGGTTTATATTTTTTGATGAATTTTGAATTTGTATATTTCCATATACAGGGTGTCCCATGACGAACTGCGGCGATAGCTTTCTCAGAAAGTCGGCTTTAGAAAAATTTAAAATTTTGGCAGCTAATTTAAGTCGATGGGGGCAATTCGCGCAAAATATTTTCAAGATGGCAGCACTTCCGGTATACCGGAATTAGACGTCAACTTTCTTATTTTAAATAGAACACCCTATATATAATCGAATTTTTGTATTCCCCGAAAAATTCTAGGTATATTTCGTGTATAATATCCTATACCTAAGTTCAGCTGTTTTTGAGATATTTTCAATTTTATGTAAAAAATGACGTTTGCAGGTCTAAACATAACTATAAATATCTGCTTATCGAAGTCTCTATTATTTATTTGCGGGTGGCTTCCTTGTCCAAAATAAATTTAGGGTGATCAAAAACTGACGTTATAAATACACTTTAAAAAATCGTTAAAAGTTACTTTTTTCAAACGGAAACCCCCAATTTTATAATTTTATCTTATTTAACACTTAAAATAAGGGTGACTTTGTATAAAGTTGTCTATTCCAAAAATTTCTAGTTTTTGAGTTATTGACGATTTAACATTTTTTATTCTAATAATACCAGACGGCTTTTAAGTTTTCTTGTTTGTTGGCTATGACGGGGAGGCCTGGCGAGAACAAAACCAATTGGTTACTAAAGAAACGTAATATTAGTTGTCGTTTGACAATTACCTACTAAAATATTATTTATTTATTATAGTAATTATAATAATTATTAAACTATTAATCATGCCGGGGCGGTTAAATTACACACACGAGGATTATTTGAATTTGTTTATTATCTATGGGGAATCCAACAGAGTTTTAACAAGAACATGCCAGATATTTGCTGATAGATATCCAGATAAACAGAAACCGTCACCGAACAGCGTTAAACAAATGTTGGAAAACTATAAAAATGTTGAAACCGTGAAGACAAAAATTAATTAAAGAAAGCCTATTCCCATTATAGTCTAGTCTACACAAGAGCACAACTTATTTTTTCAATAAATGTTGAAAATGTCCACCTTGTACTTCCAAACATTTTTCACATCTCCGAATAAATCCCTCGTGGGTGGCCGTTCTAATTGAAGCTGGAGATAAACTTTCGAATGCGTCCCTTACTCTTGCCATACAATCCTCTTTCGTTGTTACTGGATTAAAATAAACGATCCCTTTTATCGTTCCCCATATAAAATAGTCTAAGACTGTTAGATCGGGGGAATGAGGAGGCCACAGGAAAGGTCCATTGTGGGCAATCCACTTGTTGTAATACGTAGCTTGTAAAAAGTTAGTAACTGCAACGGTTCAATGTGGTGGGGCGCCATCGTGTTGGTAGAAAATTTGATGTTCTGCTAAAGGTAAATTACTTAAATATTCGTTGTCCAACCCTTCAAGAATATTCAGATATCTTTCTCCTACAAAAGTTTATACCTACAAAAGTTTATAGATATAATTTTACGGAAAGAAATGCTTTTATAATATTCATCGATTTATTGATTTAAGAAGAAACAAAATACATCAAAATTCAATTAATTTAAACTGAAGAGTGCTCAATAAAAAAAAGAAGGTTTAGTATTTTATGACTTTCTAAAGTACCCTGTATAAATAGCTTGTAAATGTCTAACTAAAGATAACTTTCCTATAAAACTCGGGACGATATATTTTCTTAGATATGATGTGTTACGGTATGTGGACCAGTATTTGTATGAAGTAGTGTACTATGACCTGTATAAATAATTTAATTTAATTTATTTATGTAATAATATCTACTAAATGATTTATCTAATTTCGGATTGACGCTAAATTGATAAAAAAAATTATTGTAATATTAGCTAAATGGATTATTTTTCATTAAAAAAATCCTTGTGTTTAGGCAATGTATAACTTACCATTCAAATTTTCTTCGTAAAAATTCAGTTTTATTATTCCATCGCTCCTTACTGCACAAAATACATTAAATTGCCACGATTCTTGAAAGTTCCGCGATCTTACTGCATGAGGATTCGAATCACTCCAAAAATAGGAATTGGATCTATTGAAAAAGCCATTTTTAGTAAATTTTGCTTCATTGGTCCAAATTATATTGTCTTCTAGGGTTATCTTGTACCATTGTTAAAATAAACTCGCAAAACTGTACTCTTTTTGGCAAGTCAGTGTCTTTTAGATGTTGAACCAATGATATTAAGGTTGGAAGTTACGTTTTAACAGAATCCTATGCATTGAGTTCCTGGAGATTCCTGATTGTCTTGCCACGTTTCTTAGGGATGTCATTGGATATGCTGCAAAATATCCCAGAATTGCAATCTCCACATTTTCATTATCAGCAATGGGCTTTCTTTAATTAATTTTTGTCTTCACGGTTTCAAGATTTTTATAGTTTTCCAACATTTGTTTGACGCTTTTCGATGACGGTTTCTGTTTATCTGGATATCTATCAGCAAATATCTGGCATGTTCTTATTAAAACTCTGTTAGATTCCCCATAGATAATAAACAAATTAAAATAATCCTCGTGTGTGTAATTTAATCGCCCCGGCATGATTATTAGTTTAATAATTATTATAATTACTATAATAAATAACTAATATTTTAGTAGGTAATTGTCAAACGACAATAAATATTACGTTTCTATAGTAACCAATTGGTTTTGTTCTCGCCAGGCCTCCCTATCATGGCCAACTAACAAGAAAACTTAGAAGCCGTCTGGCATTATTAGAATAAAAAATGTTAAATCGTAAATAACTCAAAAACTACAAATTTTTGGAACAGACAACTTTACACAAAGTCACCTTTATTTTAAGTGTTAAATAAGATAAAATTATAAAAATTGGGGGTTTCCAATTGAAAAATGTAACTTTTAACGATTTTTTAAAGTATATTTATAATGTCAGTTTTTGATCACCATATATTTATTTATTATAAAAATATCAGCACAGGCCACTAAAATCTACTAGGAATCCAAAAATTCAATAATATACAGGATGTTCTATTTAAAAAAAGAAAGTTGACGTCTACTTCCGGTATAACCGGAAGTGCCGCCATCTTGAAAATATTTAGCTGCCAAAATCTCAAATTTTTCCAAAGCCTACTTTCTGAGAAATCGATCGCAGCAGTTCGTCGTGAGACACCCTGTATATAACCAAATTTAAGATGATTCTAGAAATGTACATTGCAATATTCTTTACTCATTCAATTTAAGGTTCCCTATATTTTATTTAAGCAAGTTAAGTGGTTTGATATTTGTCAATACATAACTGATATCTCTTAATGTATGACGTTACGTCTGTGTTCTACATGGCTCACAGACGGGCAAAATTTCAAAAAGCTGGCCAGAACCCCAATTCGGGAAGATTGCCATTTCACACTTTTACGCGTCTAGGGGCTTTAATAGATCATTGGGCTTTTTAAAATTAGAAATTCCGTAGATGGCGCTCTTCGTTGAATACGGTGACAATAGTTGAATGTTAAATGTTCGCGTAAGTGTTTTTGCGAAAAAATATTGGCTGTTTTTGTGTACATATTGTAGACATTATAGTGCTCAAAGTAAAATGGATTGTACTCCTGGTGGTAAGTAGTACCTTTAGCTATACTATTTATATAAAATAATAATATTTTTTAATTATGTGTATTTTATACAGAAATAATTTTCTGGAGTAGTGCAAAATTATAGTTTTAATTTTATTGTTAATATTTTAGTAAACTTCCGGGATCTTCCGGGCTTAACTTTCTGGAAAGTTGTGTAGCTGAATACTTTAAATAGTAAATGGGAAAAAAATATTTTCCGCTTTTGTCTGCCTTTTTGAGATAACTTAATCAACTTTGTTTTGTGTCACTTGGAATTTTCCCCAATCTATCGCTTTCAAATCGTTTAGGGCTAATTATTTTTATTTATTTCAGGATCAAGGGACGTAGATCCGGATGAAAATGTTGTTTTAAGTATGAGAACGCTTTCTGAAGTAATACTGACATGCAATTCAACAAAAATTGAAGCTAATTGCGAATATTTGCATTCGTATGTAAAAGATCTAACTAATTGCCCTGAAGTATTATCTAATGTAATTAAACAAAAGCTTTCACATTTTCTTTCTGATTTTAAATTAAAATATAAGACTGCCCAATACAAGAAAGATATTTTGCCCAAAACAAAACTTGGTTGGAAACAAATTTAAAATTTCATTTTTTTGTGCAATCACCTACAGCGAGTTTAGGTGGTCGCCCTGCTGTTAATTTCCAGACTAGTAGCGAACGAACAAAACGAAGACAAACCGAATATGTTGGATCAACAATGAGTTCCTCAGAGCCTGTGTATGCTGCTCAAATGAGTCTGCGCGCTGAAGGAAGTATAGATGCTGCAGCTGTTATAAAAGATGTACAATTTTCAACCCCAAAAAGGGCCCAGAACTATAGAAAGGCATATAAAGAGAGAGCTGAAAAAGTTGATCAGCTATCTGGTGATAAAGCATTGTCAGTATTTGTTAAAGCAAATAGACACCAATATCAGATCATAAGGAGTGAAGATAAAAAACGTTTTCCATCGTATAAGAAGATTCAGGAGGCCAAGGGGCACTGTTACCCAAATCGGGATGCAGTTACAATCACGGGGCAAAAAGCTGAAGTAAAATTACAAGCCTTACTAAACCATACTGCCCATCGTATAGTGGAGGTGCAAAAACATGTATTGGAAACATTAACAGAACCTCTACTTGCTTGTTTGACACTTAGGTATAGCCAATACAAGCAAAATTTTGACAGCGATGAACGTTCGGATGCCAGTATATTTTTAACATCCTTTGTGCCACTTCTATTAACATGCGACGATCCAAATAAATCTACAAACAAAATAGTTTGGCAAAATCCACGTCCAGGCTCACCCCGCTTTTCGTCCAATCAGAATTCAATTTATACATGAGACCACTGATTTAACACTTCAAGAAATAAATACCATGCAGAATGAAATAGAAAACCTTACACCTACTTCCATTAGTGTAGGCACAAGGACATTGAACACAACTTACTTTTTACAATGGTAGATGGCAAAATGTGCAATGCTGCTTCATCTACGACATCCACGAAAAAGGGTTATATATGTGGGGCTTCTTCCAAGTCTTTCAACAACATATATGTTAAGTAGAAGTATTTTAATCAGTTTGTTAAACTGTGAAAATAGTGATTTTTTTTAGAAAAATATCAGTAGCAAAAGTTATGGTACGAGCGGGAATCGAACCCGCACCTCTGCGTGTCTAGCGCATCGCCCTAACCAATTGAGCTATCATACCACTGATAATAATAATATTTTTGCAAACTATATCTAGTGGATACCGTATAAATATACAAAAATTTAAAGATTATGCTTTAACAACAGCTAGGATACTTGTACAAAAATATCCTTTATACAACATGCCTAATACGGTCCACAAAATTTTAATTAACTCGTCAGATATTATTGAATCTTTTTTATTGCCTATAGGACAATTATCTGACGAGGCCCAGGAGGCATTAAATAAAGACATTAAGAAGTATAGAGAAGGATTTTCCCGAAAGTGTTCAAGGCAACAAAACTTGGAGACTGCTTATATCGTCTGATCCAGTCATATTAAGCATGCAAAAACTTCCAAGGCGAAAGTCCAAGTCATTCGAAAAAGAAGTCTTAGATTTATTATTAGCCCCCGTCCAGAGGGATCTGCCACTAATACTACTAATGAAGACTCAGAAATTAATAGCTCAAGTGACTCAGACTCCGGGTCCGGGGATTAAAAACAATAATTAGTTATTCGACATTATTTCTGAGAATATATGATGCTGTTATTAGTTTATTAATTATTAATTTTACGCCGTTGATGACTTTAAATAATATAAAAACAGTAAAATGTAGGCAGTATTTTTTAAAACAATTTAAATTCGGTTTTATACACATAATTATGTTTTTGTCAAGTATTTATTTATTATATTATTAAATTTTCCACCAGATTAGTAGCCAATTGACAAATATGTTAATTAGTTTTTACAATATTATTTCTCATAAACACATTAAGCAAATTTTATTACTACATATCATCGTTTAAGTTTTGGCCAGGTTTTTTCAATTTTGCCCGTCTGTGTGGCTGGGGCCATTTTCATTGATAATTTCTGCTGCGGGGGGTCCAGACGTTTAGAATTGTTGGCGTAATATTTTTTACTATTCATGAATGGTTAGCGCCGTCTATTTACAATACCCGCAATTTAGCCTATTATTGTGTTTATCGTTGCATAAGAATACAAAAACCTTACTGACAGACTGAGCTTGTCATTTTAAATTAATTGTCTGGATCCCAAACTAAAAATATGTTGCTATTATTCCGAATATTGTCATGTTGAACTTACCTGTAACTTCACCAGTATACATCATGAAGTACACTAAAGTCAAAGCAAGACACCAAAATTTCATTGTTAAGATCTTATTTGGTACTATTCGGAGACAAACTAACTAACTTTTCATCAAACTGTCGATTTTATATCACCCCACCCTTACACTTATTATCGAGTTCTACGTCAACTGTGCAAATTAATTAATTTTAATTAAAATTGAAATCGGCCAGCCCTGAAACGATTTAACGGTTTTTGAAAAACTACAATATAAGTGTTTTATACGGTAATAATAACACTTGAAGAATATACCAGTTACACCAACTTCGAAATAGACATATTATAATTAAATTATTAAAAAATCTATACGTTCTTCAACTACAAAGCCCAAATATTATTAGCCGAGTCAAATGATTAGACTTTTGGTTTCCATTAACTCCTAAAATGCTGGAAATGATTTTATTTTACTTTGAGCATCTCAAATAAGAGTGAATATAGGTTTGCGATAGTCTCTGAGGTGAGATAAACTTTTGGGAGCCAAAAACACTTTGGTAAAAATCCGATATCCAATTTATCTCACATTTTTCACAATTATTAAATATTATGATGGAATCAACTGATAACATTTTGGTACGAATCCAAGATGGCGCAACAAAATGGCGGTTAATAATGTATTTAAATTTACAATTCTGGTATAGGGATCAACTAGTAAAATTGTATAGGGGTCAACTAGTAAAATTGTGTTACTAATTCAAGATGGGGACGTAGCCATATGGATAAACAATAGGAAATTAGAAGTCTCAAATATCATCAAAGGCAAAGGTATTCTAGCGGTTGTCGCCGGAGTCATACAGCATTATTGGTTGCTATTTTTCGCCCAACATTAGTTTGGACAGCTTTAAAGAACAAATGGACTCTCTAGCGGGTATGTGCAATCGGATTGAAGGAGAGAAAATAGTTTTAGGAGACTTCAATGCCAAGTCGCCAGAATGGGGAGCCCCCACTGAAGATCCAAGAGGAGGCATACTTGTAGCGGCCGCGAGTCTAGGCATTATACCTCTGAACACCGGACATAAACCAACATTTGTGAGAGGGAACCAAAAATCCCACATCGACGTGACTTTTGCGACTAAGAAGCTAGCCAGAAGTTTAAGGTCCTGGGAGGTTCTGGACAAGGAATCCCTATCCCCCCACTGCCATATACTGGTTGATTTTGGCCAAAAGAAAAGAACATCTAGCATCAGAGGTAAACTCCAACTTGGCCAAGAACAGTTCATCGCAACACTAAAAAATAAAGTCCAAACTAGAAGAACGCCTATGACTGATCCGGAGCTTTTGCGTGAAATGATCAAAACATCATGCGATGCCGTCAAAGTTACTATGGGAGAACAGCACCCCAATAGCGTCCCTTATTGGTGGAACGATAACATCAAGAACATCAGAGACACTTGTATCTCAATTCGAAGAACCTACACCAGACTCAACAGAACCGATCGACAGGCGGAAGAATCGGATGCACTATGGGAGAGATACAAAGCGGAAAAAAAGAAGCTGCGGAAAGAAATAGAGAAAGAAAAGAAAAGGGCCTGGAATAAGATTTGTGACGATCTAGACGGAGACATATGGGGTGAAGGATATAAAATTGTGATGCGAAATCTAAAGAACATAGGACCTATTTCCGAGATCCCTACTGCCAAAAAACGAGAAATAGCTAAGACACTATTTCCAACAAAAATTATAAGACTGCCAGAGAGAAGGACATGATCAGTAGTGCCACCGTTCAGCTCAGAGGAAATTCGAAAAGCTGTGCAAAAACTAAAACTTGGAAAGGCTTCAGGCCCAGATGGAATACCCGCGGAGGCAGTCAGATTAATAGCTGATCAAATACCAGAGCTGCTAGAAGGAGTCTTAAATAGGCTACTGATAGAAGAAACTTTTCCTGACGACTGGAAGCTGGCAAAACTAGTCTTCATACACAAGACTAGCAAACCATAAGATAGTCCTAACGCATTTCGACCATTATGTTTGATAAACACTAGCAAAATTGTAACGAGCACCTGATCAAAAACCGACTAGAAGCGGAAATCGAAAGATCAGGGGGACTGTCTCCAATGCAAATGGGTTTCACAAAAGGAAAATCTACGATACACGCCATAGAGAATATGCTAGAAATCGGGAAGAGAAAAAAAACTCGAAGGCGCCGGAGAAAAATGGAGCGTTCTCATAACCGTTGACGTGAAAAACGCTTTCAACACAGCGCACTGGATGTGCATCATAAGAGAACTAGGCCGCAAAGAAATACCCAGCTACCTTATAAACATATTGTCCGAGTACTTCAAACGCAGGCGTGTTCTTTTAGATAAACGAGAGAGCATTGAGATGACGGCGGGCATTCCACAGGGCTCCGTGTTGGGACCGCTTTTGTGGAATATCATGTACGATCCGGTACTGGGACTAGACATGGACGATGGCGTATATAAAATCGCTTTCGCGGACGATCTAGCATTAAAAATTACAGCCAGGAACTCCGAGGAACTATTAGACAAAGGAAATAGGGCACTCATGCTGGTAAACAACTGGATGAACCGGAGCAATTTGGAGCCAGAACCGAATAAAACCGAGGCTGTAGTTCTATCAGGGAAAAGAAAACGGGATAACATCGTGTTTTTACACGGAGATAAGGAAATTCGTCCACAGAAATCTATCCGGTATTTAGGACTGAGAGTGGGAGAAAACATGAGCTTTGCCCAACATATAATAGAGACCGTCAATAAGACATCCAAAAGGATCGGATTGCTTGGAAGGGTGATGCCGAAAATGAACGGGCCAGACACAATAAAAACGAAACTTTTGTATGGGGTTGCCCAATCTACATTGTTATACGGGGCCCCCGTGTGGGGCAACATAACGGGCAATGGCTAAGTACAGGAAGATGCTGGAATCCACCCAAAGAAAAGCCCTTATTAGAGTGGCGCGCAGCTACAGGACCGTGTCTGCGGTAGCTCTGCAGGTATTAACCGGAATACCTCCCATCGAGCTTCTGATTGAAGCGCGCCGTGAAATGCATAATACGCAAAACGGGGCAAAGAAGCAACCAGAAAAACGGCAAGGGAAACACTGCTTTCGAAATGGCAAGAACACCACTGTTGGGTTGTGGGAAGCAGAAACAGGAAAGGCGCAATGGACAAAGAAATTGGTATCAAACATCCAAACCTGGATACAATGCAGACACAAGGAAACTTAACTACTATACGACACAGGTCCTCACAGGGCATGGCTGTTTCCGCAGTTATACCCACAGGATAGGTAAATCCGAAAATTCCATATGCCTTTTTTGTAACGCGGAAGACTCCGCTGAATATAGGCTCTTTGAATGCCCAAGACATGCGAGACTTAGAGAGGAGACAAACATCCGGTTGGACCAAGAACTAACAGTACAGAACATGACAGACAAAATGACAACATTGAAAAGAGACTGGCAGACCATCGAGACTTTCTTAACAAAGATTATGAAAGACAAGGAAGAAATTGATAGAAGAAACTAGCTTCTTAGATACAAAATACGTAGACCACATATAGTTCATATCAGGGGCTATGCTTGATGATATATCAGTCACTGATGGCTCCAAGGCTGCTGCCAGCAAAAAGGGAAGGGAGTTTGGCAGGTAGTCCGACCTTTAGAACAAGGCGGTAGCCCTGCACTCTTTGAATAAACTCAAGATCGGCACATGAAGTCCAAATACCAGTCGGTAAATCGTTTCTCCTACCCCTATAAAAAAAATTCAAGATGGCGGAACAAAATGGCGGCCAAATAAAATAATTGTAATTGTGAAAAAAATCGCCCTCTTAGGTGTTACATATCTTCACGTTTTAGCTTGCCTAGATGCCAAAAACATAGGTTTTTATTAATTTCATCGGTCTGTCTGTCAGTCTGTCAGTCTTTCTGTTTGTTTGTCAGTTCGCGGCATATCTCAAAAACTAACCCGACTGACTTCAAATTTTGATCAAAAATTATTAAGAGTCATATGGGAATGATCTGGTAATATTTGGTAAAAATCCAGTATAATAAAATATTTAAAAATTCAGCCTAAAAAACTACTTAATGGATTGATTTCAAATTGTGTGCCATAACTAATTGTGCTCTAGGTAACAATTAGCAAAACAGTGTTAATAATTCAAGATGGCGGAACAAAATGGAATATGGGGATGACCTGGTAATATTTTGGTAAAAATCCAATATGGTGAAACAAAACAGCCGCGTAGTGAAATGTTAAAAAGATGTTATTAAAAAACTGCTTATCCAATTTATTTCAAATTTTGCATAGACATCAAAGTATTATGTCGGAATCAACTGGTAACATTTTCGTACGAATCTAAGATGACGAAGCAAAATGGCGGCATAATAAATAATTTAAAAATTCAGCCTAAAAGCTACTTAATGCATTAATTTTAAGTTGTGTGCCATAACTAATTGCGATATAGCGATCAACTAGTAAAGCTCTTCTATTTCAAGATAGCGGCCAAATAAAATGTTTGTAATCGTGAAAAAATCACCTAGATTCTATAGATATTCTGCATGAAACCCATATTATCAGTCTTTACCTTCTACGTTGCTGCAGATGTTTCCCAGATATTAAGTTTCTAAATGGTTTTCGTTAACGATCCTCTTGTTGTTACGTTAGAGTGGTGTATTATTTCTAGTTAGGAAATATCTGCGGACCAACGGAGTAGGTAAAGACTGATCATATGGGTTTCATGCAGGATAAAGAATTTATATGTGTCATGGGGATGTAACAATAAAGTTGCGAAACGTCGACAAACCAAACAAAAGGCATTTGTTTTTTTTTACTCGATCCTAACCTCAAATAATAGACCAACCTAACAACAAGAGGATGGCTAACGAAAACCATTTGTTTAAAAAAAAATATAAAAAAATAATTATCCAATTTACCTCAAATTTTGCACAAAAATCAAGTGTTACGAAGAATGAACTGGTAATATTTTGATATGAATCTAAGATGGCCAAACAAAAGAGCGGCCTAATAAAATATTTAAAAAATCAGCCTGAAAATAATATTTTCTAAATTAATTTCAATTTTTGTACAAGAATCAAGTGTGTTTGGACATAAATTGATAAAGTTGCGGTACGAATTTAAGATGGAGAAACAAAATATTATCATGTCATCCCCATATGAGCCTTAATTTTTGACTAAAATTTGACGCCAATCTGTTGAGTGGTATTTAAGCTATGTCGCCAACTGACAGACAAACCGATAGATGGACCTAAGCATTTACAAAACAAATTTTTTGCATCTAGGGACGCTAAAACGGGAAGATATGTAAAAGCTGAAAGGGTGATTTTTTCTGATTACAAAAATATTATTTGACCGCCATTTTGTTCCGTCATCTTTAATTAATACCACAGTTTGACTAGTTCTTCTCTATACCACAATTAGTTACGGCACACAACAATTTGAAATCAGTTCATTAAGTAGTTTTTTTGAGGCTGAATATTTAAAAATTTTATTAAATCGCCATTTTGTTCCACCATCTTCGATTCATACCGAAATTTTACCAGTTGATTCTTACATAATACTTCATTTTTGTACAAAATTTGAGATACATTGGATAATTAGTTTTTTAGTAATAATTTCTTTAACGTCTCACTAGGCCGCCATCTTGTTCCGGTTTATGGGATTTTATCCAAAAAATTACCAGATGATCTCCATACGAGCTTTAATCTTTACCTAAAATTTGAAGTCGATCCGATGAGTAGTTTTAAAGCTACGCCGCGAACTGACAGACAGACAGACAAACCGACGGACGGAACGACGGACTTGATAAAACATATTTTTGGCATTTAGGGACGCCAAAAACGCGAATATATGTGAAACCTAAGAGGGTGATTGTTTCAGATTACGAAAATTTTATTTGGTTGCCATTTTGTTCCTCCATGTTGAATTAGTACCGCACTTTCACTAGTTTATCTTTATACTACAATTAGTTGTGGCACACAATTTGAAATCGGTTCATTAAGTAGTTTTTTCAGGCTGAAAGTTTTTACATATGCCACAATTCATTTTTGAGCAGAATTTAAACTAGATTCAATAAGTAGTTTTTACATTAACACACACTTTCAAATCAATCGAATACGATTGTTTTACGTTGATTTTTTAAAAACTTTATTTGGTCGCCATTTTGCTGCGCCATCTTTAATTCGCACCATACAACTTCACCAGTTTATCTCTATATAACACTTAATGCTTGTATAAAATTTCAAATTAATCTAATAAGTAGTTTTTTCAGGCTGATAAATATTTTATTATGTAACACTTGATTTTTGTGTACATTTTGCGTTAAACTGGATAATTAGTTTCTCTATTAATAATTTGTTTAACGTTTCAAAAAACACAAAAATTTGATTTGGCTGCCATTTTGTTCCGCCATCTTAAATTAGTGTAAGGGGTACAGTAATTGGCACTTTAAGAAACGATTTTGATTACTTCTGCTGTAATTTTTTGTTTTGACAGAACAATGACACAAAATTGTTTTTACACGTTACATATGTACATATTCCTACTGATTACAAAATCCGTTTACAACTTTAGTGACACTTTAACATCTAAAACACAATAAATATCTAGTTGAACTAAAAATGTTTTATTGGCGCCCAAAATATAGTTATTAGCACTTTAAAATACAATTATTGGCACCTGTAAAAAGTTAAAAAAAACTACGAATATAGCTTTATTATGTATATTATACTATATTTATTACAACAAAGAACATAAGATTTATGAAATATTTGTCTAGTTGTCTACAAAACACGATTCTCAATATAGTTTAAACTCATGGTTGTTCAGAAACATTAGGTAAGTACGAAAAACAACACAAATCCTTCAAAACAAACATTATAAACTACTAAAATTACAATTTTTAAAACTATATTTTTTAGGTACAATAAACCCTTATAAAATAAAAAATGTGACAAGATAATTCAAAAACCTTTGGTATGTAGGTACGAAAAACATTAATAGTGCTTTAAAATAAATATTATTATTGATTATTTCTATTTTTAACCAATAAAAAACTTAAAGTAGTTTCTAAATTATTTTTAACGATATAGTGCATTAAACGTATTTTTCATACGTACTTATTATTTAAATCTTTACTTACTGTTTTTACACAAGTTTGACAAACATAGCTTTATACAACTGGTGGCATATTATTATGTTTTCTAATGCATTGAGGGTGAAAATTTCTATTACAAGTATTACATTTTACACCAGAGATAATTTGTGTAATATTAAAAGTGCAAATAAAGCAAAGCCCTGAAAACACTTTTTTATTATTAACAAAATCTTCAAAATTATATTCATGAATAGGGTCATTGTTACTTGTTTCATTTTCAAATAAATTTCTGACATGCGCTGGTTTTGACGATTTATTCGTTTCACAAGATTTATTTTCATCACACTTACTTCTTATTAAAACGTTAGAAATGGCATTTACAACTGCAGACTTTGGACTTATTTTCTCAACGCATTCTTTATTTGTTTTTCCTTTTTCAGGTATTTTCCTAGCTTTTTGCGGTAGTCGTCTTTTTCTTTTTACCGAATATTTTTTTGTTTCCATCTTTTGTTTAGCCTTAATTAGTCTAATTTTGTTTGTATTCTCTTTAGCTTCTTCTTCTGCTTTCCTTTTATTTAACTTTTCTAAATTAATTTTTTTCCACTGGTCAGATGTCAATAAAAACGGCAGTTTTTCGGATTTTTTTTCCTTTTCTTTGTGTATCAGGACACATTAAATATTTTTTTATTTCAGGTGTTTCATTGGGGAGTTCTCTAAGGGTCATGATGTTTACCATTATAGTTATTAGTACTAGAAGTAGTTAGGGGAAGGTCTAGAGACCTGACTGGTAGGCATATAAGGCCCTTTTAGTCTACCCCAGCTCCTCTCTCAACCTCAATTATAGTTATTAACTCAGGGTCATTTTGTTTTAGTTCGGGAGTTTCCATAGTTGCTTTCAAGGTACTTACCTAACATTTCAGGTGACGTATTTTTAACAGATGGTGATTCGTTATTATATGTTTCTACTGTTTTAGATGGAGATGACATAAAAATAATTGGGATATCATTTAAATCAAAGACTTGGACGTTTTCATCTCCATTACTAAGATGTATATTTTCAGTTTTTTTAAATTCTTAAAATTCTTCATATGTATCCACTTTTTTTTCATTACATTTAATTTTTATCTTATCTTGTGCAAGTGATCTCTCTAAATTCTCAGTTCTTTCTTCCAGTATATTCGTATTCTTCGATTCGCTTTCTGTTTCAGCAACAATGTGGTCCGGTACAAAGACTTTATATATACTGATGAGTGCTTGAAAATGTTCACTTTGTGACTGAATGTTTGCAGCGTTAATACTTTCAATGCATTGAAATAAATTTTCTCCCACTATATCTTTAAATTTGGAAAAAGTGAGAGTTGTGTTTTTAAAATTCTTGAATTTACAGTATCTTTCGGTAATTTTAGTTGGCCTACACATTTTGTATAATTTATAGCTGATGGATTCCATGGAAAAATTCCGCACGCACGGAACCCATTCATAACTGTTTCGGATTTTAACTGATTTATGGCTTTATCCAAAATAGGTGCTAATTTGTCTTTTGTTAGTAAATTTGTTGGATTAGTTTTACTCCACTCTAACACTCCCTTTTTCCAAAGATTTTTGATGGGTTTAAAAGCCGAAACATCTGCAGGCTGCAGGATCCTGGTAGAGTTTGGGTATAATGCCACTAAAACAATTTTAAGTCTGGTACATAACTCACTTACTTCATATGTAAGATGTGTAATATGTTCATCTACATATAAGATTACAGGGAACTTTATTTCGGATTTTACAAGATGATGATGGAAAACACTGCCGATATACTCGTAGAAAAGTTCTGCTTTCATCCATCCATTTGAAGAGGTTTCGACTTCCCAATTACTGGGAATATTTGAAGTAATGTCAGCTGGTAGTCTTTTATAAGGAAATACAATCATGGGAGGGGTTGTTTCTCCTGCAGCCGAAAATGTAAATAAAACTGTCACTGTCGACTTTGCTTGGCCATGATCCACCTCATATACATTGCGAGTACCTACTAGTGCTATAACATTTTTTGTTTTTGGGCGTAACTGAAAGTTGGTTTCATCAGAATTAAAGACTCTCTTTAAATCTTGCAAAATATCGAATAGATTTTCATCCTTTAAATATGTTTCTATTTTTGAAAACCAACTGGCTGTCTTTCAATTAAAACTGGATGGCGTCTCAAGAAACTTTTATACCAACCATCACCTGGATAGTTATTTTTAAATTTGCAATTTGTTCTAGGGTTTTTGTCCAGAAAAGCTTTGACACTGGACTGAAGATTTTCTTTTCTCTGCGGAAAACCTTTTCTGACACCATCTTCTATCCATTTTACTAAGACGGTCTCCTCTCCCATATTTAAAACTAGTGGGGGTTCATGACCTAATCGAAACTGCAGTGTACCACGTGGAATACCATATTTTTTTGATGCAGTTTTTTTAGGCATCCCATTTTTTATCTCTTGTAACGCTTTTTGCAGGATCTCTTCACTACATCTTTTATTATATTTCTTTCCTTCGTAAGCTTTCGGCATTTTCTGTAAAAAATACGAATTGTTTACCTAAGGACCATCCTAACTGGGAATACATAAATTGAAACAATAAAGTCGATTTAGTTATTGGCACACACAAAATCCAGTTATTGGCAGGGTGCCAACAACTATATCTGAATATATTTTTGTAAGTTTTTAAAATAAAAAATTCAAATTTATCGTAAGGATAAATTACTAAACGTTATTTAGTAATTGGCACTTAGTGCCAATAATTGTTTATCCGTTCAATCCACTGGATAGTAATTGTCACCTGAATTAAATAAAAAGGGCGGGAAAAAATCACCAGCGTAAACGGTTTTTTAAAGCCTTAAACGATATTTATTGTATACATAACCATATCAAAATTTTACTTAAATCCAAAATACTTAAAATCAAGCCAAAATAGCGAGCCTACCTTATGAACTTTACTAAAATTATCCTTGATTATGGAACACACACGTCATGCACTTGTTCATATAAGTGCAACAATACTAACTGTCAAAAGTAGTATGATGCAATTACTTTATGGCGAATGGCAATATTGCCAGATCTTACTCCATTTACCAAAAACTGTGTATTTAATATTGGAATCTTAATATATCCATATTTATGAAAGGGTGCCAACAACTGTACTGTTTACCCTATTACCAAAATTCCAAATTAAAATTAGTTATGGCACACAATTTGAAGTCAGCCCAATAAGTAGTGTTTAGGCTAAATTTTTAGATATTTTATTAATGTTGGATTCGTACCAAAATTTGATTCCTACATAATATTTGATTTTTGTGTAAAATTTAAGCTAAACTCGAAAAGTAGTTTTTTAGCAATGTCACGCACAGACACACCGAGTGACCAACAGATAGACAGACCGACAGAATTGAGAAAACAGGTTTTTGGGCATCTAGGGACCCTGAAACCTAAAGATCTGAAAACATTTCGGAAGATGATTTTTTCACGATTACCATACTTCCCTTTTACAAAGGAAGTAAAAAGGGAGGCGTACATTAGCCCGTGGTCACCCGGTATATTAAATACAATGTTGTTCTATAACTAAAAATTGTATAAAGCGAAATAATCTGTTTAACTGTGTGAACAAGCCAAGTTGCATCTAATCTTTCACAATCAAAAGCAGTAATGTAATGGTCATGAGATATTAAAAATCCACATTTTGTTTTAAACATAATGATTTGATTAATTATTATTTTACATTTAAAAAGTTTAACAGCTTTGTGCCGACAATGGAAGCATCTCTAAAATTACCTGTACAAAGGTAAACAAGCTCTCGTTTTTTAACTCTGATCACAAACAGTCACTGTTTTGCGCCATTGTTAGGCAGCAAATAGTATTTTATTGTCCTCAAAATCTTTAAACAGTAAAGAAAAACACTAAAAGATGCAAAAAATGCTAATCAATAAAACTAATTAATATGACTGAGAGTAAGTGATTTTCAAGGACATCATCTAACCAATAAACTAAGTCATTTCCGGGCTGCGGGGTGGTCGGGTATGAACTAATTCCTTAATCTACAGATGTGTCCTTCACGACTGATCCGGATCTGAGATCCGGATCTTTATTCTGATCCAGGTGGGCCGGGTGTTGAAAATATTGCGAACCACATCTCGGATTTTAGAAATAGAGACAAAGCAAAATGATGCGTTCAGTTGCGTTTGTCTATGGTTCAGTCAGTTCTTCGATTCGTTCAATGCATTATCTTTGTTTGCAGGCCTCGGATCGGGAGCTGAGACGGTATTGTCGCATTTGTCCTAATGTTCATCTGTCCTACCACCCGAATGGAGCTTTGTCTGACAAGAAAAGAAGATGAGATGGATTTATGGACAATCAAATGTGCTGACGTGCAGAATATAAATAATGTGGGGCATTTTTTCAGAAGTTGTTTTTATCAATATAAACATGACATGATAATTAACGTATTACATTACAAAATCACTTAAAGTTAATAACTTACAGTAATGTTCATATTTAAAAATTACTTTTGCCTCAAAATAAAAAGAATTTATATTTTGAAATAAGATTTTGTCAGTTAATAGATCTGATTAGACTTGATTCTAGCTACCTCACTATTACCCTTATGCTCCTCAAAGTATAAAACTTTATTTATTTGCCTAGGTACATGAACATACTCTATATTGAAACTGACTAACAAATTATCCTTTAGAGTACCTACTTTATTAAAACTTTGTATGCTTGGTTAGCAAACATTTTAAAAGCATTGTAGGTATGGTGCTTGATGAATAACGCTTTTTTTACAGGGGAAATAATACACTAACTAGGAAAAATTTATAAAATATATTCATATTGCTCACACTTTTTATTAGAAAAACATGAAATTTTTTAACTTGAAAACTCGAGAAACCAGAGTTAGAGGGAATAAATGAACAACCACTTAAAAACTTGTATTTGGCTCATTGCTTTTCAACATTGAATAACAGTCTTTTTTCTTAACTTTAATTTACTGCTCTGCTACTTTTATACCTGTCCATAAGGCAGTGAAAGAAGGGGGGGGGGCTTGCCAGTATTCACCTGAAATTTTAAAAAATATAAATAAAAACACTTGTGTAATTAATTTATATAAATTGAAAATGTGTGATTTTATACAGAGAGTTCCCTCGCAAGATGTCGTTTGGTTTTCGTAGACTATAAAGTACTAAAAATAATTATAAACAAGCATAAATCATATTTAAAACCGGTAGAGGTAAAAATCAAATAGGGAAAAATTAAGGGTTTAAGTTTTACAGAAATAAACTGTATAAAAAATGTGAATATAGAACATTTAAAAAATAGTTAAAATAAAATATAGTTAAACCCTTAATTACTTCAATTTAAACATCATTAAATGTCTTAATCACTATACAAATGTACATTAACATTTCATATCTGTTGCCACTCCCAATGAAAAAATTACTAAAGAAATGATACACACATTTTCATCGTGAAAACTAGAAGTAGGTACAGACATAATAGTCAATATCAAAAATAAAGGTTTGACTGAAGGTTTACAGGTAAAAGTTTTGAGGTTAATTATCTTCAAAAAATTATTGTAAATTACGTATGCAAAAATATTTACCTTATTATCAATGTTTGTCCTGCTTTTGTACAAAAATCCATCTTGGGGAAAAAAGTTGTCCTATTCTTGGGAATCCATTTTTCAATATGGAGAAAAAATACATTAATACTTCCATACAGGGAATCTAAAAAAATATCAAAATTGATAATATGTAAAAGCGTTGAAAACTTTTATACAAACAAACATTCTAGAGACTGTAGAAAATACCTTAATACCCAACAAAGCTATCACAATCGACGTCACTAGTTTGGGGTGCATTTTGACGGCGAGCTACATACTCACATTCTGAACTGTTAAACTCCGTTTTTTATTGCATTTTTGTTATATATATTTGGATCTAAGGAACATCATTATGTACATAAAAAAATTAACCTGCCAAAATAATAGGTTATGTTATGATGTTGAAATTTGAAAGCAACGAACATATGTTTTCTAGATACTGTGGCTCAAATAAAGCTTTCTTCGCACCAAATGAGCACACGACGATGCCCGATGCACAGTAGGATGGATGAACATTAGGATCGGTGATAATCTCAGCTGAGCCGCGGAAACGACGACCGATATAGCGCGATTCTCTAACCGGTCTGATTGATAAGAAGAGCAGGATGATGGGGTGATTGTTGAATGCTGATTGCCATGAAATATGAATTTGTTTATAGCCAGAATCTCGTGTACAAATTTAATTTGGGCTTGATAATAGATTTAAATTTCTACTTTTTTGTGCGATGTGTTTACTAAAGTTCAGATGGCCTTATAATTAGTGATGATACAGATATAGTAATAAATTAGTAAATAAATAAATAAATACAAATGGAAATATAAAAAAACTTCAACTTAAAAATCACTATAGCAAGACTCTTAAGCTTCGTAGGTTAGAAGTATATCTTTAAGAATTATGTACTTTTGACTTTGGATAGGCAACCAAACAAAAAGGAACAACATAATTTGCCGAACATCGCTACTTTTGTTTCTAAAAAGAGTATGAAATGGGAATGGAAGAACAAAATCAAGGCATAAGCATATTAAACCTAACGGGAATTTTTTTTTTACATTTACATTTACATCTCCAGGGTATATAGGAAAAATTTGATGAAAAAATCTTGGAAAAATATTAATACACTATTTTACTTAAAACGTATCCCTGTAAATCACATACATATACAATGCTCAATAAAACAAATATGGCCCGCCTATTTTATTGAATTTAAAGAGATCCGAGATCCGGATCGCTGATCCTGGTCTTTAAACTGACCCAGATCCCTTGACTCGAATCTTGAAAAAGATCCAGATTTCCCATGACTACTTAATCACGGTATATTTTGTTATGTATTTTTCTGTGTATTTAATCTAAGAGCAGTTTAGTTCAAAATGAAAAAAATCCAGAGAGACTATGGATACGTTGCTTCGTCTGGAAATATGTTAATGACGCCCGTGAATAATATCGCTGAAAACGTTTACCGTCTCGTTGGCGACGTGGAGAAATATTTTTGATTAATTATCCGATTTTCTTGGCAGTCTTGCCCCCTCCCCTATCCCCCATTCTACCCTGAAAAGAAATTCATCAAGGGGATTGGTATAAGCAAACTACTATCCGAAAACAAAGTAATTTATCAAATAAATAGACTCCATTGTGCCTGAAACTTGTGCTTTTATAGAAAATTTCTCGAGAAGTTTTTGCACTGTATATAAAGTAGGAAAAGAATCGCATTTGTTTGCGATATTCGGTAATACTTAATAAAAATATTTTTTACAGCTGGAAAAGTCACTGTTATGCACAGAAGCGGTGTAGTAATATAAGGTTTCGTAGATCAAGATTTTGTGCTTACAATTTTGTAATGTATAAATAACGTAAATTTATTTATGTTTAAACCTTTAGAAACTGGAACTTCCTTCATTATGAATCTTACCTTTTAGGAATAGTGAAGTGTGGCCCTATTCAGTTGCTCACATAGTCATTTAGTAACACATACTGTATTTTCAAACATATTTATTGAGCGCCATTTTCTTCTACCATATTTAATTCGTACCAATATTTTACCTGTTTCTACCTAAGCCATACTTAGTTTTTGGGTTTGATTCAAAATGAATTGAATAAATGCTTTTTACACTGCTTTTTTTTTAAGACCGCCATTTTGTTGCGTCATGGGTAATTGGTACCAATTTATCCCTTTATCCCATTTAAGTTTGGTATAAAATTTGCAGTAAATTGAATACGAAGATTTTTACGCCGATTTTTTAAAAATTTTATTTTGGCGCCATTTTGTTCAACCATCTTGAATTCGTGCTTCAATTTTACCATTTTACGTCTATATCACACATGGTCGAAATTTGAAATTAATCTAATGCGTAGTTTTTTCAGATTTTTAAAATGTTTTATTTGGCCGCCATCTTAGTTGCATGCCAAAACCTACCAGTTCATTCTAATGTAACACTAGAGCAAAATTTAAGGTAAACGGGATAAATAGTTTTTTTAAATAATTCTTTTAGCTCTTCATAAAGCTGGCATTTGTCACACCTTATTGGATTTTTACCAAAATGTCACCATGTCGTTTTAATTCCCAATTTTTAACCAAAATTTGATTTCAATTAGGTAAGTAGTTTTTTAGCTATGCCGCGAAAAGACAGACAGACAGACCGATGGATTTGTGGAAACATGTTTTTTTTGGCATCTAAAGACCTCAGAACGCGAAGATCTGTTAAAACCTGAGAGACTGATTTTTTCACGATTACAATACTTTCCTTTTACGAAGGAAGTAACGCATACAAACGCGGTGTGTTAAATGTTAATATTTTTTCTCTTTGTGGATACCTACACCTGGTGTATTCCCGCAGATATTTAAAACAGAAATGTTTCGGGTTTTAATATAAAAGAATTGTGAATGTTTTTTATAAAAATAATGTGTTTTTCCAATCACGTCTCCAACGAGAGCGAAACAGGAGCTAATTTTTGACCTGCCCTGTATTTCTTAAAAAATCCAAAATAGTCATTCGATTTTTTTTTCTGTACAATTCAAACATTGTAACAAGAAAATATTTGGACCAAAAACAAAAGACTTACTCCATGGATAAATTTTTTTTTAAACGGAACGCCCCGTTTTTTAATGGTTTTTGGAAAAGTCGCATTTTCATGTTTGTTATGTTAAAAAGATTCGATATTGGGATAGCTGTGTTTATTATGTTTTAATATTTTATCCTTAATAATTTTTTCCGTAACCGGTTTACCTTAATAAGTTTGTCAAAGGTGATAAAGGTATTTTGACCATTATATCCCTTCAAAGTCAAAATAAATTTGACATATCTTATATTTTTTCGCTATGAAGTACCCATTAGAAGAGAGATACAGATTATTACTTTGTATTACAAAAGCCCAAGAAAATGCAGAAGAGACAATCAGAAGATTGATTGGCTGGGTCTTGTAAACAATTAAACCCACGGAATTTGATAATTTTTTAATATAAAATAGAAAGTTTACCTTCATTTAACTGTTTTAAGAAAATAAAAGAAATAGATGAACCATTTTTTCTATTAAAAAAACCAAAAAGAAATTTGATATTTTCACTGTATTCCAATGCGCCATATTCCTTAATACGACAATTTGAAGAAAGGTTATCTTGCATTGTTGCCAAACTTACATTATCGTATGGAGCTTAAATTTTTCATGTTTCTCTCCCGACAGTAACGCATTTGGACCCCTGTGCCGATCCCAAATATTAGACTTTCGCCAGTGATGCACTTCGCTGTCGTTCGCCTTTTATATTAGGGCTTTAATGATGATGGCGGCGCCTTACCTGGTGCTAACCTTCTGGGCCGATGCCGAATGTTAGACTTTCGCCAGTGATGTCCTGCGCTGTTGTTCGTCTTTTAGGTCTTTAACGATGACGCCTACGGCGCCTAACCTGGTGCTAACCCGGTACCAATCCACCTAGTGCCTTCGCACTCCTGCTGGTACCGATCCACAACCCACAAATGCATTTTGTTTTTTTTTTATATAATTTATATAGATCATATATAAAATAAACTTGGCAACGTAGCATCCCCAGCACACTGGACTCATACGAAACCTGCCAATTAAATCAGCTCGACATAAGCGTATATTTCAAATTTGATTTTCGATGATTTGAGGTAAGCTTAGTATGCGACTTTATGGCTTTAATGATAGTTTTATCGGCAAACTTGAGTTAACCTAACGCTAACGGGACAGATCCACCTAATAGTATAGGTTTTATTAAAAAAATCCTTGATTTAATATACACTTTTTACATCACCTCAAAAAAAGGACCTAACCAGGCATAACCAAAAAGCAATCCGATTTTTGAAACACAACTACATACCAAATTATTGTTAAGTTTTGTTTAAAAAACTGCCATAAAAATTGAGAACCATAAAACTGAAACACGAGACCCACACTGAAAAATCAACGACACTTGTTTATACTCCGCCGAAAGAAACGACTAACTAGAAAGCATATTGGACAATCCTTGTTGTGATTGGCATATGGGATTTAAGGTCTAACCCCAAAACATCGAAAATGAGATTTTAAATACGCGCGTACTCTAAAGTGGTGTCGAAAATATCTATGTAACCAACAAAAATCCTAGATTCTAGTAACAAATATGGCGTATTTTTGACGTTGAACTAGAACTTTGTAAATTTCTAAATGTGTTTTAAATATAAAAAAACCTACGTAAGGTGTTTACTACTTATTATTCTAGTATTATTATAATTTTTTTAGGTGAATTGTTGCAAAGAACAACTTTTTTGTATAAAATTTATGCTGAAAATAGTGAAAAGTTCAAATGGGCACTGTGAGTGGATAACTCAAAAACGAAATATTGCCGACAAAATCTTACTGCAGATTCGTAAAATCGGCGATGGTTGGCTTAACCGAATAATTATTTAACATTTATTACAAATTTTCAAAGAAATATATTAGCAAATACTTTTTATGGATAAAACATTTCAGCACCTAACAGCTGTACAGAAAGAACATCGCTTTCAGTTTGTTTCCCAAATTGTAATTCGACACCAAGACAACGATTATAATTTTTTTTTAAAAAATTGTGGAAGGATGGGGCATTGGCCGTTTCTAAACCAGATTAACCGGTCCGATTGACAGAAGTTTCGCTGCGTTTTCTAAAAAATCCTTTAAAAATGGAACCCCTGTCAGATAATTGATAGTTCAGACATTGGTTACTCGACAACCAACAAAAATTCTTCGGTCATTCTGGTGACACTGTTGACAGTTATTTTCAGGAACAGTATTCCGTAAGTAAACGGTGTTTCAGATAACCGGTAAATGCGGAACACCCAACAGAAACCGAGATTGGAAACGGAATACGACATTAATCGACACGTATCACTGGCCTGTAGAAAACACAAGAGAAGGTAATTTTTCGGCTAACCTCACCATCGCCGAATTTTATGATTTTTTCAACATTCGTAGATTTTGGGCTGCTGATCAATAATCTGAAGTCAAATTTTGTCGGCAACGGTTCGTTTTTGAGTTATCCACTGCCAAAATGCGCATTTGAATTATTCACTGTTTTCAGCATAAATTATATACAAATGAGTTGGTTTATGCAACAATTCACTGAAAACAAAATAATTCTACAAAATAAACTGTAAACAGATTACGACTCTTTTTTATAAATATACAAATTTCAACGTCAAAAATAATTACTAGAATCTAGGGATTTTAGTTGGTTACAATAGAATGGTTCAGCGCCAACTATTCGAATTAAGTAAAACTAGCCCAGGTTCCTCAATAAAACTATCATTAAAATCGTAAAATCACATATTAAGCTTACCTCAAGTCATCGAAAATCAGATTTGAAATACACGTGTATGCCCAAGAAAATTTGAGAGGAGTTCGATTCATGTATGGTGTCTTAAATAATAAAATTTTAGATCCAAAATCTCATAACGAGACGTTAAATGCACAAAGATATCATGAGGTCCTTCAAAACCAAATTGAACAATGTTTAAAAGAATATCAAAAATTTATTTGCCGTGCATGATGCCGTTGAATTTTTAAACCAACGCCATAATGAATGGATTGTACGCGATGGAATCATTTTTGGCCACTTAATAGCCATGATCTCTTGCTTTTGGCTACATTCATTGGATCATCTAAAGAAGGTGGCATACCAACAATGAGACCAAAATATTGAAGAGGTCATGGAAGAAATCCTTAATAAAATAAACCACTCAACCAAGACAAGGCTATTATAACAACATGTTTAGAAAGGCTTCAAAGAGGATATCGGTGTTGTTTCGAGAACAGCGTGGGCATATTAAAAACCTAAATTATTATTAGTAGTTTTGTTTTATTACTTTATTGTTTTTATTTGCAAACGTCTTTTTCCATCATGTAAAGTCTTCGTTTCTTTAAATAGATTACCTATTCTTAAATTTTTTTTCTATGGATATATTTCTTTGAAAATTTGCAATAAATCTACTTTTTGCTTCTCTTGTATTTTCCTGTCTTTTATACAATTATTTATATATAATACAAAGTAACAATCTCTAATATCCCTATTAATAAGTACTTCATGGCGGCAAAATACAAAATATGTCAAATTTATTTCGACTTTAGACGAAAAAAAAGTGATAATACCTTTATCACCTGTGATAAACCTACTAAAGTAAAGAGGTTGTGCTTAAATTATTAAGGATAAACTACTAAAATATAATAAATACAGCTATCGGAATATTAAACCTTTTTAACATAAAATACATATAAAATTGGTCTTTTGAACTGCCATGTAAAAACATGGTGTTCTATTTAAAATAGACTTCATCAATGGTGCGAGCCCTTGTTTCTAGTTAAAATATTTTTTGCCACAATTCTTGAATTATACAGCTATCGGAATATTAAACCTTTTTAACATAAAATACATATAAAATTGGTCTTTTGAACTGCCATGTAAAAACATGGTGTTCTATTTAAAATAGACTTCATCAATGGGGCGAGCCCTTGTTTCTAGTTAAAATATTTTTTGCCACAATTCTTGAATTATACAAAAAAAAAATACATCTAATAGCTATTTTGGATTTGTTCTAAAAATAGTCCTTGTTGAAACGCCCAGTACGTCAACGGTTTTCTTAAGTTGAAGTTTATAGGCAAAAATAAAATAGCCATCTTACTTTTGACATCTTTCTAAAATATTATTAGTTTATTTTTTTAAATTTAGCGTTTTACATCCTTTAACTGTTTTAACGTTTTTTTTTTTAAAGCCGAGTTTAATGGAATTAAAGAACTGTTTGCATTTTTAAGGGGATCTAGTATTCTCTAGAGCTACCCTGTACAGCGGAACAAAAATGTTATATATCAAAAGATAGAAGAAATTAAACATGTTTTACCTTTTGTTTTTTTTACTAACCGCTTTAAAACAAAAGATAATTTCGTTTCTTGAGATTTGCTTCATATTTCTAGGGCTACCCTCAGGAATAAAAAATATATTTATATACAGTAAAACAATTTTGTTTCAAAGGTCATAGAACATATTAAATGTAATTTGGGTTCCAGGAAACTTCCTTTGATATTTTAGCATATTGTTGTCCTTGGATCATACCTCGCAAAGTACGGGCTAAGTCAGAAACGAATGGTCAAAAGATGTATATTTCTAATTTACCAATTTTTGTAGACATACTTCGGGCTTCCAAGTTGTTTGTAAACCTATATTAGTAATTTCTTACCGTACCTATAAGAATATTTATTTGTCACTGCACTATACCTCGCAAACTAAAGGGTGAAGTAGAAATCGAGGACCAAACGTAGAATATTTTGTAGTTAATACAGTTTTGGAGGTGATGCCTTTCATTAGATTAGAAAAAAAGTTGTCCGCCAAACCCTTATTTTCAAGCTATAGGGTATCACAAACTTTCTATTTAAAAAATATATTTTAATGTGACCACGTTACAAATGAGACTTGAGGGTATTAGACATTGTTAGGCATTGACCCTTGATATTTTTAGAAATTAATTACTTAACCCTTTTTACTTATCGAAGATTACACTTTTGCTGAATATGCTGATATGCTTCTGATCTATAGGCAAGTTCGATGCAATGGTAGAGCCGCTTCTCGGCTTTATAAAGAACGTTTTCCTGCAAAACGCACTCCAGTCCACATAATGCTTGAAAAATCTAATCAACGGCTTAGGGAAATGGGAACTGTTAAAGTACAACGGTTCGATAATAAACCCCAAAGAAATTTGCGAACTCTTGTTTTTGAGGAAGGGGTGGTCCAAAGATTTGAAGATGCTCTTTCTATAATTATAGCTGTAATCGGATACAATCTAAATGTTAATCACGTCAGGGTCTGGAAAATTCTTTATGAGCAACAGCTTCATCTCTACCATGTGCAAAAAGTATAAGCGTTGGGGCCAAATGATTTCACACCCCGGTGGTTCGACTTCAGCCAATGCTTTCTTGACCGCTTTGCTGAAGATCAACAATTTCCACACTCAGATCTCTTTACTGATGAAGCATTGTTCACAAGAGAATATACCTTTAATTCCCCATGTGTGGGCTAATGATGACCTATGTCACAGTTTTGAGGGCATCAAGAACAATCAATCAAAATGTTGGCCGGCATTGTTGGAGAGCGATTGATTGACCTATACATGTTACCACCCCGTTTAAACCGTAATAATTATTTACAATTTGTATGTGAAGTATTGTACTATCCCTGTCTGACAGTACTTACATCAACGTTTTGAAAATCGTTGGATTAACCGTCAAGGTCCTTTTGCTTGGCCAGCGAGGTCGCCGGATCTAATGCCCTTAGATCTTTTCCTTTGGAGGTACATGACAATTTTTATCTATGAATCCCCAGAGCAGGAAAATTTAGTAAATCCTTAAAATAAATGATTAATTATCCCTTAGTTTTTACTCTCTGTTTTGTTATTGTTTCAAATGTTTACAGATTTACATTAAATCCATGCTTCATATTACATCATTTTTTATAAAAATATGTTTATCAATCTGCTAACACCTGTACTAGATCTCATTTGTTCGAACAATATTATTTCTTGTAAAGTAATTACAAAACATGTTTAAAATAAAACATTGTTGGATCTTAAAATCGAGGGGTTTACGGACAATTAATAGTTAATAAAACATTTCTTTCTAATTTATTGAGAGGTATCACCTCCCCAGGTATGTAACACTGTCACATTATCACCCTGTACATAATATGTACAATAGCTTGTCACTAAATTATTGATTCGCCCTATATATATAAAGTTTAATAATAATGTCGCACATTTTGCCTAACAAGTTTTTCCTAGTAACGGTGACTTTTAAAATATGGAATATTTAGCATTCGATTTCTGACTCACCACTAGTTTACGAGGTATAGTGCAATATTAAGAAAAATGTACTTATGTTGTCAAAAGAAATATTTTAAAATATTAAAGCCATTCACAAAGAACCCAAAACATTTTGTGTTGCTTCTTATATTATTATTGCAATCGCAGATTATGTTCTAACTTATTGCCAAATATTATAATCAATGTAAAAAATATGCACTAATTATGCTTTCACACTGTATAAATGTTCAAGACACCTCATACTAAAACTGTAGGTCTTACAATTAAATATTTTTTATTTAAATTGGTTTACAAAACCACTTGCGAAGGCCGAAATATATATCTATACTAACCTGGTAAACCCTGTTGTTGTCGAGAAATAGTGCAATGGCAAAAAGTCTTCTTATAAAGACAATAGCAACTTAGCAACTACTAACTTAGGCTTACAAACAACTTGCCAGGCCCAAAATATTTTATCTTCGAGTTCTGACACCCTGTGGTTGCCGAGGGATAATGCAATGGCGCGGTCTCCTTATAGGGACGATAACAACACTAACCTTCGAATATTGAACAAATAGAATTAGCATTAACCTATATTATGGGCAAATTGTTTGTGTTCAATATACTTTTTGTTTATTTTAAATCAATGCTGGGTGCTGGGTCAAGTACTACTTACATCTTTTCCTTATGAACTCATAAGGTAATACTAAGAGTCTTTGTAACGCGTATAATTATTGGCATGGAAAGAACTATTTATGTAAAACATTGAAATCTGTGTCATGTCAGATATCCATAAATTTTATACGTTTAACTACAAACGGCAACGCCGATAGTGTGTCGCCGCGATGTGTTTACAATATGCGTCACATTTTGATTTGTTGGGAGCAGGGATGGGACATCGAAAGAAAACATCGATGTTGGACATCGATGTCGACATCGACAGCCTTCCATCGATATTAACGATATATCGAATTTGAAACATCGATGTTTGAACATCGCAAAAACATCGATGTTCGGGTATAGGTGTTCTTGTTCTTTAATTTTATTGTTAAAAATGAATTTTAAAATATATATTTATTTGAAGTTTCAAAAACCAACATACTAACATAGTAAACAAGAAATATTAAAGGTCATAAACCAACAAATTTAAACAAGGATTAAAAAAATAAAATTAACAAACATATTTTCTACTAACAAAAACTACACCCTAAGAATTATAACAGTATAAAAAACATGAGTTATCTAACCTAAACCTAAAACATTAAAAACTGCACTGAACACAATATAAAAACTAAATGTGAACATTCTGTATAGTTTCTTAAATTAAAATATAATATATAAACAAACTAACAAAATAGCTTATAAATTATATACCCTTAGGAATATTTAAATAAAAAATTCTAATTTTTTAAAAATTATGTTAAAAAATCACAACTCCCACAACACTCTATCTATAGAATTTAGAAACAAAATTTTGGAAAGTCTTTTTGGTTTAATTTGGCTTCTTTGTTTTGTCGCAGTCAACCCAGCCTTCGAAAAAAGGCTTTCTGATGGTACCGAAGTTGCCACTACTGTCAGATATCTTGTAGCAATTGGATGCAGCCTTGGATAAACATGGTTATTTGATTTCCACCAATCTAAAGGATTTCCATTCAAGGGCTGAAGTGGGCTTTTCAAGTAGGAGGTTATTTCCGATAAGGAATCTTCTTGCGCAATAAAGCGTGCCATATTTTCTTGCACCATTTCATGGTGACCGGCCCATAACTGAGTGTTCATTTTTGGTTCTGAAAATAATTGAATACATAGTAAGTTCACAGAAAACTCGGGGGAAAACGTCATATTTAGAGCAGAAATAGTTGTTAATATGAGTTCTTTACTTAAGTACAATAAAAAATAATTTAGGTATAATTATTAATAAATTTCAGTGTTACAAAAAAACACATGTAGTTAGAATTAAACTGTTTTAAAAGTAATTATGTAAAATTAAAATTGACACGAATTCCGAAAATTAAAAAAATAAAATGCTTACTAGTCTTACCCGTAGTATCTTCCTTAGGTGGTTCAGCAGCTGGATGTTGATGTGTTTGGGACAACGCTTTATTTATTATTTCAACACCCCTAGCACAGTTTAAGGGATCTTTGAAATAAATTTTCTTGAATCTGGGATCCAATAATGTATACACTGCTAATAAATATACTTTTTCTACTGGTCCAAACCGACTTTTCATTTCCTTCAAAAGGTTGGTTTTAAGAGACTGCACAGTATCTGAGGAATTTGTTGCACTGGCGTCAACTGATGAGATGCTTCTCTCCAAGTTGAAAATTAATGGTATTACAATACTGCTTGTTGTATATGTCTGTCCAGAAAGTTGTCTAGTTGCATTATCGAGGGGTTCCAGAAGCAACATGACAATTTTTAATTCCTCTATGTCACGTGCTGTTATCATGACAGGGGCACTTGCATGTCTATTTAAAATAGCATTAACTTCTTCTCTGAGCTCTAAAAATCGGCATATCATATGATAAGTAGAGTTCCATCTTGTAGGGACCATTTGCACAAGTTTCTTTTCAACGTGGTCCGCCTGTGCTTTTCTTAACTCATCTGCGGCCACTACACTTTGCTTGAACCACGTCACAATATCTTTTATTGATTTTATTATTTGTTGTAAAGCAGTTATGGGTCTTATAGCTTTTTCAGCAATTAGGTTCAGCTGGTGGGCAAAACAATGTATATGGCGATTATTACCAAATAATAAATCAACTGCTTTGCACATATTTGCTGCACCATCCGTGACTACTGCTGTAACATTCTCATTAGCAATGTTCCATTCTATTAAAACATTTTCCATTTTGCTTACTATATATTCAGATGTGTGTCTATTATCTAATTCGATAACACCAAGAGTACCCGAATGTATTTGAGCCTCCTCACCAAAATGAACAGTAACCCCAAGGTAGCTTCGAGTCTGCATATCAGTCCATATATCAGTCGTAATGGTTAAGTGTTTACCTTCAAGTTTGTTTTTAAATAAACTCGCAACTAAATCATATTTTTTATCCAGCAGGGCACTAATTGTCTTGCGAGAAGTTATTTTGTATTGTGGGGCTACGGTTTTCATTAAGTATTTAAAACCTTCATCCTCAACAACCGAAATGGGTTGAAAATCTTTGCATATCATATATAAAATGGCAGTGGTTGTTTTATTAAATTTTGTTCCATCTCCTGACCAAGAAAAAATACTTTTAAACGACTGAGTAATTTTTGGTTGATTCTCACACTCCCTATGATTCTTCGAAGATAATGTACCTACAGTACTTACACTGCTGCTGCATGAAGAAAAAGACAAGTCATTTTCGTCGCCACGAGCTGCTGAGGTACTGGGAGTACAGCTGGGACTACTTACAGTAATAAATTCAATATTTTCTTCTGGATTGGAATCATCTACGTTTTCCGGTGCTATCCTTTTATTTTTATTGGACTTCTCCATTTTAAACAAACTTTCAAATTCCTTCGGATGTGTGCCTTGGAGGTGACATTTCAGATTTGAAGTGTTTCCTGAGGTCTTTATTTTTTTTGGACACAATAAGCACTGAGATAATTCTGGTGCATTTTTACATTTTTCGAAATAACGCCACAAAATACTTTTTCTTGGAGCCATACCAAACACGCAAAAAAACTAATAACTTAACACTAACGTCACGACAATCAACAAAATACAAGTAAAACAACCAGAGACATAAATTGGGACTTCCCAGAAACAATGCAATGTGTCGCCATCTATCGTAGTCAAATCAAACAACCCAAAGCGCGTTCGATTGGTATTTTAAATGCTGGAAAACCAGAAAATTGCTGACTCGCTAGGAAAGCTTCCTTTTTGTGTATTTTTAATTTGTAATTGAAATTTTTAGCAAAACATCGATGCAAATTCTTTAAAATATCGATGTTTTCATCGATAGTTTAAGATAACAACATCGATGGAAAAAACATCGAACATCGAACGTGAAACATCGATGTTTTCCAAACATCGATAATTATCGCCCACCCCTAGTTGGGAGTCAATATAAGGTTGAATTCACATTTACAATCAGAGGCGTAGATACGAGTTATTTATTCCGGTTTGAAATGTGCGGAATTAAAAAAATAGTAAAAGAAAAATTCTAAATTGTTTTCATTCATGTTAAAATTTGATATGTTTAGATTGATTATTCTTGAAGAACAACGAGAAACGCAATAAATAACATTTTTGGTGATATTTGAACTGAACTATTTTTGGTAAATCGGTATATCATATATTAGGTAGAAGAAATATACAGAAATGTTGGTGTGCGTACAAGAACATTCATTTATTTGGGTAGTTACAAACTATAGTTTAGAAAAAAAAATATACTTTAATTTGAGATACTTAAGGTAATTTATTGCGAGCGGTTGCCTACTTTTTGCTCAGATTCAGCAATGCATATCAAAATGATGAGTTTTTTTTGTATTAGGTACTTTTAATATGACAATAAATTTGAGCTTATTTGATTCCTGCAACTTCACAAAAGATTCCATACCTAAATTGGATGTTTAGAATACTAAGAGAACATTAAAAATTTAAATTTTGCTAAACAATGTTTTAATTTTATCTAACCATCTATAATTTTTATTGGGCCAATAAATGATAAAATCCGAATAGGATAATGTATATAATTTTTAGACGTTGAAGGGCGTAATACAAAATTGCGTAAGAAAATTTGACTTTAATATATATAACCTTATTAAAATCAGTCAATTTGGATATATTTCGAACTATATTACTAGTCAAATATTATGAAGTTACTTGAACTGGTTAAGCATTAAAAGAAAATTATAAATATGGATATTTGTTTTATTTACACTTGGAAAATGGTTCATTTTATTTTTCTTAAGTACTGAAAACCTATAGTTAATCACAGACATGTTTAATTTAGTATATATTTTCAGCCTTAGTAACATGGTATATACAATATACAAGATTTTGATAACATTACAAATAGGTGTTCTGCAATAAAAATAACGTAAGATAAAAAAAAGCTTTACAATGTTTATATGAAGCACATTTACAACAGAAAATATTATAATAATGTAAGGTAAACTTAAAACTTTAAAAGTTCAATAATAAATAACTAGATTACAAAAATTTAATATGCTAAATGGTATCCGGCTTTTGTAACAAAATTTTCTGGAAATATTCTTAGTATATATGGCGATTTTATGAAGTAAAATTATTTTTTACATTGAAAACTTAGTGTTTTATCATGTTTTCAAATTATATTGGGCGATTTTAAGATCATTTCATAACGCATACCAAGTTTCTAAATTACATTTTTGTGGTAACTGGTGTTTTGGAAAGCTGTAAAAAAGATGGAAAGCTTTACTTATTTTGTAAGAACTTAAAGTCACATTTAGAAGTAAAATAAAAAATATTACAAACGGTTTTACCTTATGCCAAATAATACAAGAATAATAGACTTCATTACCATATTACCCAAGAAAACAATTTAATCTTTACGAAGGTCTTTACAAAACTGAGAAAACCTGCAAAGAGAATACAAATGTTGCTTCGAGAATAATGGGGTACACATTGAGCATTTAAATTATTAATTATTATGTTTTGTTACTTTATTGTTAATATTAACTATTGTTTTTTTGTTATATAATGATTTAGTTTCTTCAAATAAGTTTTTAATCCTTATAATTGTTTTTACGGATATATTTCTATGAAAATTGGCAAAATGTGTTCTTTTTTACTTAGTTTTTCATTTAATAAATATCTTATTACGGCAAACTACTATAATATCTACTAATACGTCAGAATTACAGTGATTTTGAAGTAAGGTGATCACCTGCATCACCTGCATTTCATATGAATATATTCAATTAAATAGGTAGCAAAATAATTTTCGTTTTTTTTTGTTTGACTGGCATCATAAGGTAGCTTATCAAATACTAAGATAGGAATGTGAAAGTCACTTTGCTCTAGGTCCAACCGTTCACGTACTATGACGGCTCAAAGAAGCAAAAATGTCAATTTTTGAACATCAATAAATCAAAAACAGTTGAAGATAGACATATAGTACCCTTATTAAAAAACACTTAGAATTAACCATAGAGTCCAAAAATGTAATAATATAAAGGGTGTTCCGTTTAAAAAACGCAACATCCTTGGCGCAAAAGTCTTTGTTTCTCATTTAATTGTTTTTTTCTCGATTTTCGAATTATCCGAGCTAAAATTCATCGATTGGCTATTTTGAATTTGCTGAAAAAAAAAACGGGAAAGTCAAAAACATACCGTTTTTTCTCCTCAATGGAAGACCCTGTGCATGGTAGCCTTAGAAGGATGAAACAGGCCCTTGAAAAAAAAATTCAGAATCGGTTAGCTTTTTTAACGAACTCTGAAACACGTCAAACTACTTTAATTTTTTTATATACAAAATAAATAAATAGATAAAAACATTCCATAAAAATACAAATATTTCTTATTTCAATAATCCTTAGTGTTTTTAAAAATCAAGAAATGTAGGATCACAGATTCACAACCAATCTGTGGTAAGATTTAATCAAATAAGTAGGGTTCGGTCTCAGAGCAGTTACTGTATACTCTTTTCTGAACTTAAAACTGTAATAACTAAATACTCAATACACTTCTCTTAATACTAAAGTTTATTGAACGTGGCCGTACTGATATTAAAAAGATGGTTGGTAATTTAAATAAAGATGTAAAAGTAAGTATTATCAATGGCTATTACTTGTTAATTTATAAATAAATCTAAAATATAAAATAAATATGCCTATATCAAAAGTGTACCTACATAATGTAAATTTAAAAATAAAACTATTAAATTAAATTGATCGAATAAATAGCGCTCCAATATCTACACACACAATTTTGTTGAAGCAATATTGCAGGTTATGCAAATATTGTTATTTATATTCTGGCGTATCATAATGATATCGTTTTGACCGTCATTTCTAGTATCAAAATGACTTATTTTTTCGGACTGAGTACTCTAATAATAGCCTAGCTTCAGGGGCGTGCAGTCCATGGAAGCAAGGGAAGTAGTGCTTCCCCAAAAAAAATTACAAAACATCTTCTAAAATGTAATTTTTGAAATAGAAAACCATTAATTTAGTTTATATTAAAAATACTAAAACATTATCCTAATTATCAAGCCCATAATAAATGCGGCCTTGACCTCGACCGAGCCACAATAGAAACCGAATAGAACCGATGCGGGCCGCTAGCTTCTCTGCAGCCAAGTCCTGTATGCTTGATTTTCTGTGAATCGAGCCAGAGGTTATTGAACTTTCCACCGGCTGTTTGCAATTTTTGCATTTCAGTCGCGTGCTTTAAGTGGGGGCGGAAGCTATCGTTGGAGTAGGTTCTTTGTTTGAACGGCTATCCGTGTGTTGTGTGACACGTGCGTCGCGTCGTGCATGGTGCGATATGGAAGACGATAATACGGACGTGGATATGCAAATACCGTCAACTTCGGCTGTCGGTAATAACGTTGAAAATGTTGGAGAATTTAGTAAGAAGAGTGTGTGTGTCTTAATAATAAAGGAATTTTCAACATTAAACTTCGCTGATAAGCTTCAAATAATTTCCAAAGGAAGGGCAAAACCGCCTATGAAAAATTTAATCACAAAAATGAAAAACTGTATTAGACATTATTATGCGGAAAAACAATACGAACAATTTAAATGGCTAACAGGGTGTGAAAATATAAGTAAATTATTTTGTTGGCCATGTTTACTTTTTGAAAATTAAAAAGGTCTCTGGAATAAAACTGGTTTTTCTGATTTAAACAATTTCCATACAGCTGTAAACAGACACATTATATCCAAAGCGCATTTGCAGGTCGTCATAAAAGAAAAAGTCTTCGGCAAAACCAGAATTGAACACGCCCTTAATAAACAGTTTCATTTTATTTATTTATTAATTAGTCACCGCCAACACAATGAACTAGTCGATAAAATTAGGCAAATATTAGGAAGACTTATCGATGTTGTTTGTTTTCTCGGACAGCACTGGGATTTAGAGGTCATGACGAAAGAAGGGTTTCTTCAAATTGAGGAAACGCGGAACGTCGAATCGAATCCAGAATGATTTAATTTCCGCTATTGCAACCATTATTCTAAAAAGAATTAAGCAAGAGATTGGCGAGGCGCGGTTCATAGCTATTGTTCTGGACGAAACAACTGATATTACTAATTTTAGCCAATTATCTATAATAATACGCTACGTTAAAACAGACGGAAGTATTCAAGAGCGATTTTTAAGTTTTAAGAATGTGTCCGAAAATCGTACAGCAGATGCATTATATACCGTAATTTATAACGTTACTAAAGAAATTATTGGAGAGAAAAAATTAGTTGCTCAAAGCTATGATGGAGCTGCAGTGATGACACGACAATTAGGGGGTCTACAAAATAAAGTTCGAGAAACTTTCCCAAGTGCTGCGTTTGTCCATTGTTTTGCTCATAAATTAAATTTAGTTTTATCCCAGTCCATCAACCACATTAAAGAGTGTAAAGTATTTTCCGTTACTTTAAGTGGCATGGCTGCTTTTTTTTCCAAGTCAACAAAACGTACACAAGCTTTGGACCCCATTGTCTACTAGTTGGAACTATAATGGAAGACTTATGTTAACAGTATCTGAAAATCGTGAATCACTGGTTGAACTATTTGAGAATATAATAGAAAATAATGAATCGTGGGACTCAGAAGCAATAAATAGTTCGAGGGGGTTTTTGGACTGTTTGAAACGAGATTTTAATTTTAATTATTTGTTGAACATATTTTCAGAAATATTTCCATTCTCGGACAATGTTTTTAATATATTACAAACTAAAACAAATGATATGGCTTTTTACATAAAAAAGTGGATGATTTTAAGTCCTTATTAAGCCAAAAAAGAGATGACTTTGACCTATTTTGGGAGAAAACGATGACGTTAAATGTAGAGCCACAAGCCAAGCGAACAGACAGGGACGGAGATGTTCATCATACAGACGCCTCTTTTATGAAATAATCGATCAAATTCAGCAACAAATAAACTATAGATTTAACGGTTTAAATGATTTTAAATTCCTCGAGCTCTGCAATTTTGATGCATTTAGAGAAAAAATTTTTCCAGAAGATGCGTTTAAATCTCTTCTTCTTCATTATGGCCAGTTCTTCGACCGAGTGTTACTGCGATCTGAACTAAAAGTGATTTACGAAACTGATGACATTAGCGCAAAAAATAACGCTAAGGAACTAATGCAATTTTTAAAAGACGAGGAGCTGGAAGGTGCCTACACCGAAATGTTGAAATTGTGTGAATTAGTATTGACAATACCTGCCACAAATTCATCAGCAGAACGCAATTTTTCAACACTTAAACGTATAAAAAATTTCGTGAGAAATTCAACGGGGCAGGAGAGATTTTCGCATACATCGCTGTTGTCAATTGAAAATGAACTTCTCCAAAATAGAGCATCAACGTTTTTATGATGAGGTCATTGACGAATTTGCAAAGAATGATCGAAGAATTGAATTACATTATAAATAGGTAAGTTTCTAAAAATTGCTTTCCTTTCTTAAAATTTCACCGCACGCTCCTGCCTAGGTTAGGTTATAATTCCGAAACAATAAACTTAGCAACCAGAAAACAACTGCCTTTCGGGAATATTGATTAACAAAATGTACACAATATTTGACTAAAGTGACACGCGAAGGTAAGTTGGGTCTTACTGAGAGTAAGTATTTTGGATTTTGCGATTTTTTCGATTTATAAATGAAAGCCTAAGTAAGTAAAAAATCGGAAAATTTCCTTTACCCGGAACTTCCCTCGTTATGAATCTTTCCTTTTATTAGGAATAGTGAAGTGTGAACCAATTTAATTCAGTACATAGTTATTTAGGAACACATATTTCAAAAATTTTTATCGGGCGCCATTTTGTTCCAATATATTAGATCCCTACCAATATTTTACCACTTATACCAATACTTTACCACATAACTTAAAATGAATTCAATAAGTATGTAACAGAATAGACTATCATCACAGTATAGAGTATACATTTTTATATATTCTAAATATAATTCAAGCAATATGTTACTAAAACTGTTGGTTCTCACGTTCACGCTTAAACAGGCTTGATTATTTCACAAGAATTATAAGTAAATTTATCTAATATTAGTTTCGAGAATTTAAAACCCTAGATAAGTATCATATAACTCAAATGCTACAATCTAGAGCATAGACAGATTTATGGATGAACGCTCTTAAAAGGTTACAATTTATGCCTTCCTTTTCGAGGGTTTATAATCCCAAATGTTCCCTGTTTCACGGTAATCTTTCTTTGGTCTGTTTAATTTAACTTGTTGAAAATATTAATTGAAACATTTTATTTGGTTCGATGCAATGATGGTAAATGATCAATTTGCTATGTTAAAAACACAATAGAATACTTTGTAATAGGAACATTACCGAAAAGCCATGTTTTTTGGGGCATAATTTTCCCTTCAGAAAAGATAAACTGAAAGGGTTTTTCGTGCCTTTTTTTCGCCATGACTTTTCGGACCCATAATGTGGATAAGTTAGTATAGGCTTATATATTAAATTATATCTTAGGACTAAGAATTGAAGGCAATATCATTTTAATCTATTATTAACTTTTTATTTTCATTGGTGACCCCTCGTGTTTCTAAGACGAAGTTCCGAACTTAAAGTTTAGAGTAGGGACTTCACCATTCACAGCTTTATTCGTTTTGTCCTGACTAATAAAATCAAAGAGGGGATTAGTCTAAGGGGTGGATCTGGTAATAGCTGAGCTAACTTTGTATTTTACGAGAAGACTAAAAGTCAGTCTGTGTCAGAGTTTTGATTCTTATAGGTGATTTTAAATTCTTCTTTTGTGGTGGTTTATGGGGCTTTACGTATACAGTGGGTTATTAAATTTAACGGATTTTCAAAGATATTTTATTTTTTATTCTATATTTTATCTGGGGAGTAACTGTGTTTTCAAGAGTTAAATTTACGTTTTATTTAAAGATTTTTGTTTTCTTTTCTTTTGTACTAAAGTTGGGATTTAAAGATCGTTCCCTCATTTTCTAGATTTAAATACTTTTTTTTTGTTATTAGGTTTAAGTATTATTTTTGTACAGCATATCACTTACTTTACTTTTGTTAATAGATTTTTAAGTTGTTTATTTAAATAAACCACCTGATAGTTAAATAAATATATATTCAAGAAGAACATACCATCGTTGTTGCAGTTTGCTGTTGTTCGAGTTTATATGGCCGCAGAATTGGTGAGATAAAATTTATAAATCAATTTGTACTAACAATTATATTTAATAAAATTGTAAATTATAATTCACGAAGAAGCCTACAGAGTACCTTTGATTTTACTTATTATACTTTAGTTAATTTCAGTATTGTGACAGGGTTGCCCGCTACGTCTCAAATAAATAAATAAAATAAATAAATAATTTTAAATATAATAAATAACCGCTCGATAACCCTGGTACAAGTAGTATTTACATTCACACACCGGGATTTTGTTACGTCATGTTGAATTCGCACCAGTTTATCAATTGTCAATTGAATAAGAAGATTTCGTTCCGCAATCTTGAATTCGTAACAGAACTTTACCAGCTTATCTCTGTATCACACTTAATGCTTGCACAAAATTTGAAATTAACCTAATAAGTAGTTTTTTCAGACAGATTTTTTAAATATTTTATTAAGCTGCCATTTTTTTTGCTATCTTATACTCATACCAAAAGTCAATTTCATGAGTGGTTTATAAGCCCCGACACGAACTGACAGAAAAACCAGACAGGTGGACTGACGGAATGGATAAAACATATTTTTTAGCATCTAGGGACGCTAAAACGCGAAGATTTGTAAAACCTTCTAGGGTAATTTTTTCAGATTACAAAAACTTTATTTGGCCGCCATTTTGTCCCGCTATCTTGAATTAGTACCACAGTTTTACTAGTCCACTTCTATATTACAATTAGTTATTGTAATTAAGTTAATGTTATTATGTCAAAGTTTGCAGTTTTTTCAGGCTGAATGTTTAACTATTTTATTAAACCGCCATTTTGTTCTGCCATCTTCGATTCGTACCAAAAATTTACCAGTTGATTCCTACATAATAATTGATTTTTTAACAACATTTCAGAGAAATTGGATAAGTTTTTTAGTAACAATTTCTTTAACGCGAAGATATGTAAAACCTGAGAGGGTGATTTTTTCAGAAAATTTTATTTGGCCGCCATTCTGTTCCGCCATCTTGAATTAGTAGCAATTAGTGGCATATAATTTGAAATCAGTTCATTACGTAGTTTTTCCAGGCTGAATTTTTAAATATTTTATTAAGTCGTCATTTTGTTCCGCCATCTACCAAAATTTTACCAGTTGATTTCTACATAATACTTGACTTTTGTGTAAAATTAGAGATAAATTGGATAAAAACTTTCTACGTAATACTTTTTTAACATTTCACTAGGCCGCCATTTTGTTTTGCCCCAATGAATTTTTACCAAAATATTACCAGGTCATCCCCATATGACCCTTAATTTTTGACCAAAATTTAAAGTCAATCGGGTAAGTAGTTTTTTAGCTATGCCGCGAACACACAGACCGACAGACAGACAAATAGACCGAGGGAATCGGGAAAACATGTGATTTTTTCACGAATACATACTTCCCTTTTATGAAAGAAGTAAAAATATTAGTATATTATATAAAAATGTACTCTAATTATTGTCTGTTCTTCATGCAATTTTAAAGTAACAGTAGACCTTTATAACTATAGAGTGCCATAGTTGGCTTCTACGAATAAAAACTTAAACATTCTCAAAGTATATATTAAGACCCATTCTTATATATCCCTGTCCCACTTGGAGCATTCACCACATCAGTCAACTAAAGAGGTTATTAATTATTATTAATATTAATAATTAGAGGTATTCTAAATGCAGGTAGATTTGTTAGGGATTATATTCTTCACAGAGATCTAAATTTGGAACCTCCTGGCGTTTTTATTACTAAACTTAACACTAAGTATTTCATAAGAGCGGATTTTTCAGGTAACTAACTCATTCATAACACACATATATAGAAATAAATATAAACTCCCAAAGAATTGCCTACTCTCCAGACCCTAACCCCTTCCTTCTCCTGTACCCTCACTCATAAACCTCTATTAGTTCATTGTTATCCTTCCAATTGACAGTAACTCAGATGACCGAAAGGATATTATACCAATGACATAATTGCGAAGAACACACGAAGAAAAGTGCCTTACAAAGTTAAAACTATTTTTTATGCTTTTTTTCGCAACAATGTGATTTATACGCGAATTGTTTTGCTATTTATTTCGAGATAAGATGTTCAGTGAATCCAAAAAAAATGAGAAAATTAAAAATACCTAATCAGTACAAGAGCCGATAAAGTTTCGTATGTTATTCCAAGTGTTATTCAGATTGAAAACAATCATTATATGACACGCCGTGGTATCATCCTCTATTGCCACCCCGTCCGGTAATACTCACGGCTAGTCTAATAGATATCGTTATTTCCATCCATATAACATTAATAACTATTATTAAACCAGCTAGATACAGATACTACTAATCCAATACTTGCGGTTTACTGGTAGTGCCATTTTTAGCTAAGAATTTAAGGTAACTAACTTTCAAATCATATTCGGACTTCAGCGTGCTCCGGAAGATGGTTCCATAAATTCCGGAGCTACCTGCTCTCAAGTTTTAGTGCATTTTTCCCATAATTCTTCTGGAAATTCTAGCCTTGCTTCCTCAATGATTAAACATATATCATTTCTGCATCCTCTACGATTCATTCTTCAAACGGCCTTTGTGAAAACTTCAACCTCCCTCGTATTTGCTGGCCTATTATTTTTCTTTTAGACCGCTGATATTTTTGCCAAAAGCAGGGGCGCTTATAAAAAGATTCTTTTAAACATTAACGGGAAATACTTATTAATGACATACAATGGATGACACATATCATTAAAGGAATTATAACCTATTCTGAATGACAAATCATATAGTTCAATAAAAAAAGTTATATAAAGGTAAGCACACACTAAGCAAAGGCCCTATGCGCGCCGATAGGACATATTTACATTAATACATTAACGTAAAATGGTTAAAGTAACTCGCGAAAACTGCAGAGTTTCAAAATATAGCAGATATTTATCATCTTCGTTATTTTGTCCCGCAATTTCTCTTAAAATGCTCGGGCTATGCTGCTTCTGTTTTTCTCGCCAGGGCCATGATGTTTAGTTTTCATTGTAAGGGTTGAGACCTACTATGCAACCGAATTTCGTTGATTCATATAGACGTACCATTGCTCAAAAGAATACCTACATATTAAAAAAAATGAAATAGGCATTAGATGTAAGTTTCTCTGCAGAATTGGAAAATTCCAGTAAGAAAGCAATTGAACTGAGAACAAATGGAAGGTCAAATTCTGTATTTAATATTTGGAATCCTCGAGTTTTACTTACGTATATCTTGGTACTTTTATAAATGATATTCAACTGAATCCAATAGTTCAAAAAGCTAAAAAATTTATAAACTATTAAACTGAAAAGTAAAAAATAAATGAACATACATTAACACAGAATTTTTAAAAATCCTAATATTTTCTTAACAGCTTGAGACTTTATTTCAAGAGTGATGACTTTTCACTACTCAGACTTTTACGAGAATATTCAAATTTTTAAAAGTGGTGTATTTTTGTAAGTTTAATTGTTTTTTTACTTTCCTGTTTTTAAATAAAAGCTTTTTTTAATATTATTTTGCATTTAATTTATTTTGGACTTTTTAGCATTATTTTTACGCATCCTGTATTCCTGTATTAATTCCGATAATGGGAACTGTTTTGTACTTTTAGCATTATTTTTTACGCACCCTGTATAAGACATTCACGACTGGATACCATAATATTGTATTGTCATCGGGTTTATGTATCTAAACCAAATCTCAGTCAATTCCGATGACAGGAACTGTTTTTTACGTTTATTTTATGTTGTATATTTAAGCATTTTTTAATACACTCTGTATAAGACATTCACGATGGGACTATATCGTATTGTCATCGGATTTATATATGTATACCAAATTTCAGTCGATTCTGTTAACGGAAACTACGTCAAAAGTTACTCGTTGATTTGACCCAAACATACCTGCTACAAGTGAAGTTAAATAAAAGCTTTTAAAAAGGAGCTCTGTACCGTTCGCGTTGGATTGGCCTGTACTTAATAGTTTTCCTAAGTTGAGGTTTATAGAATAATATATATATATATATATATATATATATATATATATATATATATATATATATATATATATATATATATATATATATATATATATATATATATATATATATATATATATATATATATATATATATATATATATATATATATATATATATATATATATATATATATATATATATATATATATATATATATATATATATATATATATATATATATATATATATATATATATATATATATATATATATATATATATATATATATATATATATATACAGGGCGGCCCAAAAGTCCGGAATTAAATTAATATAGCCTCAACCAATAACTTTTGGAAAAACGCTCAGACACGTCAAATCAGGTTTTTAATTGCTCACATTTTGACGTAATTCATTTGTTTTTGTATTGACATTTGTCAACGTATGACGTCATCGACCTTTTTTTAAATGGTAGCATACAGCTTGTGATACATAATTGGAAAGCTCTTACCTCATACAGTATGCTCCTAAATTCGGGCGCGATTCTGTCAAACTATTTCAAAATGGCGGTCGTTCAAAATTTAATAAGTAAAGTACGGAATAAAATTAATGTAGCCTCACTAGCTTTCAGAAAAAACGCTAGGACATAGTCTTCTACCAAAAGCTCTAGGATAAGATGTACTTTATAAATGTGTTTCAAAAACCTTCCAACCGTACCTCAAGACGTATCATGAATTTGGGCCAATGAAACTGTTGAAACGTGCGGATTTTACTGCAGAGATAATGCAATTATCAATTTTTTATTGTCGGCTAAAACACGTGGCCGTCCGTTTCTGGGCAAGTCCTTTACTGTACCATGTTCCTCAAATTTGTGGAATATCTTGACAGTACCCTGTGAGATTTGATTTTCCGGATATTTAACATTAAATAAAGCGCACATTTATTTTTGACTTCTCATTTTATCTCCACAATATCAAGACTTCGATACGCTGCCTTTCGGACAATACCATTTTTATTAAGATATATATATAAAAGAACACTTATAACTAACACTATAAATACCAAAATGTTTCTTTTCCTAAAAACATATCTTTAGTGTTTTAGAGCCTCTACAATGTTGAAAAATACGATAGTTCTTGGATATAAACCATGTAGTATATTAATAATACAATTTATGAGCCGTTATATGGTAAAGTAAAAATGGGAACAAGATAATTGCAGCATAAGTTTGAAAAAAGGATGAAATATAAAAGCAATTTAACAACATTCAGCAGTTTTTCAATAAAAATATGAAGTACTTCTTTAGCTATGCTACGAATAGAGAGGCAGACGAACAGGCAGCCAGACAGATCGATGGAAAAGCAAAACATCTTAATTTAATTTATTAATAAGTATTATTAGAATTATTATACATTTCTAAAACCAAAATATCCATTAAAAGGTTTCTATTAGAACTATTGTTATCCTAAATCCTTAATCCAAACATGTATGTATGAATTTAACACAAACATACACTTTTTATAATTAAATCTAATTAGAAAAAAGTATTATTTGTTTCCGCTTGCTATCGTTTGCCAGTAGTTTTTTACGCTTGTGAGCCTTAAAGTTAATAAAATAGGAAAAAATTAAATTCATGTCGCACAAATTTTGCGAGTAGATTTCGTTATAAATTTAACTAATCATTGTAAATTTTTCAAAAAATTCGTTAGTTATCCTGGACTTGGGCTATAAACGCAGCCTAGAACGGCAATTTGAAACATGCCAAAGTCATTATCTTCTGTCGGGTCGGCGGTGGCAAAACAAGAGAAATTTCAAATAAGCGTCATGACAACAGAACAGTTGTGACAAATTTCTTGTCAGACGACGAATTTTGAAAAAGTCTGCAAAGTTGTATTTCTTAAAGCAGTAGGTAAGATCAACCCAAAAATGAAATGTGTCCAAAGGATGGATCTGGCTTTCTGCTTCATTCTGTTATTTTTAACAACAGCGGAATCACTAAAGTGCTATATGTGTGATCCGGGAAAATGTGATGCGCCAACACAAGGCGAATGTAAACCAAGTGAAGCAGCAGCACCAGCAGCAGGAGGCGAAGGCGCGGCAACAGAAGCGGCTGCAGGTGGTGAATCAACAGAAGCTCCTGCAGCATTTGTACAGCGTGCAGAAGGAGGGGCTCAAGCATTCATACAACGGCAAGCTGCTGACTTTTTATGCTATACTCGCAAGGGAAAGAAAAATGACGAGTCAGTAATAGCTAAGGGATGCAACACGAAGGACGATTGTTCAGATGCTGCGGACGTAGGAAAAGAAGAAAGCTGCTCTACATGTAAAACTGGAGACCTTTGTAACTCGGCCATGCATATTAAGCCAACAACTATGTCGTTACTCTTCTCTATTGTCATGTCATGTCTCGTTATTTCAAATCGTTAGAACATTTTATAATATTCGAAATCATTAGTGAAGTATATTTTTAAATAAATATTTTTATATTTACATTGTATTTTATATATATAAATGAATGAATCCTATGTGTGCTTGTCGAGGTGCTGTTGTTGACATGTGGCCTTTTGCAATTTGGTAATTTTGATGCATTAAGCAAGTTTAAGTAATCCATCTTTTTTGCCGTTAAACAATTTTTTTTACACAAAGGCGTATGATATTTTTAAAGACCAGGTAAGCACCGAGTGTTAAAAAACAGTAAACCAACCAACCTTTGATAAGCATCAGCATAGTTTAAAAGATATTTGTGTATGCATTTTTTATTACTACTAAATCTAATGCTAATATTGTTATTAATCTACGAATCAAATGCAAGGAAACTTTAAAATTAAAAACATTTAAATATTAGTTTTTGTGTTAAATAGATAGAAATAATACTTAATCCATAACCTAAAGAGCTTTGAATAGAAATTGTATAATATATCGCTAAATTTAAAAAAAATCAACATTATTCCAATTTTACAAAGCATATTTCTACTTCCCTCGTAAAAGCGAAATATTGTAACCGTAAAAAAATCATGTTTCCAGGATTTTACTGGTCTTTACGTTATAGGAACTCTAGATGCCGAAAAACATATTTTCTCGATTTCGTCGGTCTGTCGGTCTATCTGCACGCGGCATAGTTCAAAAACTACTTATCCGATTAACTTCAAATTTTGCGCAGAAATCAAAGGTCATAAGGGGATTAAATGGTTACATTTTAGTAAATATCCAATATGTCGGAGCAAATGTGAAAAATAGTGAAATGTTTAAAAAATTATTACTAAAAAACTACTTATCCAATTTATTTGAAAATCTGCGCAAAAATATTACTTAGAAAACATCTAGCAATATTATAGTTAGAAGAAATATTAAAAAAGTATTTTACTAAAAAACTGCTTAACCTGTTTACCTGAAATGTTGCATAAAAATTAAGTATTACGTAGAAATCCACTTGTTAAAATTTGTATGAATCCAAAATGGTGGCTCAATAAAATATTTAAAAAAACCAATCTGCAAAAACTACTTAGTAGACTGATTTCAAATTGTGTGCAAGAATTAAGTGTGATATATAGATGAACTGGTAAAATTGTGGTACGAATGGCGGAACAAAATGGCTACCAAATGAATTGTAATCAAGGTTTTAAATAGCTTTCAGTTTTAGCATTTTTAGCTGCCCAAAAACATGTTTCTGATTTCCGTCGGTTTGTTGGTCTGTCACAGCTAAAAAACTACCAACCCGATTGAATTCAAATATTGGTCCAAAATTAAAGGTCGTTTGCGGTGTGATGTAGTGATAAACTAGTGAAATTGTGGTACTAATTCAAAATATCGATCAAATAAAATGTTTAAAAAAATAACGTAAATATATATATAAGGCGAGCGCATTATGTATTCTTAACAAAGTCTGCCGCAAAAATATATATATATATATATATATATATATATATATATATATATATATTTTATATATATATATATATATATATTTATATACTTTACGGTTGGTGTTGCGCCCTCTTGTGGCAGACTTACAAAGTCGAAAATAATTTACAGTTTTTTATTTTTGCCGATTTACTTACTAAATTTTATTATTTTATTTATTTATTAAATTTTTATCCCCAATAACCTAGGGTAATACCTTCTGAGATATGGCCGAGAGCCACCCTTAGCTTTTATCTTTTGGGTCATATATATATATATATATATATATATATATATATATATATATATATATATATATATATATATATATATATATATATAGTGACCGTCTAAAGTCCGTTCCCCCCTACTAATTTTTGAGCCAACTCGTGGAATAATATGCGGGGTGTTGTATTTAAAATATTAATTCAAGATGGAGCGTAGCCGCCATTTTATAACTTTTAGCTATCATTTTTTTATAAAAAAATAGCTTTTCATCTCCTATTGAAGCCCTCCAAATTTCGTTGCGATATACGAGTTGGCTCAAAAATTAGTAGGGGGGGAACGGACTTTAGACGGTCACTGTATATGTATATATATATATATATATATATATATATATATATATATATATATATATACTGTCTTGAGTCCTGAATTCAGTATTTAGATCTCGTGAAGCAAAGATCCCTAAAGATTTCTCGTGTATTCGAAGGCAAAACGTCGGATAGTAATTGCAATTTCACACGGTCTAATCCCAATGATTTCTTAATTTTATTAGGCCGCCATTCTGTTTTGCTATCTTATAGTCATACCAAAATGTTACAAGTTCATTTCTATGTAACACTTGAGATTTTTGTGCAGAATTTGAGATAAATTGGATTATTGGTTTTTTAGCAATTATTTTTTAGGCGTTTCACTAGACCGCCAACATGTTCCGGCATATTGGATGTTTCAAAAAAATAATACCAAGGCATCCCCACATGACCCTTAGTTTTTGACTAAAATTTAAAATCACACTGATAAATAGTTTTTGAGCTATGCCACGAAATGACAGATAAACCGACAGACGGACTTAATAAATCATACTTTTTTGGCATCTAGGGACGCTAAAACGTAAAGATATGGTAAAACCTGAGATGGTGATTATTTTACGACTACAAACATTTTATTTGGCCGCCATTTTGTACCGCCATCTTGAATAAGTACCCCACAGTTTTACTAGTTCATCTCTATCTATACCACATTTAGTTAGGGCACACAATTTAAAATCGGTCCATTAAGTAGTTTTCTCAGGCTGAATTTTTAAATCTATTATTAAGCCGCCATCTCGGATTCGTACCAAAATTTTACCAGTTGATTTTTGTGCAAAATATAGGATAAATTGGATAAGCAGTTTTTTAACAATACTTTTCTTTAACAATTCACTAGGTCACCATTTTGTGATTTTTTTAGATGATTCTATTTTTAATTTTTTTAGAAACATTTTATTTAATTTTTTATCAAACAGACATAGTATTTTCAATATTACAAAACAAGTTTACCGACATTGTGTATTTCAGGAAGCGCCTGCAGGCATTCCTCCTAAAATTAAAAATTTAGAGGTCAAGATCAGTACTTTAAGAATATTATTAGAAATACAGTCGACACTCTATATAGTGAAAGATCAAAATGTTGACCAAAATTTCACTATAGAAAGGTTTTCACTGTATAAAGAAAAAATCCGTATATATTGCAATGTATGTTTTTTATATTGGTAGTCATTTACTTGTATTTTGTAAGATACAAGCAACAAAAAAAATTGCAAGTTTAATTATTAGAAAAGATTTTATTAAATATTTGAAAGTTTAAATATATATGTAGTACATAGCATGTGCAGGGCTAAATACATACATACATATGTATGTAGTACATACGAAGTAAAAAGAATAATACAAAATCTATTAATATAGTCGAATGCGGTCTTATCGTGCGGGTCCAAAGGTCACCAACATTATGAATCAAATCAGAAAACACAGTAAATACCAAAATCTTGTGTGATTCTTTTATCGAACTACTAAATCTCAATGGGCTATTTACAAATATACAGGGAGAAAGAAAATAGTTTTTTTTTATTATATTACGCAATATTATTAAGATAGCCACTTAATATTATTTTATATATTAAATGCCAAGGGACTAAATAAGAAAATTCGCTAAATATGTATTTAGTCAAAATTTAACCACTTATACAGTGTCATTTATTTAAATGCGGGGCACCCCTGTGCAAAGAAAACTTGTTTTATCTTGTATTGTGATAACAAAAAAATTTTATTTTGCAAAAATATTATACACTTTTGTTAAAAACACAAGAGTTAATTAATTATTACTTCACTCGTGAGATTTTTTGAGATCTTTACGTTTAAGGGTCCTTAGATGCCGGAAAACATGTTTTCTCAATTCCGTCTGTCTGTAGGTATGTCTGTCCGTCAGTCTGTCTGTTCGCGGCATAGCTAAAAAACTACTTATCCGATTTCTTCAAATTTCAGTCTAAAAAGGGCCATGCGAAAAATACAGGCTATATATATATATATATATATATATATATATATTTATTTTTACTCCTTCACGGATGGAAAAATACAATGTGTTTTCATTCCGGGTGTACAGGGTGTTCCAGCGAGGACTGAACAGGGAAATAGCTATTTTCGACCTTCCTTGTATTTTGGAAAAATTTAAAATAGCCAATCGATGTATTTTTTATATATAGAATATAAAAATGTCATATATAGAAATATTTGAACCAGAAACAAAAGAGTTACGCTATGCATCAGGTGTTTTTTAAATGAAATGTATCGTTTTTTATACGATTTTTGGAAAGAGTGATTTTTTTTATATCCGTTCTGATTAAAAGATTTGATTTTGCGATAGCTGTTTATATTACATTTTAATGTTTTATAAACTAAAATTTTAGTTTCACCTGTTTAAAATATACGATAGGTTGGTATAGGTGATCAAGGTAAAATGACGTTTGAATGCTTTGTCAATAAAAATTGACATTATTTTAATTATTGTCGAAGTCTTCACCTAAAAAATATATATTTGATTCTGATCGAAATGAAATACTCTTTGGACGAGAGACTACAGATTGTTATGCTATTTTACAAGTGCCAAGAAAATGCAAGAGAAGCAAGAAGAAGATTTATTGCAAATTTTCATAGAAATATATCCATCAATACAATTCTAAGGATAAAAAACCTATTTGAGGAAAATAAAACTTTACATGATAGAAAAAGAAATATACAAAGAAGAAGAAATCGAGACCAGACCATTATAAATTATTTTCAAGTTAATCCAACCAAATCTATTTCGGATGCAGTTCGGGAATTTTTCCCATGATCTCTTGAATATTTTCGTTTCGTTGTCTGTATACGACGTTCTTCAAATGGCCCCAAAGAAATGTATCCAAAACTGAGAGGTCGGGGCTATTGGGCGGCCAAGCATATGTTCCATTTCGCCCTATCCATTCGTTATGGCGCCGATTTAAAAATTGAACCACATCATGCACGGCATGAGGAGGCGCCCCATCACCAAATTAAATTCTGATATTCTGCCAATGATAAGTCTTCCAAAAAATTTTCAATTTCGTTTTCTAAAAACTCATAATATCTGTGCCCATTTAAAGTCCCGTTAAAAAATATTGGTCCCAAAATTTTATTAGTTTTTTATCCCACACCAAACATGAATAGAATTCCTCCCTTGAAATTTAATAGTCTGGTGACTTTTTTGGATTTTCAACGGCCCAGTGGTGATTATTATGTCTGTTGAATACTCCCGATGTTGTGAAAGTAGCTATTATCGGTCCACACAATATTTTTGAATAAATCAGGGTCTTCGTTTTCTTGCCGAATTACCATTTGAGAAACAAATTGGAAGCGAAGTTCTTTTTGTGCCGGTGTTAGGTGCTGAAGTGGAAGGATACGAAAAGGCCTAAATTTATGAATTTTCAGAGTCCTGTGAACAGTCCCTCGGGTAACTCTTTTGCGCCTTACACCGCCACCGTACTGAACTTCCCGAACTGCATCCGAAATAGATTTGGTTGGATTAACTTGAAAATAATTTATAATGGCCTGGTCTCGATTTCTTCTTTCTTTGTATATTTATATATATATATATATATATATATATATTTTCCTCAAATAGGTTTTTTATCCTTAGAATTGTATTGATGGATATATTTCTATGAAAATTTGCAATAAATCTTCTTCTTGCTTCTCTTGCATTTTCTTGGCACTTGTAAAATAGCATAACAATCTGTAGTCTCTCGTTCAAAGAGTATTTCATTTCGATTTTTGAGTCAAATATATATTTTTTAGGTGAAGACTTCGACAATAATTAAAATAATGTCAATTTTTATTGACAAAGCATTCAAACGTCATTTTACCTTGATCACCTATACCCACCTATCGTATATTTTAAACAGGTGAAGCTAAAATTTTAGTTTGTAAAACATTAAAATGTAATATAAACAGCTATCGCAAAATCAAATCTTTTAATCAGAACGGACATAAAAAAAATCACTCTTTCCAAAAATCGTATAAAAAACGATACATTCCATTTAAAAAACACCTGATGCATAGCGTAACTCTTCTGTTTCTGGTTCAAATATTTTTTCAATGACATTTTTGGATTCTACAAGAAAAAATACATCGATTGGCTATTTTGAATTTTTCCAAAATACAAGGAAGGTCGAAAATAGGTCCCTGTTCAGTCCTCGCTGGAACACCCTGTACATCCGTTCACTACTGTCTTGGCATTTTCGAAGCTTTCTTTCTCGCGTGCGAATAGAGACTAAAGTGTTGGTGACTGCGACGCTTCCTTTTATACCCCCACTCGGGGCGGAAGGTTATATCTGCGCAGGCGTTGGTCGTTATTTATGTTTTCCGGATGGTGCTATTGTTGTTGCGCTAATTGCGCTTGAGTTTTTGCGATTTTAGATTTGTCGATTATTGTCTTCCATACTGTTGGTAGTTTTAATGATTCGTACCTTTTATTCAAGTCACCTTGTTTTTCAATTTCTATGGCTTCTCGGATTATTCTGGTCTTATAATGTTCTATATGGGCAATCTCCCTACACCCATCGAAATTTATTTTATGGCCGGTTTCCTGATGATGTAGGAATAAAGCTGAGGTTGTTTGTTTATTTCTGATGTTGAGTTTATGCTCTTCCACTCTTGCTGATATTCGCCTGTTAGTTTGCCCTACGTACATCTTTTCACAGTCCTGGCACGGAATACTGTACTTCCTACTTTTACACGGTTGTCTTATCATACTAAAACTAGAAAAACTAACACCATACTTCAAAATACTAGTAAGGGGTTATTAGAGGAACAAATCCATCAAACTAGAAAACAACTAGCCGAGACAGAGAAAGAACTTTTAAAGTTACACCTTAAACTAAGTAACATCATTCACCCTTTATTGTGGAATCGCATAGAAACTTTGGCTTTTTGGCGAACAGAATCAAATAAGAATATTAAGACAGATAAACTTTCGAAAAAGTATGACAATCTTCTATGAAAGTCGAGTCAGCCACAAAGACCATCAGTAGACATCGATAAATTAGTACATAATATATCATCCTACAGTCTCTCAGAAAGTGAAAAATCCGTACTGAGTAAGGGTTTTAATTTTGCGATATCTCCTAAGGAAATCCCTAAAGAAGAAATAATAGCTGGAGTGGAAACTGTCCTTGACTCCTCTGAAGAAACAAAAGCAGAGGAGATTCGACAAGAGGTGGCAAGAATTTTAAGATCAAGCAAAACACCAAAACAAAACCTAAATGCCACTGAACAAAGGGCCCTAATAAACCTTAGAAAAAATAAAGAAATCACAATCCTTCCAGCAGATAAAGGAAACGCAACTGTGGTTATGAATACTTAAGATTACGTACAAAAAATGCAGGATATCCTACAAGACAATTGTTATAGACCTGTTCCAAGGGATCCGACAACGTACCTAGAAAAAACAACTAAAAATAAAATAAAAAGTTCACCAATAAACCCCGAAATTCAACAAAAAATCATACCACGGGAAAAGTCGAGCAGATGTCCTAAACTCTATGGTTTACCAAAAATACACAAACCAGGGGCGCCTATCAGAGCTATTGTTAATGCTGTTAATTCGCCGCTACAAAAACTGGAGAAATACCTTTCTGAAATTATGCAACCAACTGTAGAAAAAGCTAATTCATTTGTAAAAAACTCGAAGCATTTCACTCGAATTATACGAGATATCATCAGAATAATCCGAAAAGCCATAGAAATTGAAAAACCAGGTGACTTGAATAAAAGGGACGAATCATTAAAACTACCAACAGTATGGAAGACAATAATCGACAAATCTAAAATCGGAAAAACTCAAGCGCAATTAGCGCAACAACAATAGCACCATCCGGAAAACATAAATAACGACTAACGCCTGCGCAGATATAACCTTCGGCCCCTAGTAGGGGTATAAAAGGAAGCGTCGCAGTCACCAACACTTCAGTCTCTATTCGGACGCGAGAAAGAAAGCTTCGAAAATGCCAAATGTGATTTTGGCGAAAGGTCAGCAAAACTGTTCTTTTCAGAACGACAGTACTGAACGGATATATATCTATATAAATTAATATATATAATATATATATATATATATATATATATATATATATATATATATATATATATATATATATATATATATATATATATATATATATATATATATATATATATATATATATATATATATATATATATATATATATATATATATATATATATATATATATATATATATATATATATATATATATATATATATATATATATATATATATATATATATATATATATATATATATATATATATATATATATATATATATATATATATATATATATATATATATATATATATATATATATATATATATATATATATATATATATATATATATATATATATATATATATATATATATATATATATATATATATATATATATATATATATATATATATATATATATATATATATATATATATATATATATATATATATATATATATATATATATATAATATATATATATATATATATATATATATATATATATATATATATATATATATATATATATATATATATATATATATATATATATATATATATATATATATATATATATATATATATATATATATATATATATATATATATATATATATATATATATATATATATATATATATATATATATATATATATATATACATATATCAAATTTTGTCTCATGATTAATAAAAAAATTTACTTATTTTAAACACGCTTTAAAATTGGAACAAGTATTCTATAATTTATTTATTTATTGCCTACATAATTACAAATGTACTAAACAAGTAAGGAAAAAAATGGTGTCAAATCTAATAAAAAAATTTTTTAATTAAAATTCACTGGCTAATATCCAGGAGCCAGTGGCAAAAGCTCTAAGAATCGGTATAAGGAATGTACAGAAACTTGTGCATGAAAAACAAACATAATTTACTTCCGAGGAAGATCTTCCGAAAAAATCCAAAGGCAAAAGACTTAATATAATCCTTCAGAAACTTTTTAATATTATAGACTAAAAAATATAAAAATATCATCATCAATTAAACAGTGCTCTTCTTTTGAGTTGTCCTCAAACGGCCCAATGATCATTGGTGCTATTTCGACATCTAGAACTCGTTCTCGATTCCACCAATCCCATATTAATTTCTCCGTATGCTCCACAGATTTCTTCCAGTACTCCGGCGTAATATAATTTAATGAATCTTGCCAAACAATTTGCACTTCATTTGATGTAAGACCATCGTCCACGTGTTTTTCGTAATATGATTTTGTCCCAGCCCATATTAATTCTATTGCGTTAAACTGGCAATGATATGGCGACAGTCGTAAAACCTCATGTCCATTTTCCCTTAATATTTCCTCTACGGCATATATTGTTGGTTTTTTAATAGATTTTGCCATTAAAAGAAGTTCTAGTTTCAGCATATTGGGTAAAGGATTTTGTTTTTGTTTTATTAGCCAGTCATAAATATCACTTTTTTTCCAGGATGAAGTAGGTTGTTTATTTAAGATTCTTGAATAATAAGATGCATAGTCCAGAATGATTAAAGATGGAGCATCTAAATTTGGAATCAGTTGTTTTTTTAACCACTTATCAAACAGTCCACAGTTCATATTATCATGGTAGTCCATACTTTTGTATGTTGAAGAAAACAGTAAACTTGCACCTGGGAGAAATCCTGTTGAAGAACCTGCATGCAAAAAGATGAACCTATTTCCCGTCCCACATCCCTTTTTTCTCTTGCCACTTTTTACAGACTTGTCCTGCCAAGATTTCGAACCACTTCCAAAATATCCCAGTCTCGTCTAAAAAAACATTTTCCGTGTATTTCTTTAAAAACTGGATACCCTGACTTGCTATATGTGGCAACTCGTATAAAAATCTTCGATTACAGTACTTTTTATACCGAAAGCCCAACGATTTTAGAGAAATTTCCAATATGCCTCGATTTTTTAAAGTTTCTTTTAAAACATGAAGGGTTATATTAGTTTTTGATGTGTATAAATCGTAAATTGCATTCTAAAACATCCATTTTTACATTGTCACTTAAGTCTTCTATCTTTGGTTTTTTTCGTGTACATTTCTTAATCTTCTTCGGTAGTAAATTATGCTTTTTTTCATGCACAATTTTCTTCACAGTCATTATACTGATTCCCAGAGCTTTTGCTTTGTTGTCCTGGATATTGACCTGTGAATTTTGAAGTTCGTATTATTTTATTAGATTTTATACCATTTTTTCGCTTCAGCAAATTGTAGAGCCTTTTGCTTTCTTAAATTTCCCGATATTGGTACGTTTTGATGCGTACGAGCAACTTGAAACCATTGTAAAACTGCTTCATTTACATCTTCGTAAGAACACACCCATACTCGTTTTCGACTGCTTGGAACACTAGTTTTCTTGATGATACTGTCGCGACTTTTTATTATCAGAGAGAAGCAGCTTGGAGAAGCATCAAATTTTGCAGCAACATCTTTTTTTTGCAGCGTTTATCAACTTCCTCCAAAACTCTAATTTTCTCAGCTAAACTTAAACGCACTCGCTTGGACATCTTGCTTGATTCTTAAACAAAAACAAACTGAACCTGAATTTGCGAATTACTAAGCCTCGACTATAGAATAGGATTTTCCCAGGATATCTATAAAATGGGTTATTCCCCGGGTTTCTCACAGAAATCTACCTTATTTATTGGCAACCATTAGGCGTTATAAACGCGTTAATAACCTTTTCAAAAGAATGAGTCATATAAAGGAATTCTGAGAATAAATGCATACAAATTTATACATAATTCCGGTAAACATTTTATTATTTAGAGTGTTACTATTTTACAGATTCACTATATGCAGGGCTTTTTACATGAAATTTCATTAAAATATGCTAGGTCTTGAAAAAATTGCACTAGAAAGAGTTTTTCACTATATAGAGTTTCACTATAAACAGTTTCGACTGTATATCGCTTGATCAGTGTGTAGTGCAGTATTTTGCTCAACGAAATACCTGATTTTTGATCGCAATACATAGTTTCATACTGAAAAAGAAAAATTTGGAAAACTACACAAAAAGGTTAATTAGGCCTTTTAACTTATAGTTCCTTAATCTACGGCGATATAAAATCGCAAATAGTACATCATCAGTAAGCCACTCCCACACCAAAGTTCACTGTAGCCTGAAAACACCAATAGGTACAGGGTGGTCCACTTAAGATGCTCCTATACTTTATCTCAATAAATAAGACACTGAGAAAAAAGATTAAATACAAAAAGTATTTGACCCTAAGTATATTTTTTATTTATAATATTTTTATGTATGCAGGGTGTTCCATTGTGCCAGGACAGTAACCAACTTTTTTCTTTTTAATGAAATGGTATGAATATTTTTAGAAATTCTAATTCTACGCTTGATTTTGAGTATTTTTTGTCATCATAGCATACGAAATTTTGAGTAGTTTTTGAAAAAAATTAACTTTTCAGATTTTTTTTGGAAAAACAGGTTTTTGGAAAAACGTGATTTTTTCACACTTGAAGACTAAAATTGTGAATTTTAGTTATGGATCCATGGGAGTGGTTAATATTTAATACTCTGACCTATCAAGAGCGAAAATCCATTATACAGGGTGGTCACAAATGACCATCAAAAAATTTTTTTGTAACTAAAAAAAGCTTAATTTTTTTAAATGGAACCTGTATTTAGCACTTTTATTGTGTTTAGGATTTAATTCTGCATCATTCCATATATATAGTTTATATTCCAAAAATTAGTAGTTTAGAAGTTATGACCAATTTCCTATAATATTTCAGGTATTTTTGTTAAAAATCTAACTAAACCTAAGTGATATCCTATTCTAAGGTTTTTTTTAACGTTATAATTAAATTTAACATTAAATCAACAAGTAATGCAAGAAAGAAAGTAACTAATTACTCATTACAAAACATTTTCGACATAAGCCCCGTCTTTGGCAATACAAGTAGTATAATATTACGGTTACGGTTTTAATTCTCGCAATAATAGCATTTCTAAACGCGTCTTAATTTTACAAGATATCCATGGAAAAACAAAACTAGTAAAATTGTTGCCTGGACACCAATAAATATACAGTTTTTATTTGACATTTAGTTGCCTCTAACTCTTTTTAAAGGAAAAATGGCTTTATACGTTTAAATCTTCATGAATGTTACGTAAGAAATAATAAGAGTCCAGCATTAGCCCTGCGGGAGTATCGGTTGTTGTATCCTGCAAGACGGGTTCCCACGAAACATATTTTTTCACGAATTGTTCGTGATCTGGAACGTGGAGTAGTAATCAATAAACAAAAACGGCGCCCAAAAATTGTCCGAACAGAAGAAAAGCAATTAGAAATTCTCCTGTATTTTGAAGAAAAGAACGAAAATTCGCAAAGAGATGCATCCCGAGATCTACCGGGAATTAGTAAGACTAGTGTTCAAAGAACTTTAACTGATAATACTACCGTTCAAATTTTTACCAGTTCAGGAATTATCCCAACAGGACTTTATATATATATATATATATATATATATATATATATATATATATATATATATATATATATATATATATATATATATATATATATATATATATATATATATATATATATACAGACAGAACAGACAGACTGACGGACAGACATACCTACAGACAGACGGAACTGAGAAAACATGTTTTCCGGCAACTAGGGACCTTTAAACGTGAGGATCTGAAAAAATCTCACAAGGGAAATAATAACTAATTATCCTGTGTTTTTAACAAAAGTGTATAATATTTTCGCAAAATAAAATTTTTTTGTTATCACGATACAAAAAAAAAGTGTTTTTTTGCACAGGGGTGGCCCGCATTTAAATAAATGACACTGTATAAGTGGTTAGATTTTTAGGTCAAGTGGGGCTCATAATTTTTGGTGATTGATAAAAAAATACAGAACATATCCTGATTGTTCCACTGATTCGAACCGCCTTCCGACTTTATTAAGCCTCTTGCCATTTTGTGTATTTTTGTTTTTGCCAACCAAAAAATTTTAACCAAATACATATTTAGCGAAAATTCTTATTTAGTCCCTCTCTCGATCCCTAGCTCAATAATATTGCGTAATATAATAAAAAAAACTATTTTCTTTCTCCATGTATATTTGTAAATAGCCCATCGAGATTTAATAGCTCGATAAAAGAATCACACAACATTTTGGTATTCACTGTGTTTTCTGATTTGATTCATAATGTTGGTGACCTTTGGACCCGCACGATAAGACCGCATTCGACCATAATTTTAAACTTAACTGCTTTCGGAGCCGGCAGGGTTGGCCGGGCCGTACCAGAAAATATACAGGGAGAATTCTCTTTATAAAAAAGTAAATATTTTTCAAAAATAATTTTGCAGGCATCCTACAAACGCACAAAATCAAAATGTAGATTATTATTGTCGTTGCTTGACTAACATGCAAATAACGCCATTAACAGCAGTGCTCGGACCACCATCCGCAGATATTCTAATATGTTTATTATAGACGGTGGCTCGGCCAGCCGATTCCATTATCTCAGAAGCTAGACTTCATGTACTAATTCACGCGGTACGTAGTACGTTCGCATACATCCCCATGCTATAAACTTGGCTATAACGTTCGTCATAGCTTAATCACTCAAAACCGGCCCGTCTCCATGTGGCCGTATCCCCCGAATTTTTCCCAATTGAATACTATCGTTTTACAGATATTAATTGTAATTACTATAAAATGATGCTACTTTCTTTTAAATTAATTTTAGTTAGTTCCTTACTTTAGTCATGACTAGTGATGGTTAATATATTATATTAGCAATTTTCACACCATGATATATGTTTAAATGTCGTGACGAAATAAGTGCAAGTGAATATTTTAAAATATCATTTGCAATTATTTGTTTAAGAAGTCGGCCGGCCGCATCGTCGTTTTTGCTGGACAATATGCTTTTTTGGTTATGTATGTAGCTTTCACTTGGTTTGGCATCTATTTTATTTTCCTCTCAAGAAATTAAATTGACTTACTAAAGCGTTTTTCTAACATGTTTTTCTTAATTATTACAATATACTTGTGGCATAATTGAAAAAAACAGCCTCTAATAAATAGTTATAGAATAACGTACAATATTTTTTCCTGCAGTAAACTTATTAAAAACATCGTTCATATTTACATCAATACTCTATCTATGGATATGCAAGAGGGCGGAGGGGAGATTACCTTATTACCCCCTCACCGTAAACCCTTGAGCCTCGGCCGACCCTAAATTTTAGAGTATGAACCGTCACTGCTTTCACCTAGTACCTCCGCTATATCATTTTTGTCTATTCCAGTGGCGGCTATTCAGGTGAAGTAGGTGAAGTGCTACTTCACCAGGAAAAATAAACAAGCACACATCTAACTATATTTATTATACAACTCTTAAAATTTTAGTTTTTACATTCATTTATTCACCTAATTGGTAAAAAATAAACTGTACATCTCGAATAAATATTTTACTTGACCGTTGGCGGCATGTCTTTTTAAAACTTTCAATCGAACTTTATTATAATAACTATAACAGTGGCGCAAACCGCTTTGACATTGCTGGAGGTGCTATGTTTAGTTTACCATTTTCTTACTCTGTTGCCATGACAACGCGTATCCGATGACGTCGAGCCTAGCGCCATACAACGCTCTCGGTGAATTACAGGCGCGGTACACTACACCGACGGCGACGCGACGTGTCGTTCAGTTTACGGTGGTTGTTTACTTTTATTTTCGCGGATTTCGCTGCAACCGGTGAGTTCCTTTGCAGTTAACTGGAGTGTTTTGTGTTATATTTATTTATGGTGTTGTTACCACTTCAAATTCGAAGTTAGTAAATGCCATTGTTCAATACTGAAATAAATTAAAAGACGTCTTTGAATTTATTACAAACTGTGACAAATCTGATGAAGAATCAATCCGCCTTGCGAAAGGATTTTTAGGTGAGATGAATGATTTTGAATTCACGTTTCTGGCGTTAGTGTTTAATGACATTTTCTCAACCACGGACATACTATTTGACGTTTTTCAAAAAAAAACGCTTGACATTCATTTTTGCATATCCAATATAAAACGCTGTCGTGAGGCGCTCTGTAAAAAAAGAAATGAACATTTTTTTAATACCATGTTTGATAAAAATTCAATTTCAAAAATAAATCATTACAAACGTGAGCTTGCTAAGCTTTCACCTGAAGAAATTAGGGCTAAGTATAGAACCCTTTTTTATGAAATATTGGACAATATTTTAATGGAAATGACAATGATGTTTGGCAGGTTCTGCTAATTTTTCCGAATATAGTTTAAATTTTCCGACTGGCCCGTTTGAAAATTTGTTACAGTTATATGGGGAATTATTTTCAAAAAGTCAACGACTTAAAAATGAGCTTGGTCTTATTTTTGCCAATGAGAGTAATTGGAATATATCGCTGCAAGAGCAAGTGAAAAAAAATTATAAAAATAAATATATTTTTACCGAAGCATATAAATTGTTTTCCATTATTTTGACAATACCGTCGACAAGTGATTCAGTGAAAAGAAGTTTTTCTTGTTTCAAATGTGTAAAAACTTATTTAAGAAATACAATATCTCAAGAAAGACTTATTTCTCTTGGCAATATTTCAATTCAAAAGGAATTTCTGGAGATTAGGGCAACTCATCCATTTTATGAGGATGTTATAAATAAATTTGCTGCTATGAAGGATAGGAGAATTGATTTAGTATACTAAATTTGGTAAAAAGTGGTAAAAAAATATTCTACTTATTTTTTCATCCGCAAGCCGCCACTAGTCTATTCTGCATGCAATTTTCAAATAATTAAAGTAACAGTAGACGTTTATAACCATATAGTGCCTTACAAGAATATAACTATTTGGTATGCTTTTATTGCAATTTGCTGAAATGTGTTCATTTCGAGGTAAGCTCTACCTAGATCAAATTCTAAATTGCTACATAATATATCTTCTAAAAGCTTTAATAGATTAGATTTTATGGAGGATCTGGAAATTTCAAAAAACTTAAAAATAACGGCTCAATACACAAGTGTCTCTTAATAGATCCTTTGTTCCACTTTGACGTAAACTTATTAACTGATATTATATTATTTTAACTTGCTCATCTGTCCCTTTATGATGAAAATAGACTTACAAGCTAACTACCCTATGAAATAAGTCCAACTGTTTGGAAATAAAAAACGGGCTTCATATTCGTGATCACTGTTCAAAAACTAGCAAAGTACCAAAAATCATCAAATCGGCGATGGTACACCGTACTAATTGATGATCGATAACTCGAAAACGAAACGCTGCGAAAATAAAAGAATTGAGATTCGTAATGAGAGTTCTATCAGTGTACTAAAAACCGTCAAATTCGAACGATATTAACTTTTTAAACTAACAACAATTTCTTTTAGTTTTTACAATTATGAAAAATTAAAATTTTAAAATATATATTCAAATAATTTTTCAAGTAATTTCCAATTTTCAATTAACTAAATACTTATGCCTTTTGTACATCACTGTTGTGGTAGCTTCAAATACCACGCAATAATTTTTTAGACGTTTTTCGCACCAAAGGAAGTTTATTAAAATTAAACTTTCATTCACCATTTTGTACAGAGTACAGTAGTACAGTAGTAAAAAAACCTTCATTATTATTTCATAAATTTGTTATAATTTTTAATTATTCCTGTCTGATGGTCCTTTTGTCAATTTAGTTTAAATCAACTTTGACATGTTAATAATTTTATTCCCCCTTTCTTATTGTTGAAACTCAGCTTAATTTCAACAACTTGTCTAAATTCAATTTTTTTTACACATATTTTACTTGGTCTGAGATTAGAAATTTATTATTACTTCTTTAAACTTGGTCTAGTCCAACCCTGTATGCCAACTTTGCTAATCTAATCCCTCAATGGTTTGTCACCAAATCAAAAAAAAAAAAGTCTGTTTTTTATTATCAATTTTTATATTGGTTGATTTACTACAATTTTTTTCTTGCTTGACCAAAACATTTTTAAAGCTTGGCTGAAAATTTTTTTGTCTAAATAGCCTTACTTTATTATGTTATTGCAACTTTCATAATTCCAACTTCTCCTATGTCAAATTTCAAATGACAACAGAACAGTTGTGACAAATTTCTTGTCAGACGACGAATTTTCAAAAAGTCTGCAAAGTTGTATTTCTTAAAGCAGTAGGTAAGATCAAGCCGAAAATGAAATGTGCCCAAAGGATGGATCTGGTTTTCTGCTTCATTCTGTTATTTTTGACAACAGCGGAATCACTAAAGTGCTATATGTGTGATCCGGGAAAATGTGATGCGCCAACACAAGGCGAATGTAAACCAAGTGAAGCAGCAGCACCAGCAGCAGGAGCCGAAGGCGCGGCAACGGAAGCAGCTGCAGGTGATGAATCAACAGAAGCTCCTGCAGCATTTGTACAGCGTGCAGAAGGAGGGGCTCAAGCATTCATACAACGGCAAGCTGTTCCGTATTTATGCTATATTCGCAAGGGAAAGAAAAATGACGAGTCAGTGCTAGCTAAGGGATGCAACATAAAGGAAGATTGTACAGATGCTGCGGACGTAGGAAAGGAAGAAAGCTGCGTTACATGTAAAGATGCAGACCTTTGTAACTCGGCCATGCATATTAAGCCAAGAACTATGTCGTTACTCCTCTCTATTGTCATGTCATGTCTCGTTATTTCAAATCGTTAGAACATTTTCGAATATTCGAAATCATTAGAGAAGTATATTTTTAAATAAATATTTTTATATTTACATTGTATTATATATATATATATATATATATATATATATATATATATATATATATATATATATATATATATATATATATATATATATATATATATATATATATAAATGAATGAATCCTATGTGTGCTGGTCGAGGTGCTGGTGCTGACATGGCCTTTTGGAGTTTGGTAGTTTTGTTACATCAAGCAACCTTAAGTTATCTATTTTTTTTGGAGTTAAACAATTTTTTTTAGACAAAGGCGTATGAAATTTTTAAAGACGATAAGCACGAGTGTCAAAAAACAGTAGCTTAATTTAAACCATTTTTAACTTTAAAATAATTAAAGAGGTTGCATTTCACTTGGGTAAGCATCAACATAGTTTAAAAGAAAGAAAGTCTTTACTGCTAATATTGTTATTAAGCTACGACTCAAATGCAGGGAAACTTTAAAATTTTGCTAATATTTTTAAAATATTTAGGTTTTGGATGAATCAAATCGAATATTAGTTTTTGTGTTAAATATATAGAAATAATACTTAATCCAGAGTCTAAAGAGCTTTGAACAGAAATTTTATCTGCTTATCTTTTAAAGAATTTTATATAATATATTGCCAAATCAAAAAAAAATCAACATTATTCCAAATTTACAAAGCACTTCCCTCATAAAAGGGAAATATTGTAATCGTGGAAAACAATCACCCTTCCAGGTTTTTACAGGTCTTTACGTTTCTAGATGCCGAAAAACAAATTTTCTCAATTTCGTCGGTCTGTCGGTCTGTGTGTACGCGGCATAGCTCAAAAAGTACTTATCCGATTGCACAAAAGTCAAAGGTCATAAGGGGATGAAATGGTTACATTTTAGTAAATATATCCAATATGTCGGAGCAAAATGGCGGCTTAGTGAAATGTTTAAAAAATTATTACTAAAAAAGTACTTATTCAATTTATTGGGAATTCTGCACAAAAATATTATGTAGAAATCATCTAGTAATACTATAGTTAGAATCCAAGATGGCGAAACAAAATGTATAACTATAAAAGAGTTACGTGTAACTTATCTTGGTCAATAGAATGGCATATTCAGAAATTAAAACAATCCACCGGTGTATATTGCATACTTACAAAGAAAAGGAAAACTGAAATACATGACAGGAGTTTTGACGCTCTAGCTTTAATTTAAAACCTCTAGATTATTTGGTCATTTTTAAATCTTAAAGCTGTAAATATTTATAATTTTTCCTCCCCCGTTAGTAATCGTGAAGTGTAATATATATATATATATATATATATATATATATATATATATATATATATATATATATATATATATATATATATATAAACTTTTTCATTTCACAGAAAACTTTATTCTTGATAAAAGTTGGTGCATCTAAAGAAACTACAGGGGGAATAAACGTATTTCCAAAATATTCTTCAGTATACGAGGGACGATCAAAAATATGAAAAATTCGCAAGGGTAAAGTGGCATGATTTTTCAAAATAGAGAAAAATTGTATGAAAAAAACTTGCTTAGAATTAAATTGCATGCCCAAATATGGAATTGTATAAGAAAATCTTCAATTTTGTTTTTTATTGTTTTCTTAAATTAGGTGATACGCCACTGGAATTATAAAAAATTCATTCATTTTCGAATTATTTACTAAACTTACATGGAATGAGAAATAAAAACTTTACAAAAGTACTGTTCATAAGAGAATTTTTATAGTTGTCGTACGATTGTCTCAACTAAACTTAAAAAAAAACTAAATTCAAAAGAAAAAGCTGAGTTAGTACTTATTATTATTAGTTCATTATAGTACGGCGTCATGAATTTATAACCATGTTAAGGAAAGTGGTTCACTAGACTGGGATTATAAAAAATTTCACCAACAATTGGTCAAATTGAAGATGCCGGTATTAAAGTGCTACAAACATTTATTGAAATTCTTACATCGTTAAGAACCGCTGCAAGGAATTCCGAATACGGAAAAAGAACCATAGATAAAGTTTTGAAGAAAGCCAAATTTTATTCTTACCAGTCTAAATTTATTAATGAAATATTGGAGAGGGATTATGATGTGAGGATAGATAGTGTGGCAAATAAAATACTGTTCACTGATTTTACATTTAGTACTAATGGTGTAGCCTCTTCACAAAATTGCCGATGCTATGCAGATACGAATCCGCACTTTACAATCGAATGTAAAAGCCAATATTCAAGGAAAACGAATGTATGGTGTGGAACATTTAATAACCAAGTTGTGGCTCCTATCCATAACACCCAAAATGTTAGAGAGTTCTTGAAAAGAAAATTCAATATCGGGTGGATTGGAAGGTATTCGAAATATCCATGGCCGCCGAGGTCGCCCGATTTGACGCCTCTCGATTTTTTCCTCTGGAGCTTCTTAAAACAAAAAGTTTATCTCAATAGACCATTTGAGAACCTCGATGTGTTAGAGAATAAAATTCGAAGAGCAGTGGCCCTTATCACACCGCACATGTTGGATAATGTCTTGGGGTATTTTTCAAAGAATACATGTAAATGTATCGCAAGAGATGGGAGGCACACCGAATAATGATATATTCCCTTTCTTGTTGTAAATTTTAGTTGTAAATTATTGAATTTAAAAAGTCCTTGAATTTCTTTGTGTTTTACTGTTTTAATATACCAATTGAGAGAAATATTGTTCCGGGCGTTTAATTTTTGTAGGTTTTACGAGGTTTTTTCAAATTTTTCCCCTAACGCTTCAATTTTTTATTGGTTTTTGTCCCCGAAAACCCCACCTGAAACAACCCAAGGTGCCTTTCATTAAAAATTATTGCGGCCTCCCTAAATGATTTATAATTTTCTCCTATAATAAGTACTAACTCCGCTTTTTCTTTTAGATTTAGTTTTGCAGTCATTTTTCGTCGCGTTAAAAAAACTTTTAAATTTTGATCATTTTGAAATTCGGAAGGTACAGCTATAATTATGTATTTTGTTTTTCCAAAGCCACCTACCGCATTTCATAAGAATAAGTAGTATTGCATTTTTTACTTATGGTGTTTTAATGCTATACTAATTTTGGGTGGAGTTCAGAGAGCATAAGAATAGCAAAAATGAAAAACCATGTAGTATTATTTTTTTAGGTAGTATGCAATAACCCTAAATATGAAGTTGACAATCGTACGGCAACTATAAAAATTCTCTAATGAACAGTACTTTTTTAAAAGTTTTTTTTCATTCTATGCACGTTTAGCAAATAACTCGAAAATTAATAATATTTTTTTGAAAATTCCAGTGGCGTATCACCTAATTTAAAAAATCTATAAAAAAACAAATTTGAAGATTTTCTTACACAATTCCATATTTGGGCATGTATTTTATTTCGAAGCAACTTTTCTTAATACAATTTTTCTCTATTTTAAGAAATCATGCCACTTTACTTTTGAGAATTTTTCATATTTTTGATCGCCCGTCTATACTAATGAATATTTTGGAAATGCGTTTATTTCCTTAGTAGCTTCTTTAGATGCAGTATTACAAAATTTAGAATATACCTAAAAAGGAATGACCAACTTTTTAATCAGTATTTACTGCAGTAGGTTTTTTTAAAATTTAGGTAAATAGTCACTGCCCTTATTTTTTGGTCCAACATGATATATTAAAAAAACTGAAATGAATGTCATTTACCAATTCGAGCTCTCGCTTCCGGGATTTCTTAGCATCAGAATAAAAATGGTTTCGACTATAAAATAAAATGAAATAGGAAGAATTGCAAAATAATTCATCAAGTATGTAAATGTCTTTTTTGTTCTTGCGCCGGCGCTCTTTGCGAAATTCCGCTCATTTTTCTGTTAAATGGCTTCCCTACTTTATACGTCTTTTATGATATAGTGCGGGACACAAAAGAAAACCGGACAGAGTCAATCGGTTTAGGAAGGTTGGCCAAGAAATCTCTTTAAACCAGTGGTGCCCCGTCGTTCTTTAAATAATATGGCACTCCGTTTTGACTATACGCACTTCAGATAATTAAAAAATGTAACTATGCTTAATGAACCTTTATCTATATTTGTCTGTTTTCTTTCATGCACCGCACTTCTATATCTCTTTTGTGTTGCAAAAACGGCGAACTTTCGAATTTTAAAACGATTTAATTTTGATTTTTTTTTATCGATTTACGTATAAATATATTTTCTCTTGAGTTCAGTCATTAACGGTTGCCGGGCTACTGCCTATGACCACTATTATTGGACCACCCAGTATAGTAATACACGATTTACAAGTCCAAATTTTACAAGAGCAGCCAGCATCAGATCCGTGAACGAGATTTATCAAAATTTTAATTTATGCAGTTCGACTTTGGGCTACTCGAGTATGCCAAAAGTGGCCGTCTGTCTCCGTTTGTCATATTACTTTATACAGGGGCCGTCATTGTGAAGTACTATACAAGACGTTTCTATGTCCTAAAAATCTTAACTTTTGAGATAGAGGATGGTAAAGTTTAAAAATAAAACATTTTTTTCATCCCATTTGAATTTTGATACACGTCTTCTATGCATTAAGGAGCATACGGATTTACCCAGGTTAATTATATATGCACGCCACTGGTAGAAATTTCTAAAATTGATTGTTAATAAAATATGACGTTTTATGCATAAAAGACGTGTATCAAATTTCACACAGTTGTTTATCTATAATAGCATCAGAATTAGGATTTAAAAAAAAAGGTTTTTTTTAAAACCCGATATCTTCAAAGTTAAGACTTTTAGGTTCATATTAAACTTTTTTCTTAAAAAAGTTCAAGAATCACCCCCCTTTAACATTAGCAGGGAATTAGGAAACGCCCTGTATAGTACATCACAATGATGCCCTCTGTACAAAGTAATATGACAGACGGAGACAAACGGTCACTTTTGGCATACCCGAATAGCCCAAAGTCGAACTGCATAGGTTAAAATTTTGATAAATCTTGTTCACTGGAATCAATGCTGGCTCCCCTACTATAACTGCACTGATGTGTTAATTTTGGAAAAATATGAGTTCTGTAATTTTTCAAATATTAATTGCAATATTAGATATTTTTTGACACCCGGTATTGAACAGAAAATTAATTATTTGAAAAAAAACTAAGCAGTTTATTGACAGCTATTTATGAACAATTTTACAATATATGTGAAAAAACGATGAGGTTTCTAAGCCATTTTTGAAGTTGAGGTGTGATTCTAAATCATCAATTCCTTTAAATTTTGTCTTCCTTTGAAAACGATGAGAACTTTAGGAACGTATCTGTGTGCTTGATTAGCTATATATCCAATACATTCCTTTTTTATATGAACTGTGAGAGTTTATTGAAACACTGTTAAAACGAAATAAAATAAGTCTATTGAACTAGAACAACAAAATTCGCATCCGACTTCTTGCAATTCCAAAAACAGAGTCCTCCTCTAATATTAATACAAATCTCAAGAAATATAAAGTTCCACCCCCCTGTGCCAAAATTCCTCGCTTTGATTGGTCCTATTCGTTGGCAAAAGGGGTTTTTTTCTATCTTCGTAAACTTTCCGGTATTTTCCTATCATAAACCCTAAATGCAATAAACAGTTTACTATCGGTGATGGTTCCTACTATCGAACGTGCAACAACATATTTTAAAATCGTACAAAGAAGTGTTGTAAAAATAAAAATTAACGGATAGCATACAAGAACCTTAAAACTAAATTAGACTCTAAATGCCGATGGAAATTCCCACAATTATGTACAGAAAACTAAGTACCTTTGTTACATTTCTCAATAGCAATAGATAATTAGCCTAGATTAAAAAAGTAAATGTAAAATAAAATAAATATGTACAGTATGTTATGCAGTAACAATGAAAAGAAAAACAAATATATACAGTGTGATATGCGCAAATTTTAACTTTGGCAGACAAATGTGGGAGACATTCAGTCGCCACAACACCCCCTGCCAGTGATTGAGATTCACGACAATCCAGCCTGGAAGCGGTTGGGAAACCGGACATGTCTGCCCGATCTGGTCTGTCGCTCTGGTGACCTGCTGATGGGTTCTGATGCGGGAGCATGGTTCCCATCTGGTGGCTGGTGTGATTCTTCTTCTCGTTGCGAGACACATCTGGTTCTGGTAATTTCTGCGGGTTGCAGAGTGACTTGATCGTTTCTAGGGATTCCTGCTGGGTGAATGACGTATTCCGTCTCCATATCTTGTGACAGTGGCATGTCCTCTGGGTCCTTGTTCAAGATATACGCTGGCTTGAGTCGATCGATACTGACGGTGACGTGGTGTCTCCTTATGTCAACGACGAACGCCTTAATCTCCCGGCTAACGACGACGCGGTACGGGCCATGGTAAGGATGTTGCAGAGGCTTCTTCTGAGCGTCATGGCGAACAAAAACATGAGTGGCTGTTTGAAGATCTTTAAAAATAAACGTTTTTCTCTTTGCATCGTGGTTAGATCCATTGGTGGGGCGTAGCTCAAGAAAATGTGTACTTAGTTCAGTGGCGGAGCTGGAGCCATCATCTTGGATATTCAGTGAGCGGGATGCTAAGAACTCTCCAGGCAGGCGAATGGGTTGGCCGTATATCATCTCTGCAGCTGTAGCGTCGAGGTCCTCTTTCCAAGCCATTCGGATACCGAACAAAACTGTGGGTAGGCTCTCGGTCCAGCGGGACTTATGACATCGAAGGGAAGCCTTAAGTTGGCGATGAAACCTTTCGATCATGCCATTAGCTGCGGGGTGGTATGCCGTTGTACGAATATGATTGTTGCCCATTAGACAATTAATTTGCTTGAACAGGCAAGTCTCAAATTGCTGGCCCTGATCGGTGGTGACTCGTAGTGGAACGCCAAACCTGCGCACCCAGTTGTCATAAAAGGCTCGTGCAATGGTGGTTGCTTCCTGATCTTTCAGTGGTATTACTTCAGGCCACCTGGAAAATCTGTCTATCATGGTCAGACAATATCTGTATCCCTCAGATAACGGCATTATCACTATGTCAAGGTGAACATGCTCAAAACGGCTAGAGGGCGGTGCAAACGTTCCGACTGGACTAATGACATGACGCGAGACCTTCGAACGCTGGCATTCAGGATAGGATTGGGCCCACTTCCTGCAGTCACTCTTCATAGATGGCCAAACATAGCACTGAGTTGCTAATTTCACTGTGGCTCTGACACCGGGGTGGCTTAGTTGGTGTATGCTGTCAAAAACTGGTTTCCTGAATGGCTTTGTAATAAATGGTCTAGCTATTGAAGTTGACATATTGCACCAGATTGTGTTGTTAGTGAAAGGAATTTGGATTTGTCTCATTTTCAAGACCGAATCGTCTTGACAAAATCTGGTCAGTTCCTCGTCACTGTTCTGGGATGTTGCTAGAGCGTCGTAGTCGATTGACTTATGAACTTCATCAATCCTAGGTAAGGTATCTGCAATCACATTATCGCTCCCTGCTATATGCCGAAAGTCTGTCGTGAATTGACCGATAAAATCCAGGTACCGCAACTGTCGAAGTGATACTTGGCTTTTCTTATGACGAAATGCATATATCAGTGGTTTGTGATCCGTGAAAATACTAAAGTTTCTTGCCTCCACCATGTGTCTGAAATATTTGACGGATAGGTATGCGGCCAGTAGCTCACGGTCATAAGCGCCATATTTGCACTCTGTAGGACTGAGCTTCTTGGAGAAAAAGCTAAGTGGTTGCCACTGATCATTTACCCACTGCTGAAGCGTAACAGAATATAGCAAGGGGTGCGTTGACATTTGGGTGCGACAACAAGGTAACCTGGGCTAGTGCTTTCTTGCTGGCTTCGAACGAGGCTAGACCTTCTGTGGTCCAGTGTAACGGGGATCTTCCTTTGATTTTTTTCTTGAGGAGTGTGTGCAGTGATGCTCGAATCTCGGCTGCTTTGAGTATGAATCTCCGGTAGAAATTCACCATACCCAGGAAGCGACGAAGTTGCTTGGCCGTTTCAGGTTTTGGGTAGGCCAGAATAGTTTCGATCTTTTCTGGCAGTGGTTGGGTGCCTGCGTTTGAGACGCAATATCTTGGGTTAATGACGATGCCGTATTGCTGAAGCCGCTGAAACAGTGTTTCCATGTGGCGGAGGTGTTCTTCGGGCGTCGTTGAGGCAACAAGGATGGCGTCTACGTACACATAACAATAGTCCAACCCTCAAGTAACTTCGTCCATGAAACGCTGAAAAGTTTTTGCTGCGTTTCGAAGTCCAAACGTCATAACATAACGAACAATCCGAATGGTGTGGTGATGGCTGTTTTCGCGATGTCCTCCTCAGCTACTGGGATTTGGTTGAACGCACGGATTAAGTCGATGGTTGAAGAAATCGATTTTCCTTGGAGCTCTTGTGCGAAATCCTGGATATGGCGGACGCCATATTGGTCAGGACAGGTTCTGCTATTCAGAACTCTATAATCCCCACGCGGCCTCCATTCGCCGTTGTTTTTTGGTACTGGGTGCAACGGCGAGGACCAAGGACTTTTAGATGAGTTTCACCATGGTGTCGAATTCCTTCCTTGCTGTTTTTAGTTTGTCCGGAGCTAGGCGACGTGGTTTCTGGGCGACAGGCGGACCAGGCGTGGTAATAATATGATGCTGAGTTTTGCGTTTAATGTGTTTGGGAGCACCGTTTGGTTTGATGATTCACGGGAACCTTTCCAGAAGCACTTGTTATGCGGTAGCTCCATTAATTACTTTGACGGTCGGAGCGGTCCATTCCAAAACCTCACCACGTGATGCCAGTTGTGTTGTGGAGTCCAAGAGTTTGCCTTGCTGCAGATCCGGGAGCAGTCCATAGTGTGCGAGGAAGTCTGCTCCTAGGATAGGTTGAGATACGTCAGCTATGATGAATCTCCATGGAAAATCTCGGCGGAGTCCTAGGTTAAGGGTACGCGCTACTATTCCGTATGTGGTTATAGACGAACCATTGGCAGCTGAAAGTGCGTAGGTTGATTTGGTTAGCACCATCCACTCGGAGTCTCGGGATTACGCTTAGATCGGCACCGGTGTCGATGAGAAATCGAAGTCCGGTTTCACGATCGTAGATAAATAGGCGGGGTGATTTATTAAGGCCCGGTTGGTTTCCCTGGTTCCATGAACAGGGCATAGTGCATTTCTGGGCTTCCTGCTTGTAGCGCCAGTGGTACCAGCATAATCCGGCTGGGCGCGCTTCCCTAGGTGTAGATGGCGAGCGATGCCGCGACTGGGATCGGTATCGAAAATGCGTGCGGGAATTTCGCATTCCTCTTGAAGCATACACGTCCTGCTTGACACTAGCTAGCTCTCCCTTGACCTCTGAAAGTTGCTGTGTTAGTTGTTGCATGAGGAAATGGAGAATCAGGTATTCTTGCTAATGCTTAGGGGTGATTGCCGCTACGGAAGGGCTCACAGGCAGAGCAGTAAATATATTGTCAGCCGAGTCCGCAGTTTCACTTAGTGTTTGACGTGATTGCGTAGCTAGTATAGGTTGTAGATTGGCTGGTAAGCGTCTTACCCAAATACTCCTCACTAATGTCTCCGAGACTACTGATCCTGCTAGTGCCTGCAGTCTTTGAAGGAAGTGGGAAGGTTCTTCGTCACCCATAGCTTCGTTTTCTAGCAGTTGCCTGGTCTTCTGTTCTTGGCTCGCACTTAACCGCTTTATGAGTTGTTCTTTTAGCTCGGAATAGGAATTAGAATCTAATGGTTTCGTCACAATGTCGCGCACTTCGCTGATATATCGCGGCGGAAGTTTCGCGAGAATGTCCAAATATTTTTGCTCGGTGTTTGTGATTTTTGATCTATTAAAGCAAGCCTCTACGATTACAAACCAAAGTCCTGGATCCGACGGGTCAAAGTCTGGAAGTCGCGGTGCGGAATTTATCGCGACAGGGTTCGCGATAGTGATGGCACTATTGGTTTCTGCCGCAGAGTTAGGCATGGTATACCGCGAAATATTTGTTACAAATAAACTCACGATAGCTTAGGGACTGTTGTATTGACTAAAACACAACCTACCACAAAAGGAATGATAAAAAGTTCACTGTAATACTAGGTACTTACGTTGATTGTTCAATATATCACTAAAACACTGAAGCACTAATTACACTACTTGCTCTCACAAAACAAATCACGTCGGGGTCACCACTTTAGGAACGTATGTGTGTACTTAATTAGCTATATATCCAATACATTCCTTTTTTATATGAATTGTGAGAGTTTATTGAAACACTGTTAAAACGAAATAAAATAAGTCTATTGAACTAGAACAACAAAATTCACATCCGAATTCTTGCAAGTCCAAAAACAGAGTCCTCCTCTAATATTAATACAAATCTCAAAAAACATAAAGTTCCATCCCCTTATGCTAAAATTCCTCGCTTTGATTGGTCCTATTCGTTGGCAAAAGGGTTTTTTTTCTATCTTCGTAAACTTTCCCATGGTCAAAATAAAAACATTCATTACAGATAGTAAAATGGGAATTTGGAGAAAGCTTTACTAAGAAGGGTCGTTTCGGTATTTTCCTATCATAAACCCTAAATGCAATAAACATTTTACTATCGGTGATGGTTCCTACTATCGAACGTGCAACAACATATTTTAAAATCGTACAAAGAAGTGTTGTAAAAATAAAAATTAACGGATAGCATACAAGAACCTTAAAACTAAATTAGACTCTAAATGCCAATGGAAATTCCCACAATTATGTACAGAAAACTAAGTACCTACAAATTGTTGCATTTCTCAATAGCAATAGATAATTAGCCTAGATTAAAAAAGTAAATGTAAAATAAAATAAATATGTACAGTATGTTATGCAGTAACAATGAAAAGAAAAACAAATACAGTGTGATATGCGCAAATTTTAACTTTGGCAGACAAATGTGGGAGACATTCAGTCGCCACAGAACGAACATGTTTAACATACGATTTCCAATTTTCAACTGATATTGAGTCAATGGCTTGTAATGTTATTTTATTTAAATCTTTAATTGAAAGTTCACCGGTGTTGCGCCCTCGAATATATTTTTTTGCTCCTGCCCATGCAAGTTCAATAGGGTTGAGGTCGCACATGTACGGAGGCAGCCTTAAAGGTGTATGACCGAGGTTACGTAAAAGGCCGTCAATTTTATACCTTTTTTTCTAGGCTTGTTGGCTGATATTACTTGATATAATTGATATTTTCTCCATGTTGGATCACATACAAGATTGTTCGATTTAAGCCACGATATCATATGAGCTTTTGTAGAGTATTTAGTTGGCACTTTATCTTCTATGTGAGAATGATAATACGCATTATTCATTACCACGACTGATTTGGGAGAAGCTTCTCGAGCAACCACTTTTCAAAATTATCTCTATTCATCTGTCCATGATAGTCTCCAGTTGCTAGTCCCGAGCGAAAAACTAAAGCAGCACCTGGAACAAATCCGGCTTTTGAACCAGCATGAACTATAATAAAGCGGCTACTCTAGCGGATTCTCTGAACAACACCTGTAACACTTTCAGTTTTCCAGCATTTGTTCACTGTCATATCATTATCTACCTAGGTTTCGCCTAGATACACAATATTGCGCCCTTCTTGCCTATATTGCCTTACAGTTGATAGATATTTCGCCCGTCAGTGAAAAATATTTAGTCTCTCAATGAGCCATTTTCGCTTATTTTTTTGATCGTAAAAGCCGATTTAAGGTTTTATATCCGTACGGAAAATCTATTTTGTTCTTTACAGTACGAAGTAGGGGTTTGCAGGTTGGAACCTTCTTCAAGTTTATATAAAAATCCTCTATTGTTCGTCGAATTACTTGAAAATCACCATCGTCAATTTTATCTTTGTATGATAATCGGGGTCTTTTTTTACCAGGAGATTTTAAAGGTGACGTAGAACATGAGCAATCATTATGTTCTCTTTGAATTTTTCTTACACTACTTTCCGAAACACCAGTGCAAAATGCAGCGCGTCCTGTTCGATTTTGAATTGGAATAGTCAAACTGTTATTTTCAGCTTCTCTACTACAGGCTTCTATAACGCTCGCAATAACTTCACGTGCACCGCTTCGAATTGTTTTTCTTTTTTTGCTCGCCATCGTTACTTCGAAATAATAATTCAAATTCAAAAACAAATGCTCGAAATGTATAGGCGCCACTGGAAATAGCTAGAACCTTCTAGCGGCAAGTGCATGGAGACTCTAGACACATCCCAATTACAAGTAGACCAGTGCGAAATTTTCTAAATCCTCGATTAATTTTCCGTACCGCTTAGCTGGCTCACTTTATAGGTGAAGTGGCAAATTATTACAACAAATAAAATAATATAAAAATTATTTGCGTACACAAATTTTACTTTAGCACTTGCTTAAGACTATGAACTTTTATTTTAAGGACCGCCCGGTTTTCCTTCGTATCCCGCACTTTTTTTTTCACAAGCTCATAAATATATATTGTCACCGTCCTCGTAAAGAAAGCTTCATGAAGTCACGCGCCTTTTAAATGCCCAGAAGAAGTTTGGGCAGACGCAGGTTGTGTTAAAACTATGATAGCATTGGTACAGAATTTTGAATTTTAAAAATATTTTGCAAGTGTTAATTGGCTATAAATGATGATTTTAAGTCTATACTAAATGGTGTAAGGCCCCTATTCTCATGAAGCCATTTTTTTTTTAAATTGAGTACTGTGAGTAAAATTGATCTCATTTTAAAAAAGGCAAGATAATAATAGAATTTGTTTTTTGAAAAATTTTGATACCTTAAAAAATTATACTAAAAAACTATACAATATAAAAACTGACGAGCTTTAATTGCCATGAGAATTAGATCTCTTTAACCAAATCCATTTATCAGGTCAATGAACTGAGGTGTATGAATTTTTTTTAATTAATCGCTGTTTATACAACAAAAGGCGCTGTTGGTGGTCGTAGTGCTAAAACCTTAACAATTCTATAAAAAAATGGGCGAGGTGCAACCTTTTTATATATGCTTTTAATAGGATAACCCTGCACCTATCGCTATAGTAGGCCTGCAGCATATTTATAAAGTCCTTCCAGAGTGACGCGAAGCAAAATAAAAGAGGGCGGGAGTTTCAGATAGAAATTCTACTTGGAAATATGAGATCATTAATAATTTTGTGTTAAATGCTGCACTATTTGTATTCATTTAAGTCTCTTTTGCTGGAAATTTAAAATATGGCGCACTTCGTCTTTTCGTTAGCTTGTCTTAGCTCAAAGAAAGCTGCAGGATACTCAGGGCGAGGTATGGCAGACATAGGCTTAAGACTATTGATGTTTGGGTATTACATTGCGCATACATTTCATTCGTTCCCATTTTGACATTAATGTCAAAATATACAATATACATGAGTATTGGCAGTTGCCTAAAAGTATGGCAAAATTTCGTCATTAACTGCAATATTAACTTACCGTTGTTCTCCTTAATACTTATTAATATACAATAAAGTTACCTATTAACTGTACTCAAATTCAGTATGTATGATATGTGTGAGAGTTAGGTACTCGAGTGGTTTAGTAGGTGGATATTTAAGCCATAACTTTTTTCGTCAAAAAACTTTATTTTCTTTGTAATCTTTTTTTAATTATCAAACTACGTTTCTGGTTAGCCCATGTTAGCAGTTTTGGTTTTGGTGTAAAAGATGAGTTCTATTACAGATGTCTGTCATGATCACAAAACTGGCGAGTGAATGCAGCTTATTTTAAAAATTTTCCAGTTGTAATAAGAAGTTTCAGGAAAATTGTAGGATAGAATATGTAACTTCAGATTTTAACTTTTTTAATGACAAGTAAAATGTTGACCTAAAATTTGGAGATATGAGTTGAAATTTTAAAATGTGGTACAACAAATGCAACTTTTATCATGAAATTTTCTCGGCATATTGTACATGGCATTCCAATGAAGACAGAAAGGGGCTTATTTTTGATCTGTCACCATTCGATATATTTTTTTTCTGTAGATTTCAGAAATTTTACCAACAAACATATTTCAACTAAGAATAAAAGACATGCGCCATGGATCAAGATTTTTTTTAAATGGAACAATATGTTTTTGTTAATATATTTTAATGTTTTATCCTTAATACCTTTAATGCAACGGGCAACCTGTTTTCTTTACTATAGGTGATAAAGGTATTGTCACGTTTATATCCCTTCAAAATCAAAAGAAATTTGACATAATTTGTGTCGCAATGAAGCACTTATTAGAAGAAAGATTATAGATTGTTACTGTGTATTACAAAAGCCAAGCAAATGCAGGAGAAGCAGAAAAAGATTTATTGCAAATTTTTAAAGCAATATATCGGCATATACAATTTTACGAAAAAAAAAACCATTTGAATAAACTAAATTTTTACATTTATTTAATAAATTTAGACTATTTTATCTTCTCCCATTTCAGCACTTAACAGCTGCACAGAAAGAACGTCGCTTTCAACAAAGACAACGGCTCTAATGTATTTAAAAAAATTGTATCAACGGGCAAAGCAGGAAAAGTATATAAAATTCAGCACAAATACATCTAGATTTTTTACCTTTTTTTGGTTTTGTTAGGAAGCTTAACTAAAATCTACCATATTTAAGCAATGTATTTAAAAAAAATTTTATCAACGTGGCAAAGAAGGAAATATTTTATAACGTATAAATGGGCAGGAAACCAAATTGATTCCAAACACAGGGTCTAGTACGATTTAATACATAATGCCAATGCTAACGATTTTTTACCTTTTTTTCGTTTTGTTGACTAGAGGACTTTAATTGTACACGTTTAAAATTTACCATATTAAAACCTATATTTCAAAAAAAATTAATTTGATAGGTATCTTTCATATTGTTATGGTGGGTTCATGATTTTAATATATATTTTTTAATTAGTCACATTAAATACAAAATGTTTTTTGTTAATACTTTAAAAAAATCACAAATTACACATAAGGATATTTTGAAAATCTATATCATATTTAGGTGTTGCGCTATGCATCAATTGAAAGGAAATTTCATAGAACATGCATGTTTTGGTTATTGGTTCCATATCCATTTTGTTTAATTTTAAAACACTTTGTCATCTAAATGGAAAAATATATCAATTCAGTTTCCTTTGACATATTTTGTTTTTTTGGTTTAACCAAATTGAGTAAAATTTTTTTTTACCGTATTATCCTTAAAATTTCACATTAAATCTTAGCCTTGGAAATTAGAACTGAGAATATTAGGTTTTTTTTTCAAAAAATAAACTAAGCGCCACTCTCCCAACCGCCTGCCCAAGATTGTTGGCAAAAAAATCAGTGGAGCTGCGATGTTCGACCTCCGCATGGATTGGCGAAAATGAGTACGTTACTGTGTGCTGTCATTGTCCTTTGAATTATAGTTTAGATCGTCTAATCAGTACATTTCAAATAAAATATACAATATATTTGCCATAACGATTCAATCCATTTCTTAGCCACTCAATAGTCCTAACCTTTCGCTTTTAGATACATTTCTTTGGGGGCATCTGAAGAAATACCAACAAAGAAACCAAAATATTGAAGAGGTATTGAGAGGACATTGTAGCAGCAAGTTTAGAAAGACTTCAAAGCGGATATCGATGTTGTTTCGAGAACAACGCGGGTCACATTGAATCTTCAAATTATTAGTAAGGTAAATGTACCTTTCACCGACCACCTTTTTTTGGTTTTGTTAGGAGGCTTAACTTAAATTTACCATATTTAAGCAAAAGAAAGCGTGGATCAAGCGTTTTTTTATTAAAAAAAATCACAAAAAGTTTCCATAAATAACCAAGAAACTTCAGAAATTTCACTACTTTTCCAATGCTAAACTGTCAATTATGAAGTTTTTGACAAAATATGCATTCTAAATTATATGCACTGATGACAAAGTTACTTGGTTTTCTTTAAATATACAACAAATAGTATTCCTAATTTTAAACAAAACGGTTTAACGATAGTTTTATTAACAAACCTGGTGCTAACCTAACCCAGTATGAATGACAGGACTCTAAATCGCTATCGTCAATCACGCTACTTTAGAGTACGCGCATATTTCAGATATGATTTTAGCAAGTGATTCTATAGCTTTAATGATGATTTTATCGATGAGCTTGGACTAACCCAACGCTAATGGAACACATCCACCTAACAGTTTTGTTAAAAAAACAGTCTTTTAATGCAGACCCGGAATTTTGCTGGTGCGCTACCGCGCGCTTTCTTTACAGCGACCCTAGCCAATCCTAATCTAACCTAAACCGCATTTTTTTAAATTATAAGTCAAAAATATTAAAATTACTACCGATAATAAAACCAAATAAGTGCCCAGTTTCCCTGCCCACACAATAGGTGTAGAACTGGTTGCCTACTTAATGTGAAACTGACCCTAAAGATTTCGGCCTTAATGATGGTGCCTCCGCGCTAGCCTGGTGCTAACCCGGTACCACTCCACCTAATTCCTTTCCACTCTGACATGCACCAACCCATCTATATAAGAAAAATATTACTGGCACATCAAAGAATATAACAAAATTTACTTTGGCAACAGCGCTTACCGACTGACTAAATGACATGCAGTCAAGTTAGCAGCTTTTAGATACAAAACAAATTTCATTTGTTAGATATTCTGTTAGAGAATTATTCATATTCGTAATTTGAAAAAAAAAACAATTCTACGTTAATAAATATATGCTAGAAATAAACAAATCTTTCAAAATACACATATTAACTTACAACAATAGTCACATGCAGAAAATGTAACGGAATTTCCAATAAAATGTGTTAAAAGTGCTGTAGCGCGACTTGACAAATTTTTTGCTTAAATATAGTAAATTTGAGGTAAGCTTCCTAATAAAACTCAAAAAAGGTCAAAAATCGAGGTGTATTAAATCGTACCAGAACCCAAACACATTTCAAGCTTCATCAAATTTTAAGAAAGGAATTCGTTTAATCTTTGGTGTGGTTTCTTAAAGAATAAAATTCTGGATCCAATAATCACTAAATGAACGGATATAACATCAGTTTCTTTTAAAACCAAATTGAATATTTTTTAGATGTATGATCTTAAGGAGAATATCCAAAAATAAACCAAACCTAATTTTGCAACAAAATGCAGCACCTCCGCATGCCCTGCTTCATGTCGTTGAATTTTTAAAGCAATGCCATAATGATTCAATCCATCGAACGTGATGGAATCATTTTTTGGTCACTCAATAGTCCTGACCTTTCGCTTTTAGATAAATTTCTTTGGGGGCATCTGAAGAAATACTAACAAAGAAACCAAAATATTGAAGAGGTCATGGAAAAATTGTTAATAAAGACAACGACATTGTAGCAGTAAGTTTAGAAAGACTTTTAGTGGATATCGATGTTGTTTCGAGAACAACGCGGGTCACATTGAATCTCTAAATTATTAGTAAGTAGTTTTGTTATTTAGTTTATTGTTTTTGTTTTTAATATTTGGAAATTTCTCTTTCCACACAAAGACCTAGTTTCTTCAAATAGATTTTTTATCCTTAAAATTGTAATACAAAGTAGAAATTTGTAATATCTCTTCTAATTAGACCTTCATGAAAACAAAATACCAAATATGTCAAATTTCTTTTGACTCTGAAGAAAGATATGACTGAAAAGTTATATTTATCACCTATGATAAACCTATCAAAATAAACAGGTTGCACTAAAGTTATTAAAGATAAAAAATTAAAATGTAATAAAAGCAATTATCGCAATATCAAATATTTTTAACATAACAGACATGAAAAAACAACTTTTACAAAACACATCTCAAAAATAAGGTATTCCTTTCAAAAAAGACTTCATTCATGGCGTAAGTATTTTGTTTTCGGTTCAAATATATTTTGATACAATTTTTGATTTCTGCAGAAAAAATACATCCAATGGCTATTTTGGATGCTTTTAAAAATACAGGATAAGTCAAAAATAGGCCCTTGTTCAGTCCTCGTTGCAACACTCTGTACCTATCAGGAAATTTTAAAATTTCGAAATATAAAAAATTTAAAATTAACATTTCGAGTTACAGGTCGACTTTTTAAATTTGCTTTGTGGGCTGATGCAGATGGGGACAATTAATTAAGATGGATTACATTGACAGCATTAATGTAAAATTAATGACGAAATGTATTTGTTTCTTTTACCTCACAACCAGATTAACAGAACTGCCGAATTTAATACATCCCTGAAATAAATAATTATTCCGCTGTAAGTATATTGCCGTACACCACTAGGAAAAGGCAAAACAAGTTGAAATATAAGCAAGGAAACATTTGCATAGGAAGAAAACTGGAGAGATGGCCAGATTAAAGGATTTTATAAACCTGAAGTTAGCGGTATTAGGAGCAACTTAGAGTTAATCCAGCTACACGCCATATAAGAAAGGATTAACATAAACATTCGTGAATAAGAGTGTATCTTCTTAATTTTGACTTTACTTATTTACTTATACGAAATATACATAGGCTCAGTTTTAAACAACTTTTGAATTAAAACAACTTATACATATACTGTAATCCTAGATACAAAAACAGACTGAAAGGAAAATTGTGTTTACAGGTACTGAGTTCTGGCATGACAATAGCTGTACTAGAAAAGTAGTTCAAAGTTTTATTTCGTCTATTATTTTACTAATGAAAACGTAATGAAAATCAAATAAATTTATAAAAAAACTAATATTTTTACAAACATTATATTGTTAATTATTGTAAATAAATACAATAAATAGTTTTTACATTGACACTTACCGCCATTTGGTTACGTCATGCTGAATTCCTACTAGTTTATCCCATTTTTACATTTAATTTTTCTGCAAAATTAAAAGTCAATTGAACAAGATTTTTTACTTTGATTTTTTAAAAAATTTCATTTGTCCGCTATTTTGTTTCGTCTTCTTAAATTCCTACAGGCTAATCTTTTAAATATTGTATTAGGCTGCTATTTTGTTCTACTATCTTGTATCTTCGATTCATATCAACATGTTACCAGTTCATTCATATGTGAAATTGAACATGTTTTTGGTTAAAGTAAACATTATAGACCCACACATTTTTCACTTTTTTCGTGTTATCGTAAATTAGACATTTTTAAACATAACTAGCATTGCAAGAGCCATTTTTTGAAATAAAAACGCACTAAAAAGCTTGTTTTTTTCCTTCTTCAGGTACGATTTTTACCATCATTTGCGGATGTTTTACACTCGTATGCTGTTACTAATAACTAAAATATGTCGTTGTCACTAATCTTGATTGACAATAAATGTTTTTTCTTTGTAAATCTGAAAGAAAACAAAAATAACTCAAAGATCATCTTTCTATTTTACGGAAAGATTTCTAGCCATATTTTTAAAATGACAAGTGATTGCCGATGCCGACTGCCGTGAACGCCAGAATTTTTTTATATGTAGAGGGGGTAGAATATTTTTTACAACTTACCTAAAATTTGTATACTAAATCAATTCTCCTATCCTTCATAGCAGCAAGTTTATTTATAACATTGTCATAAAATAGATGAGTTGCCCTAATCTCCTCCACAAATTCCTTTTGAATTGAAATATTGCCAAGAGAAGTAAGTCTTTCTTGAGATATTGTATTTCTTAAATAAGTTTTTACAAATCTGAAGCAAGAAAAACTTCTTTCCACTGAAGCACTTGTCGACGGTATTGTCAAAATAAGGGAAAACAATTTAGGTGCTTCGGTAAAAATATATTTATTTTTATTAACTTTTTTACTTGCTCTTGCAGCGATATATTCCAATTAGGGGAGACCGGGGACAATTGTAACAATTTTTATATATCCGCGCACTCTTTTTCACGTAATCAAGTTAAAACCATCCAAGTTTGGAAAACTATAAACCTGAGTTTTCTTTTTATGCTACCGGGAATAAAACTACATTATCTTGCCGCTGTTGTCTATAAAAAAAAATAATTTTACATGCATGTCATATGTTACAATTGTACCACCCCCGGAGACAATTGTAACAGACCATGGTACAATTGTAACAGATTTTTGTAACAAATAACAATAAGACAAAAACTATTATTTTGGAAAAATAATATATTAACTCTTATTAGAACTCAAAAAACTAACATAAATGACACAAAGCAAGTCAACTGAAACATACAAAATTTAAATAGAACATCAATAATTATTGATAAACTTAATCTCTGCAATTGATGCAGTAAAAATATAATTCATCACTGTCATCTCTGCATTCGCAGTGAGCCCATCCCTTACAGAGTTGACATTTTACCCATTCTTCACCATGTCTGTCGTTAGAGTAGGGTCCCAAGCAATACAAACAAAGTGTGTCGTCATCATCTGAGGAGCTAAACTGAGATTCCTTCTTCTTTTTCTTAGAAATATTTTTTTTCGCTTTTTTCGCGTTTGTTTTCCTAGCCCTCGCTGCTTCTTCTTCTTCTTCAAGCGCAATCTTTTCTGGGGTTTCTGTTAATAATGCTGTTTTTCCCTTTCTTCGATTTGTAACTTTCGCACGTTTGGCAGCTTTTGGATACGGCCTAATAGATTCCAATATTTCTTTGGAATTATTTAACTCATCTTTCGATGTTAAAGGTGTTAATTCTTTTGATGAGGAGGATGCCGATTCTTTCGACGTGGACGGTGTCGGCGCTTTTGATACGGAGGGTGGTGTCGGTTCTTTTGATCTGGAGGGTGGCGATGCTTCCGAGATAGAAGGCATTGGTCCTTTGGATGTGGATGGTGTCGGTTCTTTTGATGTGGAGGGTGGTTCTTTTGAAAAGGCTGTTAGAAGCAGAGATTCCGCAGTTTGGACCTCAGCAATTGGATGCATTGGCTCAGCTGATGTTTCGTTAATTAAATTATCCTCGTTATTAAGTGGCTGATCGGTTGGTAGAGAAGGAGCAAACTCGTGGTCTTGGAAGACGTCCCGATTGAAAGGATAGATCCCAGTGACTTTAAAACCACTTAATATATTCGTCGGCGTGGCAGCTTTCGGTAGAGCCTCAGCAACGAGCCCTGGTAAGTCATAAATAGTCATTGTTTGACCGGGATTATTTTTCATCCAGGCGTCCATACAGCTGTTTAGATAGACTTTTAGTGGCCCATAAACACTTCGGTCAAGGGGTTGCAATTTATGCGACGTATGGGGCGGGAATGACAGAAGAACAATTCCATTTTCTCGGCAGAAGTCAATTATTTGCAAACCCAGATGCGATCTATGATTATCCAATATCAATAATATCTTATTCTGAGGGGAAGGCCTGGTATGTTTTGCAAAATGCTTTATATATATAAAAAAGGTGTCGGCATCCATCCACCCGGAGCCGTTAGCTCCTCCAATAGAACCAATTGGTGCCTTAGACATAAAAAAAGGTTTAAATCGCTTCCTAGGGAACAAAAACATTGGCGGAATTGAATTTCCTATTGCATTCACGGCAAGACAAAGGGTAATTAATGTTCCTCTTTCCGAAGAGGTAACGGCTCCTACTTGTTTGGTACCCTTAGTAGATACAATTTTACAGGGTTTTTGCATGTCGTTATTCCTGTTTCATCCACGTTGTATATATTTGCAGCCTCAAATATGCCGCTCTCCATTACCCTCGCCAAATTGTCAAAAAATTTAGTGACATTTGTTCTGTTAAAATTAATAGCCCTTGCATGACTTGTCGCTTCGGGTACTCTTATAGATAATGTGTTATTCCTCTTCATAAAATTTGAAAACCAATCTCTTGATCCCATTTTGGTGGTATGCCATTGATCTGGAACTTTAATGTTTTTTCTTATACAAAATTCATATGCCAAGGAACGAACATCAGAAGGTGAAAGCCCGAAATAAAGGTCAGCTGAGTGGCGTATGTATTCACAAAATATCAATTCGTCTTCTGAAGACAGTATTTTATTATGCGAGGAATAACCAACATTAGGTTCTTCAATGCCATTTTTAATTTTCTTAATATATCTATTTAATGTAACATGGCAAATGTGAAAACGTGTTGCAGCTTCCCTTTCAGACACTCCTTGGTCTACCAGTAAAGTTGCCCGTTGCAGATCAATACGACTAGGACCCCTCTTGGATGTTCTCACTCTTGTACGTGGCATTTTCTGTAAAAAAATGGGCATTAAGAATTAAAATCTTCAAATTAGGTAGCACGGGGACAATTGTAACACGTTACAACTGTCTCCCAATCGTGTGTTACAAATGTCCCCATCTATAATTTTGCGTAAAAAAATAAATTACACAAACAAGAGTCGTTTTATTAGCAAGCTGATATTGGCAATCCATAGTAGCATTATCAAATTAGGCGTAAGCAAAATTTAGGCTCCGTTACTGCATTCTAAGCATGTATTTTAATAAATTAATGCATGAGCATATTTATTACTTACCGTTAAAGAAATCAGATATCTGCACGTGGAGACAATTGTACCACAACTGGAGACCTCAAAGTACAGCGACGCACACGCCTAATGGCCACCATGCGAAACACAAAGCGGCGCGAAAATCGAATCACGTTTAACCACCAGACTGGCGGCTGTTACAATTGTACCATGTTACAATTGTACCATGTTACAATTGTCCCCGATCTCCCCTACTCTAATTGGCAAAAATAAGACCAAGCTCATTTTTAAGTCGTTGACTTTTTGAAAATATTTCCCCATATAACTGCAACAAATTTTCAAACGGGCTAGTCGGAAAATTTAAACTATATTCGAAAAATTTAGCAGAACCTGCCAAACATGAAAATGTAAGTTTTTCACAGTCTTGAAATCTTAGTGTCATTTCCATTAAAATATCAAGCGATTTTTTTGAAGAACGTCGAATAGTATGTCTGTGATTGAGAAAATGTCATTAATTACCAATGCCAGAAACGTGAATTCAAAATCGTTCATCTCACCTAAAAATCCTTTCCCAAGGCGGATTGATTTTTCATCAGATATGTCACAGTTTGTAATAAATTCAAAGACGTCTTTTAATTTATTCCAGTCTTGAACAATCACATTTACTAACTTCGAATTTGAAGTTGTAACAACTCCATAAATAGATATAACACAAAACAGTCAAGTGGACCATATTTTAATAAAAATGACACTAAGATTTCAAGACTGTGAAAAACTTCCATTTTCATGTTTGGCAGGTTCTGCCAAATTTTCCGAATATAGTTTAAATTTTCCGACTGGCCCGTTTGAAAATTTGTTACAGTTATATGGGGAAATATTTTCAAAAAGTTAACGACTTAAAAATGAGCTTAGTCTTATTTTTGCCAATTAGAGTAATTGGAATATATCGCTGCAAGAGCAAGTAAAAAAGTTAATAAAAATAAATATATTTTTACCGAAGCACCTAAATTGTTTTCCCTTATTTTGACAATACCGTCGACAAATGCTTCAGTGGAAAGAAGTTTTTCTTGCTTCAGATTTGTAAAAACTTATTTAAGAAATACAATATCTCAAGAAAGACTTACTTCTCTTGGCAATATTTCAATTCAAAAGGAATTTGTGGAGGAGATTAGGGCAACTCATCCGTTTTATGAGGATGTTATAAATAAATTTGCTGTTATGAAGGATAGGAGAATTGATTTAGAATACAAAATTTAGGTAAGTCGTAAAAAAATATTCTACTCCTTCTACATAAAAAAAAATTCTGGAAAAAAAATGATTGCAATATCTTCTTGCTTCATTTGCACTTCACTTACTTTTTCACCCGCGAGCCGCCACTGAGGAACTTACCGGTTGCAGCGAAATCCGCGGAAATAAAAGTTAGCAACAACTGCAAACTGGACGACAGGTGGGTGTAGTGTACTGCGCCTGCAATCCACCGAGAGCGTGTATGGCGCTGGGCTCGACGTCATCGGATACGCGCTATCATGGCAACATAGTACGAAAATCGTAAACTGTACATAGCACCTCCAGCAAAGTCAAAGCGGTTTGCGCCACTTTATAGTTGTTATAATAAAGTTCGATTGAAAGTTTTAAAAAGACATGCCGCCAACGGTCAAGTAAAATATTTATTCGCGATGTACAGTTTATTTTTTACCAATTAGGTGAATAAATGAATGTATACAGTTAGAGGTTTGCTTGTTTATTTTTCCTGGTGAATAGCCGCCACTGTTTATTGTATGTGGTATTTCAAAATTTTCATATTTATTTGTTTTAAATGCAATTTTAATGTTCTTTTAACGCAGTATAGAAGCCACCTTTTCTGTTTACCGATATAAGCAAGTATCTTATATTTATTTTCTTCTTTGGGTGGTACAGAGTAAAGTTCTGAAAGTGTTTTTTTAATAGTTTTTTGATTTAAAATATTGTCAATTATTTTGGCATCATATTTATTGTTAACTGCTATTTGTTTAATTAAATTTAATACTTTTTGAAAATTATATTTTTTTGAAGGTATATTAATTAATCTGTATATCATGCTATGAAATCCTGCTAGTTTTTGTGGTAATGGGTGCATTGATTTATTGTTGATGTTTGTATCGGTATGTGTAGGTTTGTGAAACATTGAAAATTCGTGTTTATTTGCTACCTTTGTTATGTTCAAATCTAAAAAGTTTATATAATTGAATACCTGCCCCGAACAAGGTTGTAACCAACAATATTTCAAAAACGGTGCTAAACATGGAATAAGGTTGTAACCAACATTTATAGGGCTTTTAAGCCTTAATAAGCCTTATAATTCGTATTATTAGGGATCATTTTCGATTGCAAACTTTGCCTCGGCTAGAACAAGGTTGTAAACATCAAGTGGTCTGTGGTGTCGCTTTGTCGTAACATGGCGTCGAGTGTGGTGCGTCTTACTGTTTCCGCCGAAAAGCAGCTAAATAAAGGCAGAAAACGAAAAATAAAAATTGCAGAATGGAAAGACATTAAAAGAAAAAGCTTAAAGGATAGTGGACAGCCATACATATCAAAAAGAAACGTTCCCGTGCCTGGGAAAATCGCTGTTGATGATGTAAGTAGAATAACGTTGTAACCATCGACATGTTTGTTTTTTCAGAGACACGTTTTTTAAAATGCTTTGATTTAACTTTACTTGTATGTTAGTATGTTTGGATCAAATCTTTCAAGTAAGTTTTAAAGTAGTTCATGTTATTGTATTTTCCTGAAATTTGGAATACGTATATAAATCCGATGACAATACAATATTATGGCTTTCCAACATGAATGTCTTATATAGGGTGCATAAAAAATGCTAAAAATTCTAAATAGCACAAACCCTATGATTCTAAAATACTATGGTATGCAAAATAGTGAATATCTTATACAGGGTTTTTAAAAAATATTGTTAAAAAGTGTAAAGCTGCACCCGTTATCGGATTTGACTGAGAGTTAGTGAATACACTCGATGACAATACAATATTCCAATCGTGAATGTCTTATACAGGGTACATAAGAAATAGAAAAAGTACAAAATAAAATAAACTAACAAAATATTAAAAAAAGCTTTAATGTGTAAACTATTTCACTGAAATTTAAAAAATAATCTAACTTACAAAAAAGTTTGAGTTGTAATACATCATTATACTTAAAATAAAGCTTCAAGTTTTTAGAAAAATATTCAAAAATTTAAAAAGTTCTGTGCTTGTGTGAGTTTTTTTTTAATTTTCAGTTTAATAGTTTACAAAACAAGCTTTTTTTATTTTTTTACTGGTCGGTTGAAATATTGTTTTGTTGTTTCATGTCAAATTGTAACTTTTGCTGACAAACAAAAAGCATTCCAAGATTTTTACAAATTAAGCTACGATGGTCAAACAAGAATGCTTGCGCAACAGTGTATGGATATTGTTAATATTAAGCGCAGATATATAGAGGAAAATGTTTCCAGGAGACACTGTAGTGTAAAATATTATTTACCCGTTGAAAATCAGGAAATATCTAAAGTACAAGTATGTCAAAAAACATTATGTTACGTATTAAAAATTACACCAAGGCGTTTACAAAAACTTCAAGAAAAAATAAAATTTAACGAGCCACTAGAAGACAAAAGAGGTAGACATTCCAACAGGCCTACGGCTATACCAAATACTACTAAAGATATAGTTAAAGCACATCGAGACATTTCCTAAACAAGAAAGTCACTATGCAAGAGGTCGTACGAAAAAAATATGGCTTAGTCCCGATTTGACGTTAAAGCAGATGTATATTTTATTTAAGGACAAACATCCAACTGTTAAATGCAGAGAGAAGCTATACAGAGATATATTCAGATCTGAATTTAATTTAAGGTTCGGTATACCCAGATCTGATACTTGCCAGTATTGTGACAAATTCTATGCTAAACTCGTTGATGCAGAATCAGAAGACGAAAAAACCAAAATTTTCAATGAAAGTGAAATTCACCATAGGCGCGCAGAAAAGGCATATTCCGCATTGAGTGATGACATTCAGCTGGCAAAGGAAATTGAAAATATTATAGTATTATGTACTGATCTACAGCAAGTTCTTTTCAGTCCAACTTTAAAGCATTCTGCCGTTTTTTATCAAAGACAGTACTCATGCTATAATCAAGCTATTCACAATATGGGCACAAATGATGTTTTCATGTGTTTTTGGCATGAGAGCATAGCTAAAAGAGGATCTGCTGAAATAGCATCATGTTTACTTAAATATGTTACGACTCATTTTAAGCCTATAGAAAATAATGCAACGGACAGAAAACTCATTGTGTGGTCTGACTGATGTGTTGGACAAAATAATAATTGGAAAATTATATCCCTTTACCAGTATTTTGTAACTATGAAGTATTTCTCATCTGTTGAGCAAAAGTTTTTAGTAAGCGGGCACAGTTTTTTGCCATGTGACCGCGATTTTGCCTTGATCGAGAGGAAAAAAAAAACGGCTACGATTTACCATCCAAGACAGTGGATAGAAATCATCGCAAATGCACGACCTTCAAATCCTTTTCTTGTATGCTATATGCAAAATATTGGTTTTAAAGATATTTCTCAAATTGAATCTTCATTGAAAAAGGACCCATTATTTAAAATAACAGAAGTCGTATGGCTCCAAATTACAAGAGATGACCCTAAAACAATACGTGCTAGAGTAAGTCACAATATTTTGCAACATTGGAATAGTTATTCTATGTCAAAGAAAATGAAAGGTGTTCGAAATAGATGCCTCCCTCCAGTGACATTGGATCTTCAAAGGCTTCCAAAGTTGTACAACTCTGTTCTTCCGATCAAAAAAGAGAAGAAAGAAAATTTGTTAGATATGTGCAAATTCATTCCGTTGGAATATAGAGAATTTTACAATAATTTGCCAAGTGAATAGGTTATAATTTCTTTGTTAATAATGCGTTATGTAAACAATATTAATAAAATTTGATTTAAAGAAATTATGTTTTTATTATATTATTAAAAATATAAACAAATATATGCGAGAGCGCCCACCCCCCAATCTCAAACATAAATAATCAACACTTTGAAGGCAGGTGTTGATACACAGTTGCACTTGAACAAGGTTGTAACCAGCCTGTTACAACCTTGTTCTATGATGTTACAACCTTGTTTCCCCCAACGTCTCCATTTTGTGGTTATTTCTTCTCTGTTCTGTATTAGAATGATTATTCTGGTCCATATAATCATTATATATAAGTAAATGTGACCTAATAATTGTTTTAACTCATTATATTTCGATAGGTATTATCAGTACTTTAAAAAAATGATTCATGTAAAATTTGTCTTTTGGTGGTTACAACCTTGTTCGGGGCAGGTATTCAATTATTAGTTTCTATTTCGACAGTAAATAGTATATTTTTTTTGTGTATGGTATTTAAATCTTTTAAAAATATGTTAAGTTGTCTCATCGTGCCAGTAAAACAGACCAATATATCGTCGACGTCCATCCCTGGCTGAAATATTTATGATAATTTGGAAGAAAAAAATGGCTCTAAAATTATGCACGCCGCCCCGCCATATGAAGTGTATGTGTTCGTAAAAAATTAAATAATAAAAACTAAAATAGATAATTTTCTTCCACATGTAGTAACTTAAAGTTTATGTAAAATTTAAAAATATACTATGATAATAGTAAAATGGTATTTCCATGAAACTACAATAACTAAAAATCAATGTTATTGTTACTTGAAGCAAAACTGACTTTTAAACTTTGTAAGTTAAGGCTTTATGTAGTTAGCATGGCAATTGAATTAACAGCTCAATCAAACTTTCTTTGTTTTGCTGGTGTCTTGTCAGAGAAAAGAAATTAGGCATTGCAAAACTCAAAAATAATAATTTTAAAACTATTTTAAACCCAATTTGGTGTAAAATTTTCTTACCGAATACCATGCGAGGTTAAATTAAAACCGGAATTTTTTCGAGCCTACGAATATTTTTAGAAAATCATCCCGTGTCGAAGACGAGGGATAATTTTAAAAACCTTCATGGGCTCGAAAACTTGTGGTATTACTATAGTCAAAAGCAGTGTTATCGTGCGGGTCATACGATTTATCAACGACAAACTTTTTAAGTTTGCTTTTCTTTTATTACGTGTAATCATATCCTCCTCATAAAATCCGGAAGATGAATTAGATAGACCTATGATATTTTCATATGAAAAAAGAGGATAAACATATAAATACCAACAGTTGCAAAAATCTTTGAGCGATATCCCTTCAAAATCAAATTGACAAGTCAGTAACAAAATGAGTAATAGAAAACAATTTTCGGGTTGCATTTGCAGCATTTTGCATCCACAAGCGAAAAAAATGGTATTAAATCTAATAAAATATTAAGAAAATGAAAATTCACCGGCCAATATCCAGGAGACAGTAGTAAAAGCTTTGGGAATCGGTATAAGGACTGTGCAGAAAATTGTGCATGAAAAAAAGCATAATTTACTTAAGAAGATTAAGAAATGTACACGAAAAAAGCCAAAGACAGAAGACTTAAGTGACAATGTAAAAATGGATGTTCGTAATGCAATTTATGATTTATACATATCAAAAACTAATTTAACCCTTCAAGTTTTAAAAATCGAGGCATATTGGAGATTGGACTAAAATCGTTCTCAAAATTAATAAAAATGTTGGGTTTTCGATATAAAAAGGACTGTAATCGAAGATTTTTATGTGAGTTGCCACATACTGCAAGTGAGCGCATCCAGTTTTTAAAGAAATACACGGAAAATGTTAATTCAAAGTTTAGAAAAGTGGTATTTTTAGACGAGGATATTTTCTAATAGAAGTGGTTCGAAATCTTGGCAGGACGAGTCTGTAAAAAGTATCAAGAGAAAAAAGGGATGTGGGACGGGAAAACGGTTTATCATTTTGCATGCAGGTTCTTCAACGGGATTTCTCCCAGGTGCAAGTTTACTGTTTTCTTCAACATCCAAAAGTATGGACTACCATGATAATATGAACTGTGAACTGTTTGAAAAGTGGTTAAAAGAACAACTGATTCCAAATGTAGATGCTCCATCTTTAATCATTCTGGACAATGTATCTTATCATTCGAGAATCTTAATTAAACAACCTACTTCACCCTGGAAGAAAAGTGATATTTATGACTGGCTAATAAAACAAAAACAAAATCCTTTACCCACTATGTTGAAACTAGAACTTCTTTTAATGGCAAAATCAATTAAAAAAACCAACAATATATCCCGTAAATGAAATATTACGGAAAAATGAACTTACGACTGCCACCATACCATTGCCAGTTTAACGCAATAGAATTAATATGAGCTGAGGCAAAATCATATTACGAAAAACACGTGAACGATGGTCTTACATCAGGTGAAGTGCAAATTGTTTGGCAAGAGTCATTAAATTATATTACGCCGGAGTACTGGAAGTAATCTGTGGAACATACGGAGAAATTAATATAGGATTGATGGAATCGAGAACGAGTTCTAGATGTCGAAATAGCACCAATGATCATTGCGCCATTTGAGGACGACTTAGAAGATAAGGACTTTTTAAGTGATGATGATATTTTTTAGTCTATAATATTAAAAAGTTTCTGAAGGATTATATTAGTCTCTGACGTGTATAAATCATAAATTGCATTATGAATATCCATTTTTGCATTGTAACTTAAGTCTTTTGCCTTTTGATTTTTTCTTGTACATTTCTTACTCTTCTTTGGAAGTAAATTATGTTTTATTTACATGCACAAGTTTCTGTACATTCCTTATACCGATTTTCAGAGCTTTTGCCACAGGCTCCTGGATATTAGCCAGTGAATTTTAGTTTAAACATTTTTTTATTAGATTTGACACCATTTTTTTGCTTACTTTTTTTAGTACATTTGTAATTTTGTAGGCAATAAATAAATAATTATAGTATCCTTGTTCCACGCTTCAACGTGTTTAAAATAAGTAAATTTGTTTATTAATTATAAGACAAAATTTGATATATAAAAATCGGTAAAATCGCTTTACCAGAAACTCGGGGCTAACGAAAAATACAGACTATATATATATATATATATATATATATATATATATATATATTTCAGAAGAAGCTTCGAACTATCGCCCAATTGCACTTCTCCCTACGCTATCTAAGATCATCGAAAGACTGGTTAAAAAAAGGCTTTTATCATTTCTGTCTAGATATGAAATACTTACCAAACATCAATTTGGATTTTTAAGTAACAAATGCACAAGCGATGCCATGTTTTCCCTTCTTAATAGAGTTTACTCCAGCCTAAACAACCATCACGCTACGGCAACAATTTTCTGTGATTTTTCCAAAGCTTTCGATTGTGTGAATCATAATATATTAACTAACAAGCTGCAGTACTATGGATTTAGAGGGGCTCCTCTCGATTGGTTTAAGTCATATCTTAGCAACAGAAATCAAGTTGTGAAAGTTGACAACAGGATGTCTTCTTGTAGGCCAATGGAATATGGAGTGCCTCAAGGCTCGGTACTAGGCCCTATCTTGTTTCTTCTGTTCATAAACGACATGGCTAATTTAAACATTAGTGGAAAAATATGTCTCTTTGCGGACGATACCAGCTTTACGTGGAGCCACCCAGATGTCACGGACCTACATAGGATTGTATCTAATGACCTAATCACCATTAAATCCTGGTGCGATTCTAATCTCCTATGTTTGAACATCTCTAAAACGAAAGTCTTGTCTTATAAAAACACGCTGCAACCTTTTGACCTTAATGACACCACTATTGATGTCGTAAACTCTGTAAAATTTCTAGGGCTTCTTGTAGATGATTCTTTAAAATGGGATCCACATATCGACGCTTTATCAAGGAAGTTGGGTTCTGCTTGCTTTGCGTTAAGATCTGTTTCCGAGGAGCTTAGCTTTTCTACCTCTAGAACTGTTTATTTTGCTCTTGTTGAGTCGCACCTCAGATATGCTATTCCATTCTGGGGTACATGTTGTGCGACTCAATTTGATCGAATTTTTATACTACAAAAAAGAGCTGTTCGTTACCTACTGAGACTTAACAGTAGAACTCACTGCCGAGATTTCTTTAAAAGATATAAAATACTAACCCTTCCTTGCTTATTCATTTTGGAATCGGTTTGCTTAATTCGTAAGCATGCACCTGCTCTATTAGAGAGACCTTCTCACAACTACCCTCTCAGAAATACTGAGCACGATCTCTATCTTCCAACCCCACACTCAGAGTTAATTAAAAGATCAGTAATCTACAATGAAAAAAAAATGCATAATCACCTGCCATTTAACATCAAATCCATAATATCTCTGACTTCATTTCGCAAGGCTTTGAAATCATTCTTACTGGAAAGTGCCTTCTACACCGTGAACGAGTTTTACAACACATAAATTTATCCTTATGAACCCCTAGTGTGATAGTTGCCATTACCAACCATTTTTACCGAATTTTGTATATGTATTTTTTTAATTGTTTCGTACTTTTTTATTTTTTACTTTGCTTTTTTATTTTTTTTACATTATATTTATGAAAATGTTTATAACATAGTACGACTGACAAAGTACATTTCTAATGTACTTCTTTTAGGATTCTATAATATTAATATTCTAAATTCTTGATTTAAATATTATTTTTCTTTAATATTTATGATGTGTTTTTGTTTTGTTTGCTAATTTTGATGTTTGTAAACTATTTTTTTTACAACAGCTTTGTCCACAAAATTGTAAAATTTTTTTTGACAATAAAGCATTTATTTATTTATTTATTTATTTATATATATATATATATATATATATATATATATATATATATATATATATATATATATATATATATATATATATATATATATATATATATATATATATATATATATAAATATATATAGTTTGTATTTTTCGCATGCATGGTCTTTAATTTTAGACTGAAATTTGAAGAAATCGTATAAGTAGTTTTCTAGCTATGCCGCGAACAGACAGACTGACGGACAGACATACCTACAGACAGACGGAATTGAGAAAACATGTTTTCCGGCATCTAGGGACCCTTAAACGTAAAGATCTGAAAAAATGTCGCGAGGGAAGTAGTAACTAATTATCTTGTGTTTTTAACAAAAGTGTATAATATTTTTGCAAAATAAAATTTTTTCGCTATCTCAATACATTTCTTTGCGCAGGGGTGGCCCGCATTTAAATAAATGACACTGTGTAAGTAGTTAGATTTTTAGGTCAAGCAGGGCTCATAATTTTTGGTGATTGATAAAAAAATCTCACTTTCATTAAGTCGCTGTATAAATAGAAGATATCCTGATTGTTCCACTGATTCGAACCACCTTCCGACTCTATTAAGGCGCTTGCCATTTTGTGTATTTTTGTTTTTGCCAACCGAAAAATTTTAACCAAATACATATTTACCGAATTTTCTTATTTAGTCCCTCGGCATTTAATATATAAAGTAATATTAAGTGGCTATCTTAATAATATTGCGTAATATAATAAAAAAACTAGTTTCTTTCTCCCTGTATATTTGTAAATAGCCCATCGAGATTTAATAGCTCGATAAAAGAATCACACATCATTTTGTTATTCACTGTGTTTTCTGATTTGATTCATAATGTTGGTGACCTTTGGACCCGCACGATAAGACCGCATTCGATTATGGTGAAAAATGTACTTGCGCAATTTTCACTTCTGTCAATGTCATACAAACCGATAAAGCCGTATTCACATTTCCAAAGACAATCAGCTTAACTTTAAATGTGTTACGCATGACACATACAGAATTTCTCATATTACCCATTTATAGTTTGATTCATTAATATTATTAACTGAGAGTTTTATAAGTAGCGAATTAAAACGTCATATAAGAACATCTAGCACGGCTAACATTAAAAATATAAACGTAGCTTTGAAATGAGTAAGTATTTTGAAGGATGCATGTTATTCCTAGCGTTACCATAACAACATCAACGTGCTCTTTAAGTATAAAGCATAACAAACAGCGGAAGTTAATTCAATTAATTTTATTGTGAGTACCGGGTGACTTTGTATAAACTGGCACCCTCCGTAACTTTTTTATTTTTTGTCGTCAGTAACTTTTCATATATACGAGGAACGACAAAAAGTACAAATTTCTTTAATGGAATGCCCCGTAAATTTTTTCTAAAATGAAAGATCTTAAGTTTAAAAATCAATTTTCATTATAGACTGTAAAATTACTGGCTATAAAATAACAGCTTTTTGAGCAGTTGGCTATGGAAATAAAGAATATTAACAAATGTTTCTGAAATGACTTTGACATTTAAATCACTGTTAATAGAACTAAATCAATTCTTTTTGATATATTTTTTTAAATGGTTTATTATGTGGCAGGAAAACGAGAAATTGTTTGTTTGTATGCTGAAAATAATTATAATGCTTCTGCAACGCGACGTGCTTACATGGCAAATCATCCCGATGGTCAGATTCCCTCAAGATCGACAATCTAGAATACGGAAAATCACGATTTAAATATTGCTTTGCATGCGGGCCCATTACGGAGTAAAAAGAACTTCACGTGAATATATTAGGAAGGTTTTAAAGAAATATGGATTTACGCTCTATATCATACTGTTCAAAAATTAACTCAAAGGCATAAAAATCAACGACTCAATTTCTGCAACTTTATGTTAAATAGAATAAATAACGAAAGAAACTTTGTTAAAAATATATTATGGACCGTTGGGTCAAGCTTTTCAACTAGTGGATTACCAAACCGACAAAATTTTCGTCACTGGGAACAAGAAAATCCCCAATTCACAAGGGAAGTTCAATTTCAAGGTAGTAGAACAGTTAATGTGTGGTGCGGCCTGCTGAAGAGTAGGGTAATAGGGACCTATTTTTTCGATGGAACATTAACTGGACCAATATATCAAGAATTTTTGGAAACTCATCTATAGGAAATGCTAGAAAACTTACCGTTAAGGCAGTATATGAACATAATTTTTCAACATGACGTTGCCCCACCACATGTGGTACGTGACGTGAAGACTTGTTTGAATGAGAATTACAACGAGTGGATTGGAAGAAATAGAATTATTTCGTGGCCTTCAAATAATCCAGATCTATAATTTTTTGTGGGGGTATATTAAAAACAAAATATATAACCGTAATCTGGGCAACGTTGAATATATAAAATATTTTATAACACAGGAAATAAGACATTTAAATGAAAGAAATGGTCATTTTATAGAGAACGCAGTTGAGCACATGCGAAACGTTTATCACGAATGTGTAAATAATCAGAGGGAAAATATTCATTCTGATTAATTTGTTTTGTGTTATTTGGTTTATCTGTGTATTTTGCAATATAATATACTGTTAATAAATTGTTGTTTATATTCAATTTTTACTTCGCTGTTTTATTATAATGCCTAGGTATGCAGTAATTTGACATTTGACAGAACATTTGTTTATATTGTTTATTTCCATAGCCAACTGCTCAAAAAGCTGATATTTTATAGCCAGTAATTTTACAGTCTATAATGAAAATTTATTTTTAAAATTAAATAACTCGAAAACGGCTAAACCAAATGTCAAGTTGTATTATATATTTAGACTCAGACCAAGAAGATCTTTCATTTTGGGCAAAAAATTACAGGGCATTCTACTAAAAATATTGTACTTTTTGTCGTTCCTCGTATATATGAAGAGTTACTGGGAATTACAATGCAGATTTATAACGTAAAAAAAAATCCTCTGTATGTTAGTATTTTTATTTTTTTTGTACAACAAAAAATAAAAGAGTTACGGGGGGTGCCAGTTTATAAGAAGTCACCCGGTACATTAATTAAAATAAAATTTTCAGCTTATCCTTACAATATTCGCACGTATTTTCTTTAAATAAAAGCATTCGTGCATATTGTCAATAAGTCGAAAGAGCGAGCGAAAGAGTCCGGAATCCGAAGGATAAGGGATTTTTTCGGCTTATTGGCCATGTGCACTCTGCTTTTATTAAAAAAAAATACTCGACATTTTTTCGATTTTTTCAGGAAATTTTGTTTGCATTTGTTATATTACTACGGATTAATTCCAAGATTTTCGGGAATTCCGGGAATGCGCTAAAAAGTATGATGAACAAAGCTAATGATCATTTACCACATACGTAATAGGATGTTTTCAATGCAATACAGTGGATTTAAGTTTTCTAAGAAAGATAATCGGTACCACCCTGATAAAGTAGGTAAATAATAATTGTTTATAAAAATACAGTTAACTCTGTAAAACCGTAAAAAATACTTTCAAATTATTTTTTTAAACATCAATAATCAAATTATTGAAAATTGGGTATACCGACGCGTTCAAAATTTTCATTTTTTTTTCTTGACAGGAGATGTATATGGAAAGGAATAAACTATAGAACTATCATATTTAAGAAAAAAATCATGGGGCTCGTTTTTTATGTTTTAAATGTTATAATTGCGCTATCTAAAATATTTTGACAGATATTGTCAAAAATATGAATTTTAAGCAAAAAGATCAGCTTACTACAAGTCTTATATAAAACATTTTGTCTAGTTTTATAAAAGTTAGAACCATTAGAAACAGAAAATTGTTTGCTTCCAAATTGTAGTTTTTAACTTTTATTCACATTTATTTTCCCAGTATCCTCCATACCATGCTAAAAACCGAAATAAATGAAATGCTTTATTTCAAATTGTAGTTTTTATCTTTTATTCACATTTATACTTCCCCATATCATCCATACCATAATAAAACCAAAATATAAAGCATTCGAAACAGAAAATTGTGCTTTCGAATTGTTGTTTTTAACTTTTATTTAATGCAGCTTTAATACATAGTCCAGGCAAATGATATATACTTATTTATTTCATACGAATAATTGTAAACATATTTTCAGGAGTTGAACTACGATATAGGACCCGTCCTCAATAGTTTACAGTAGAAAAGGACTTTAAGCCTTGCGAATGGATTTTCTACTACTGGAGTATCCTGTATAATCTTTTATTTTTACATTTTCGGAGCATCTAGGACAAAGGTAATTACTTTGCATCTGTTCATTACAACGATATCACTTTAGGTAACAAACTTTGCTGGAAGGAAGTGGGGTATAGTGGACGTAGCTAGAGTCCTTAAATGTCATTTCTTTTTTATGTGCCTTTATGCTTTATGACCATATTCATTAATTAAAAACTAGAATTTTTAAACTAAATTTTAATTGATTTAAATTTAATTTATGAAATAATAAAAGATGGCTTGCTTCTATTACAAACAAATTAATGAACAATAGTGTCGTCATTTTAAAAACATTAGTAAAGTAAACAATCATGAATTTGACAAGGCGTAAAATCAGAAAAATATTGATATTATATTCATATTAAAATTTAATAACTGTGTATTACAGTATATTAATTTTTAGCAATCTAACGTGTTTGTAACAATATTGTTACAAGCTGAGTGAACCTCAAATCTTCGTCCGCAAACAATTCCAAGTTCCGATCACCTGAGACGAAAGTCAGAGGATTGTCAATTTGCAAGTTCAGGTTTTCTTTAAACCTCAATAGTATAGTTGTGGTAAGGTCTCCAAAAAGCGAAATAATGTAGTTGCTTTTGTTTAACAATTATCCGACTTAAAATATAAACAAAAACTCTAAAAAAATATTAATTAATAATTCATGAAAAAAAGTGAAAACATTTGATATTGTTCCTCCAAGTGTCTAGATACTAGCATAATTCTTAAATTCTTAAATTAATGTTTAATGGTTTTAAAAAAAATGTTTTTACTTCTTACGACCGGTTTTGTGTCTTCCTAACGGCTTAGTGCTTGCCGTGGAGAGGTCTATTTTCAACATTAAATTAAAATTATTAATAACATAGATAGAGTTCCTAGAGTAAAAAGAAAAAAGAAAATTTCATCCACTTTAAGAATTTTTTATTAAAATTTCTGGGATTTTAACAGTTTCTGAGTTATCTACAAAAAACTAATTGTTTTTTTTAAATCTTAATTTGTTAATTATTGAATCTGTTCATGTGCGAGTTTAAAAAGTTTACATATTTTCCTAGACGCCTGCGCCATTTCGAATCCAGTGAGCCCACATATTTGTACTAATAGTAGCAATACTTAACACCATTTTGAGTTTGTGAACTAGACTAAAATTACAGCTGTATATTATATTCTTCTGAAAGTAATTGTATGAATTGTAAGTCTGTATTAATATTGTGCCTGGCTTGGGGAATGTCTGTATAGCGAAAAGGGTAATCAGTGGCGGCTATTCAAATGAAGTAGGTGAAGTGCTACTTCACCAGAAAAAATAAACAAGCAAACATCTAACTATATTTATTATATATCTCTTAAAATTTAAGTTTTTACATTCATTTATTCACCTAATTGGCAAAAAATAAACTGTACATCTCGAATAAATATTTTACTTGACCGTTGGCGGCATGTCTTCTTAAAACTTTCAATCGAACTTTATTATAACAACTATAACAATGGCGCAAACCGCTTCGACTTTGCTGGAGGTGCTATGTTTAGTTGCCATGACAACGCGTACGCGATGACGTCGAGCACATGGAAGAATAATGTTAAACAGCGCCATACAATGGTCTCGGTGAATTGCTAACACAGTACACTACACCCACGTGTCGTTCAGTTTAGGGTGGTTGTTTACTTTTATTTTCGCGAAATTCGCTGCAACCGGTTAGTTCCTTTGCAGTTTGCTTGACAGTTTTGTGGTATATTTATTTATGGTGTTGTTACAACTTTATTTGGTGTCGGGTTTATTAATTTACATTATTGGTAAATCCGATCAGGGATGTGGTTTGCATTTTGTTGGGAACTCCATTTAATCGATGGAAGGTACAAGATCAGAGTTTTAATCGTCATTCCGGTTTTCGGCGTTCAAATGGTTATGTAGTAGGCAAATATTACAAAAATTGTTTTGCTGGCCTTGTTTACTAATTTCCAATAAATATTCAGTGTGGAATAAGGAAGGATTTGCAGGTATGTTAAATATATGAAGGTCTTTACAAAAACATGAAGACTCAGCGGAGCATTTAAAATGCGATTTAATGCTAAAAACATTTGTAAAAAATCAAATCACTATAGCTGACACTTTAAAAGAAAATGCTAAACTATATAAAATAAATTTTAACGAAAACGTCCGATTAAATAGTTTATTTATGTGCTTGGTAATTGACGCAGTTTTGTACCTTAAAAACGTAACGTAAAAAATGAAATAATGTACACACAGTTTTTTTTTTTTTGTGCAAGTAGATGACACCACTGATATTACGCAAACCTCCAGTGCTCCATAATTTTAAGATACGTTAATTCAGAAGGTTTAACAGTCTAGAGATTCTTAGGGTTTTATAATGTCAGCTCTGATAGAACGTCGGAGAATTTATATTCTCTAATGGATCATATTTTGGACCAATTTGACTATAAACATAAATAAATAGGGCAATGTTACGTTGGCGCAAGTTTAATGTCTGGCCATATAAATGGCCTTAAAAAAAAAAAAATAAAAAGCGCCGCAGGCTGTATTTGTCAATTGTCTTGCGCATTGGCTTAACCTTGTGATGCAGCAAAGTTTAAAAATATTTTTAAATGTCGAATTTTTTTTGAAGGCTTAATGGTATTCCCTCATTTTTTCATTACTCAGCCAAACGAACGTGTGCTTAATTATTAAATATAATTGTTCAAGTTGCGTTCTTAAAAAAAAAATCGCTCTATAAAAAAAGACATGAACATTTTTTTAATACCATGTTTGATAAAACAAATTCTATTACAGAAATAAATCATTACAAATTTGAGCTTGCTAAGCTTTCACCTGAAAAAATTAGAGCTAAGTATAGAACCCTTTTTTATGAAATATTGGACCATATTTTAGTGGAAATGACACTAAGCTTTCAAGACTGTAAAAAACGTACATTTTTATATTTGGCAGATTCTGCTAAATTTTCCGAATGTAGTTTAAATGTTCCGACTGGCACGTTTGAAAATTTGTCATAGTTATATGGAGAAATATTTTTAAAAAGTCAACGACTTAAAAATGAGCTTGGTCTTATTTTTACCAATGACAGTAATTGGAATATATCGCTGCAAGAGCAAGTGAAAAAAATTAATGAAAATAAAGATATTTTAACCAAAGCATATAAAGTGTTTTCCCTTATTTTGACAATACCGTCGACAAGTGCTTCAGTGGAAAGCAGTTTTTCTTGCCTCAAACGTGTAAAAACTTATTTAAGAAATACAATATCTCAAGAAAGACTTACTTCTCTAGGCAATATTTAAATTCAAAAGGAATTTCTGGAGGAGATTATGGTAACTCATCCATTTTATGAGGATGTTATAAATAAATTTGCTGCTATGAAGGATAGGAGAATTGATTTAGTATACAAAATTTAGGTAAGTCGTAAAAAAATATTCAGCCCCTTCCACATATTAAAAAAATTCTGGAAAAAAAATAATTGCGATATTTTCTTTCTACATTTGCAGTTCACTTACTTTTTCACCCGCGAGCCGCCACTGAGAATAATACAGTTGTGTATCATCTGCATAGACTTTACTTTTACAGAAAATAGATTATATTTTCAAGTCTATAGTATACATAATGAAAAGCAGGGGAGACAAAATAGACTCGTGAAGAGGTTAGTCGAAGAGCTGTTAAACATTTTTAGGTAGGTACTTGGGGCACAGTGAAAATTTGTGTATCATTTCCTTAGTTATGTCTGAATATAAAATCAAGGACCTGGCTGAAGGGTTGTAGGGAATATCCAATCTAGGAGGGTTTTTTCTAAGCGCTCGAAAAATGCACATGATATTATTAAATTTGGATTAAAATTATAAAAAATTTAACTAATATAGTGGCAAAAGTACGATTAACAATAAAAAAATGAAGTTTAGAAAATCCCTCCCCACGTTACGTAACGTCTATTCGTAAAATTACGTAAAACACAAAAAGCAAGGACTTTTTTTTTAATTCTTTATCATACTTTTGTCCCTAGATTAATTGAATCTCTGACAAGCCATCCCATTTAGAGCCAATGTCTACAATGTGTCCAAAGAAGTATGCAACAAATGGGAAATTTTTTTATTATTCATTTCTCGGAAAAATATTTTCTTGATACAAAATTTCACAGTATTAAACGTAGGTTAGATATATAAAGTGGATTTTAAAAATTGAAAATTTTAAAAAATTTAATTTTTCTGATGTTTTTGTTAATATTATCATAATAATTATAGTTAAGGAGGTATTTGGATTGAAAAATCTAAAAAATAATTTTTTTTTCGGTGTTTGACCTTAAATATCTCCTTAACTATAACTAATGCTTTACTTAACTTTTATATACGACTTTTTGTGGCCTCGAAAATACCCGTCACAAAAATTTTTAGCTTTTCAAAATCCACTTGTTCGTATTTTTATATTCTGTATATTTTACCGAAAGTTTTATATCGACAAAAAAATTTGTTGCATATTTCTTTGGATACATTGCCACCGGGTTGGCGATGCCCCACAACCCTTCAACCACACATTACACAGTTCCTCAAATACCTACCCAACAATGTTTAACAGCTCTCCTACTATATGAGAAATAACTCCCATAACTTGGAAACTAGTACTCCTGTAAATATGAAAGAGCAAAATTACATGGAAAACTTACATTTGTTAATACATCTGGAGTAGCATAATAATTTAAACTTTATTTATTGTTGCTAGTCATTCCTACCGGTCTATTATGGAAAGGTTAAAACGTTCCATGTTTTTATGTTTTCGTTATTCCCCGGCTACAGAAAATTAGATATAAATTTTAAATGCGAAACGAAACTAAAATAATTTTATCCTCCTACCTGTGTTTTGTAAAAGTTTCGTCAAAGGGTTTTTGTTGGCGCTCTATTTGAAAAGTTGTAATTTAGCAAACATGAATAATGAGTGGAAACGAATCCAAACAGATGGTTAATAAAGATTTACAAATTATATCTGAAAATCAAATGCGCTGTCCTCTTTAAAAATAAATTGATAACAAATACCTAATAATAGCGCTGGTGAAATTATACCTCCAGATTAACTTGGTACGCGATGAACATGAGAAGTAAGCAAAACCAAGCCTATTTGTAATGTAATTCGTTAATTAAATTAAAACGTCGATGCTCCGACATATTTTGGAGAAGTTTATTTTCAATGGACAACAGCGATGTATGCGAAAGTCTCTCCTGCCTCGTTGAATTTCTCACGAAATTTTTTATACATTAAGGTGTTGAAAAATTGCATTCTACTGATGAACTTGTGGCAGGTATTGTCAATACTAATTCACACAATTTCTACACTTCGGTGTAAGCATCTTCCAGCTCCTTGTTTTTAAAAAATTGCATTAGTTCCTTAGCGTTATTTTTTGCCATAATGTCATCAGTTTCGTAAATCACTTTTAGTTCAATCGCAGAAACACTCGATCGAAGAACTGGCCATAATGAAGAAGAAGCTATTTAAACGCATCTTCTGGAAAAGTTTTTCCTTCAAATGCATCAAAATTGCAGAGATCGAGGAATTTAAAACCATTTAAACCGTTAAATATATAGTTTATTTGTTGCTGAATATGATCGATTATTTCATAAAAGAGGCGTCTGTGTGATGTTTGAACATCTCCCACCTTGTCTGTTTAGAGACGCTTGGCTTGTGGCTCTACATTTAACGTCATCGTTTTCTCCCAAAATAGGTCAAAGTCATCTCTTTTTTGACTTTACATGGACTTAAAATCATCCTCTTTTTTTAAGCAAAAAGCAATATCGTTTGTTTTAGTTTGTAATATATTAAAAACATTGTCCGAGAATGGAAATATTTCTGAAAATATGTTAAACAAATAATTAAAATTAAAATCTCGTTTCAAACAGTCCAAAAACCCCCTCGAACTATTTATTGCTTCTGAGTCCCACGTTTCATTATTTGCTATTATATTCTCAAATAGTTCAAGCAGTGATTCACGATTTTCAGATACTGTTAACACAAGTCTTCCATTACAGTTCCACCTAGTAGAAGCTACTTTGGGCAATCGTTTGTGGACAATGGAGTCCAAAGCTTGTGTACGTTTTGTTGACTTGGAAAAAAAAGCAGCCATTCCACTTAAAGTAACGAAAAATACTTTACATTCTTTAATGTGATTGATGGACTGGGTAAAACTAAATTTAATTTTTGAGCAAAACAATGGACAAACACAGCACTTGGGAAAGTTTCTAGAACTCTAGCTTGCAGACCTTCTAATTGTCCTGCCATCACTGCAGCTCCATCATAGCTTTGAGCAACTAATTTTTTCTGTCCATTAATTTATTTAGTAACGTTATAAACTACGGTATATAATGCATCTGCTGTACGATTTTCGAACACATTCTTAAAACCTAAAAATCGCTCTTGAATACTTCCGTCTGTTTTAATTATTACTATAGATAATTGGCTAAAATTAGTGATATCAGTTGTTTCGTCCAGAACAATAGCAATGAATCGCGGCTCGCCAATCTCCTGGGTAATTCTTTTTAGAAAAATGGTTGCAACAGCGGAAATTAAATCATTCTGGATTCCATTCGACGTTCCGCGAAAAACGCTAGACGGCCCTAAATGATTTTTTACGCAATCATCATATTTAGCCATTAAACTAAGTAAATCTTGAAAATTTCCTCTATTTGAAGAAACCATTGTTTCGCCATGACCTCTAAATCTCAATTCGTGCTGTCCGAGAAAACAAACAACATCGATAAGGCCTCTTAATATTTGCCTATTTTTATCGACTAGTTCATTGTGTTGGCGGTGACTAACTTCCAACTGTTTATTAAGGGCGTGTTCAATTCTGGTTTTGCCGAAGACTTTTTCTTTTATGACAGCCTGCAAATGCGCTTTGGACATAATGTGTCTTTTTACAGCTTTATGAAAATTGTTTAAATCGGAAAAACCAGTTTTATTCCAGACACCTTTTTCATTTTCAAAAAGTAAACATGGCCAACAAAATAATTTATTTATATTTTCACACCCTGTTAGCCATTTAAATTGTTCGTATTGTTTTTCCGGATAAAAATATCTAATACAGTTTTTCATTTTTGTGATTAAATTTTTCATAGGCGGTTTTGTCCTTCCTTCGGAAATTATTTGAAGCTTATCAGCGAAGTTTAATGTTGAAATTCCCTTTATTATTAAGACACACACCACACATTCACACACACTCTTCTTACTAAATTCTCCAACATTTTCAACGTTATTACCGACAGCCTAAGTTGCCGGTATTTGCATATCCACGTCCGTATTATTGTCTTACATATCGCACCATGCACGACGCGACGTACGTATCACACAACACACGGATAGCCGTTCAAACATAGAACCTACTCCAACCATAGCTTCCGCCCCCACTTAAAGCACGCGACTGAAATGCAAAAATTGCAAACAGCCGGTGGAAAGTTCAATAACCTCTGGCTCGATTCACAGGTGCATCAGCTGTTAATAGTTTTTTAATTCGAATTTAAATTTATTTGTAGATGCGATAGTTTTTATTGACAACGGTAACAGATTAAAAATACGACTATCGGTACAGACAGGAGATTTTTTGGTAAGAACTGTTAAGCAGTGGCTTACTTATATCGCCACCAGGTGTACAATACACTAATATTTCAGGCTTATGCACTTTCCCGCACAGCCACTAATTTGACTGTGGTCTTACCCAGGTACCGCAAAGTCCCTGGTTAACAGTGAGGTGTCATCGTCTATTAAGTCCAATAATATGAGAATTTCAACTTGGTAAGAACATTAAGCCGACAAAGATGTGTGTTCTTATGAAAATAAGTCAGCGATTTTAGTAAATAAATTGAGTGGACATAATATTATTTTTGCGGAAAGTTTCCCTACACGACGTTGAGTATGACTGACCAAAAATAATCCGAACAACCCGTTTCTGTGCCAAAATTACTCTATTGATGTCGGATGAACGACCTCATATAACAAGATTGTAAGCAAATGAAGAATACACAAAGGCATAGTATATATTTAGAAGTGTTTCAAGAGCTACATATTTCTTTGAAAAGTTTGAAATATAGGTGCTCTTATTGATTTTTGAACCAACTTATAAATTTGTTCATTCCAGGTTAAATCACTATCAATGGAGAAAGAAATTTATTGAGTCACTTAAAACTAGCTTGTGACCATCTGTATTAAAAATAAGACCACATTACTCTACCCTGGGAGATGTATTTGGCAGTGGCGGCTATTCAGGTGAAGTAGGTAAAGTGCTTCTTTACCAGGAAAAATAAGCAAGCACACATCTAACTATATTTATTATATATCTCTTAAAATTTTAGTTTTTACATTCATTTATTCACCTAATTGTTTTACTAGTTTTACCAGTTCATCTCTATACCACAATAAATTCTTACTTTGAAATCAGTTTATTAAGCAGTTTTTTCAGGCTGAATTTTTAAATATTTTATTAAGGAACCATTTTAATTCGCCATCTTGTATTCGTACCAAAATTTTACCAGTTGATTCCTATATAATACTTGATTTTTATGCAAAATTTGGGTTAAAGTTTTTTAATAATAATTTTTGTAACTTGTCACTAAGCCGCCATTTTGTTACCAGATCGTTCCGATATGACTCTTAATTTTTGGCCAAAATTTAAAGTCAATCGGGTAAGTAGTTTTTTAGTTATTCCACGAACAGACAGGCCGAGATACAGATAGGTACAGGGTTTTCCCGTATATTTCTCCACCCACCTAGAGAGTTTATTTGAATAGATACGGAAATGTCGTAAAAACCAAAATTGTTGGGTTTTTTATGAAGATTTAGTATTGTATCATAAGTGCGAAAATATTATTGGAAATGTTAATTTTTGACAGGTTGTCAGTTTGTTTTAATGAAACCACCTTTATATTAAAATCTTTTTTTTTTCTAATTTCTATATATATATATATATATATATATATATATATATATATATATATATATATATATATATATATACAGGGTGTCCGGGAAAATGTGGGAGATCTCTCGGACTCAGATAGAACATTAAAAAATAAGATGACAAGTTCCCATAAATTTTTTTCCTAGCGGCCCTCCCTACGGAGATACGGCCCCCTAAAGGACCCCACTGGAAATCGGTTATATAACTTTTAAACGACTCAATATAATTTAACGAAAATTTAATATGATAAACAGTAGTAAGGACCTCTCAAAATGCTTCCCTTAAAACATAATTAGCTTGTTTAGTTTACCAGGGACGGACTAGATTGTACATTTTAACGCTCAAATTTTTAACACCCTGTATGATAAGGAGTTAAAAAAAATAAATTTGGATACCTTAAACATTAAGCTAAAGAAAAGGTGCTCTTGTTCATTGTCGATAAAATGAACCGTTTTCGAGAAAAAAAAATAATAAAAGAATACAACTTTGGGAGTATTAAATATGTTTTGATCCTGAACAACCTAATACGCTAAATAGAAAAAAGTCAATTAAAAACTTCATAAGTGGGTTCAACATGTGCTCCGTGATTTGTGATGCACTCGCGGGCACGACGAATAGAGGACTGCTGTACTCGCCACAACAACCCAGCATTGTTCCTTATCATATCGCAATGAAACGTGATTCTCTGTAAAAGTTCCTCCCTAGTAGCAACCGGAGAGGAATACACCAAGGTTTTGAGATGACCCCACAGGTAGAAATCCATTGGCGTTAGGTCGGGAGACCGTGGAGGCCAGGCAATGGGACCTCCTCTGCCTATCCAACGGTTTCCATAGACGTTATTTAGGTGGTCCCGTACAGCAACGCTAAAATGGGGTGGGGCTCCATCATGCATAAAATGCATCCTTTGGCGGGTTTCAAGTGGCAAATGCTCTATTGAATCTAGAAAAGCGTTCTGAAGGAACTCTAAATAAAGTTCACCATTCAATCGTGCCGGTAATACGCATGGTCCAATGAAAAAATTGCCGATTATTCCTGCCCAAACATTAATGGATTGAAACTGATGTTGATGATGATGAACGACAGTGGCATGAGGGTTTTCATCAGCCCATACATGCGAGTTATGTAAATTTACAATACCATCTTTGGTAAATCCTGCTTCATCGGTAAAAAGAATAATGCTAATGAAGTTTGGGTTTGTTCGTTGTTGATCTAACAACCAGTTTGCGAACTGGATTCTTCGAGGAAAATCTTCAGGAAGTAGTTGATGCACTTTTTGCAGATGATAAGGGTATAACAACTGTTCTTTAAGTACTTCAGCAACTGTACTTTTTGACACATGAAGCTGCGCGGCTAATATTCGAGTGCTTATTGAGGGAGTATCAGCTACAGTATCCAAAATATCTTCCTCCAATTGCACCGTACGTACTGTTCTCCTCACACCAGCATCAGTACTCCTTTTCCCAAAACTTCCTAAAAATAATTAATGAACGTCAATAATGTTACCTTATTAATTGAGAATTGCCCACCAGTTTCTCTTAGACGTTGGTCAATTCGCTGAAATGTTTTCTCATTTGGAATATTGCGATTAGGATATCTTTCTCCATACAACCTTCTTGCTTCATAAGCATTGCAAGATGCAAGTCCGTACATAAGATGCATATCTGCATACTCACTAAATGTGTATCCCATTATCGAATTAAATTTACCAAGGTATTCAAAATTTAATAAATTAATATCGAAGTAGGTACAAAAAGATCAACGTGTCAAGAAGATTTCAAATGCACACGTCAATGCGAGATTATTTATTTCGTACCATAGTAACGTTTGTAAAAAAGTGCATTCTTTAATACTGATAAATAAACAATAATAAAACATTAATACTTTTATTATTTTTTTTCTCGAAAACGGTTCATTTTATCGACAATGAACAAGAGTACCTTTTCTTTAGCTTAATGTTCAAGGTATCCAAATTTATTTTTTTTAACTCCTTATCATACAGGGTGTTAAAAATTTGAGCGTTAAAATGTACAATCTAGTCCGTCCCTGGTAAACTAAACAAGCTAATTATGTTTTAAGGGAAGCATTTTGAGAGGTCCTTACTACTGTCTATCATATTAAATTTTCGTTAAATTATATTGAGTCGTTTAAAAGTTATTCTAGAAAAACCGATTTCCAGTGGGGTTCTTTAGGGGGCCGTATCTCCCTAGGGAGGGCCGCTAGGAAAAAAATTTATGGGAACTTGTCATCTATATATATATATATATATATATATATATATATATATATATATATATATATATATATATATATATATATACTTTTAACATATTCTGTCAATTAGCTTTGGATATATAAGCGTTTAAACATTAAAGAAATGGTAAGGTAATTTGCGCTAAAACATAGTAAGCTATGGTCAAGACAATTGCAGTGAACGACGTCTTTTTGACGTTTACCGGTCAGAAGTAATACGAGCATTTTTAATATCTAATACGTTGGACGATGGGTTAATATAAATAATATAAAGTAGGTAAATAATAATATTAGCTTAAAGAACTAAGTTTTGTTTTTCTTTGTAGCCTCCTTGGTTTATAATGCATTTCTGAATATTTCTTCTAAATTTTCTAAAATTAGGTGATTGGGTGTTTAAATCGTCGATTGTTTGGACTATATTTTGCTCTAAAGCGTGGATGGTTCTTGGCCTATTGTAGTATATCTTGTTATCAGATAACCCTACAAAAATATGTCCAATGGAGAGAAATCAGGACTGTTTGCTGGTCATCTTAATGGACCATGTCTTCCAATCCAAAATGGATACCTGTCATTTAAAAAATTGGTGACCGGCTGGACATTATGAGGAGGGGCACCATCTTGTTGCCATATCAAATTAAGATATGAATTAATCGGTAGTTGTTCTAAATGCCCCTCGATTTAGTTTTCTAATAACTCCTGATACCTTTGTCCGGTTAAATTCCCATTTAAAAATATAGGTCCAACAACATGATTGTTAAGAAGGCCACACCAAACATGTAGGGATCTTCTTCCCTGAATTTTGACCGCCTGAAGAGCTTATTTTTCTGATTAAATATGCCTCTAGTAGTAAATGTTGCCTCGTCGGTGATAATTATTTATTTATTTATTTATTTATTTCTCTTTGGGACACATGTAGGTCTAGCCCACAAAATTGTGTCCACTATTTATATGTTAATTTAATCGTTAACATACACCTAAAACTACACAGCTACATATAATCTATTACTTAACATATAGTACTATATAATCAATACTGAATACTGGAAAAAAAACATATGTCTTAATACCCATTTAGAAAATCGGCCTTTAAAGCTTTTTTAATATTTTTGGAGGACATAAGAACAAATCAATGTTATCGCAGTGAACATTTGCAGAGTTTAACATTCTAAATATAGGAGAGTTTGCACAGCTATTAGTGTGAGCCATAGGAGGTACAAACGAACGAGTGTTTCTTAGATTTCTTTGAGGAACTGCTATTGGAATTTGGGATAAAATATCAGTTGAATCGACTTGGCAACAAATAAATTTTTTCAGAAAAACGATATCATTTATAAGCCTGCGATCTGCCAGGCTTAAGAGTTTAAATTCTTTACGTAAATAATTGTAATCTGTGGCCATGTTGTTCCTAAATGCCAAAGATTTTAAAAACTTGTTCTCTACGCGCTCCATTCTTTGAATATAGACATCATACATGGGATTCCAAACAGAGGATGCGAAATTCAGTCGACTAAAAACATAAGTATGATAGAGGGTCAATAAAGTACTATTATTTTGAAACGCTTTCGATTGCCTGTTTATGTATCCCAACATTCTAAACGCATTATTAACAATATTGTCAATTTGTTTATCAAAAAGCATCTTATCATCGAAGATAACGCCTAGGTCTCTTGCTTGGCCCTCTCTACGAAGCTGGTTTGAATTCAAACTATAATAGAAAACCACTTTTTGGTGATTACGAGTAAAACTAATTGTAAAACATTTTTCAGTGTTTAAATATAGACTATTTGTAGAACAATATTGTTCAATCCTAGCGAGATCTGACTGCAATTGCTGACAATCGACGCTATCTTGTATTACTTTATAAATCTTCAGGTCATCCGCATAAAATAAATAATTCTAAAATTTAAAGCATTTACTGATATCATTTATATAAATGATAAAGAGTAAGGGTCCCAGATGACTCCCTTGGGGTACCCCAGATGTCGAGATAAATGAATCAGACGAGTATCCCGCAACCGCAACGTAGTGCTCCTGATCGGTTAAATAAGATCTGAACCATTTGAGGATTATGCTGTCTACACCGATATCGGACAATTTATTTATAAGAATTTCATAGTTAATTTTATCGAATGCTTTGCTAAAGTCCGTGTAGATTGAATCGACCTGAAGACGGTTATCCAAACTATTTAAGATGAATTGCGAGTAACTAACGAGGTTAGAGTCAATCGATCTATTTGCAAAAAATCCGTGCTGCTGGCTATTGATTATGTTTTAGCTAGGTAAAAAATATGTTTATAGACTAACTTTTCAAATACCTTTGCAAACGTACAGAGTTTGCAGATCGGTCTATAATTTTTTATGTTACTCCTATCACCAGACTTATGGATGGGCACAACAATGGTCCTTTCCCATACAGTAGGAAAATGGCCCTCATCGAGCGATTGATTAAATAATTTTAGAAGTGGTTGGCCTAAACCATTGGCGCATTTCTTGACAAATATAGCCGGAATGCCATCAGAACCGGCTCCCTTTTTAGGATCCAGTTCTCTAAGCACAGAAAGAACCTCCGACTTACACAATTGAACTCTCTGACGTTTTTAGGTTGTTAGTTTTTGGCTCAAATACAGATTTAAAAAAAGTTGCAAAAAGCTTACAAACATCATTATTATTACTAGCTGTACAGTTTCCAAAATACACTTCCAAAGGTATATCTGTTTTTCCGCGTTTAGCAGATACAAAATGCCAAAATTTTTTGCAATCTGTGGGAATTTCCGCTTCAATATGATTGATATAATTTTAGTAGTCTTCTCTAATTAGTGTCTTTGAACGGCTTCTAAGAGTTCTAAAGGTATTTAAATCACTCAAACTTCCATAAACTTTCCATTTATTATAGAATTTATTTTTTTCTTTGATCACCTTAATAGTGGAACTAGAAAAGTATGCTGGATATTTACTGTTACGGTAACCAGTTGGAACAAATTTCGATATTATATTATTTATTCTGTTATAAAATTTTAAAATGTTAGTTTCTAAGTTATTACAACTAAGTAAATTATTCCATGGGGTGCTAAATATTGCGTCATTTATAATATTATAATTAGCTATATGAAAATTTAAAAACTTATAATTTGGTATGTGCACTGATCTGGCGAACCCTATATCAAGAAAAAACTCCAAACTTGGATGATAAGGATCCTCCAGCACCATCGGACATGTACATTGAGAAATAGATGTAATTGTGTTATAGTCCTTTGACAGTATTAAATCTAATGTTTTTCCTAGTCTATTTCTTAAATAGTTGAACTGGACCACTCCGAAAAAGGAAAACATATCAACGAGATCTGCAGATTTTACATCCGCATTCGAGGGTACTAAATAGCTATCGGTAGTAAAGGCCCAGTTTATGCCAGGGCAGTTAAAATCTCCGCATATTATAATTTTACTATTAGTCACCCTTTCAGTGATCCAGCCCAATTTTGACATAAAAGATACCCTAGCTATGTCACCACTCGGAGGCAGGTAGACGCAGCACAAATAAACACTTTCATTATCACTCACTTTTAATTTTACCCAAATATCTTCAGCCTCACTATGAAACTCACGTACCAAGGAAGCACGAAGAATATAGCGTGTGGCTATGAAGACACCACCACCATCCGTTTTTTGTGATCCAGAAGTTTCGCAGTCTCGACGAAAAATATTATAAGTGTTTAGATTAATCACCTCTTGATCAAGAACAGAGCTGTTTAACCAGGATTCCGTTATGAACACAACATCAAAGTTATTAGAGCACACATTCAAACGAAAATCAGATAGTTTAGTTCTAATTCCCCTAACGTTTTGATAAAAAGCAGTTAGGGTTCTGTCAGTATACGAGAACATTGCAGAAGATCAAAACATATGATGTTTACTGTCTGGCATATGTGGCAGCACTAAACATTCTTCAATACTTCCATGTTCTTCACTTGGATAACTTTGGAGCGGTCATCCTTACGTAAGAAGATGTTACCATTGCGTACCCATACAAATTTAAACTGTTTTTGTCGAGCAACAGCACGAACCTCCTTAAATAAAGCTTTATTCATTTGTGTTAAATGTTCATTTAGTTAAATCGGTGCAGAAGTATTATCCAGAATGAGTCGCTTTTTTGGACTATCACGAACTTTTATCTTGGCTGCTGCAATTATGTCCTCTCTGAAGCGTCTGCAAGTAAGCCTAACAATAATGTTCTTAGGTGGGTTCTCAGCATTTTGTGTGGGAACCCTGTGTACGAAGTCGATCATTTTATCTTCCACAGCGTACCCAATAAAACAGCCAATGTTTTGAAGAACTTTGACCAAATTTTCATTATTATGTTCGGGTACTCTACTTATTTCAATGTTGTTGCTCCTGCTCATTTGCTCCATACCGTTAATTTTAGTGGAAAGGGAATTTACTTCTGATTTAAGTTTTTCGTTCTCCATTTTCAATTTGTCAGTGAGTTTCATGTAATCAGCAAGTTTCTTTATTGTTTCCTCGAAATCGGACACTTTATCACTACAGAAAGTCACTGATTCTCTAAGAAATTTGAGCTCCTCATGAACGGCTGCCAGAGAATTGGTAGAATCAGCATTTTCCGCTCGACTAAAGCCGTACATCGAGGATCTACGCGGCAAGTGGGACAGTCCTCGCAAGTCCATGCTGCACCAGGAGTCGATTTGAACATTTCGGCTTGGTCCCGTCCTAGTTTACTGCACTGAATGTTGGAATGATAAAAATTCGCACAAAAACCACTGCATTGTATACCGGGATGGCTTCGATTGATATTTTTATCATACGTTTTACACCTGCTAACCATGTTTTTTTTATATATTACACTCGAATTACGTTAATAGAACTAATACTTTTTCGATGGTATAAAAATTGTTTTAAATATAACTGTATGTCCGCGAGAATAGCGAGTTAAACACGGAGCATTTTACCATATGTGCTATCAGAATAAAAGGTTGTAGCACACACATATGTTTGACAGATTTAATTGGTTCATCATAACACGTCTTTCTAAGTCTTGGCAGAAGTGTAATCGGTCTATTTTATTTTGATCGGTTAATTCTTGAGTAGGTAAAAACTTATATGGCTTATAGTTATAATGTTTTAGAACTGAGTGGATTTTATGCCACGATTTGTTAAAAAAAGTGGCTACATCGGGAATTGAGTGTTCAGGATTTTCTGAAACAAGAAGATAAATAAATTATTTTAATACAAAAATTTCAAAATTACCTTCAAAATATAATAAAATATTTAAATCTTCTTCAGCGTTTCTTTCCACTTGTTCAACTTTTCGCTTCTTAAGTGTTTTTCTTTCATTTAATTGTTTAGCGAGGTTTAATATTGTCCCACAAGACGGTGTTGGTATATCTGGAAACCGTCTAGGATATTCGTTACGAGCTATCGATGCATTTTTACCATGTAAATTAAATAATTCTATCATGTCGAGTTTCTCTTCTTCCGAATAACCCATCGTCCAACGTATTAGATATTAAAAATGCTCGTAAATAATTACTTCTGACCGGTAAACGTCGAAAAGGTGTCATTCATTATGGCTTACTATCTTTTAGCGCAAATTACCTTACCATTTCTTTAATGCTTAAATGCTTATATATCCAAAACTAATGGACAGAATATATTAAAAGTATATATATTGGAAATTAAAAAAAAAAAGATTTTCGAGAATATGATTTAATATACAGGGTGTTTCATTTTAAAAAACTGACAACCTGTCAAAATTTGACATTTCCAATAATATTTTCGCACTTATGATATAATATTCTAAATCCTCATAAAAAAATCCAACAATTTTTGTATTTACGACATTTACGTATCTATTCAAATAAACTCTCTAGGTGGGTAGAAAAATAAACGGGAAAACCCTGTACATTCGGCATCTAGAGACCTTGAAACATCAAGATTTAAAGAAACCTAGGTGGGCGATTTTTTTCCCGATTGCAATATTTCTCTTTTACGAGGGAAGTAAAAAGTGAAAAGCTAAAAAAATAATTCTCTTGAAAAAAATATTGGAAAACCCTTACATATGTATAAAAAAATCTCCAGCTAATTTGAAAAAAAATTAAAACACCAGTTTTTTCTTCTATTAAGTTCTAGTAGAAGCATACCGATAATTTTGGTTTTCGAGATTTGTGTTTTCAAATTTACACTAAAAAAGCTAGTGAATCATATATTATAAGACTGATAAAATACTCTGTAACAGTCTGTTTGACTAGACATATTTTAATAATAATTTAATTGAATAATATTTTGGATAAAATAAAAAATCAAAAATTACCATTGTGTAACTGGGGCAATATTTGCGAAGGCAAGCCTTTTTCCCTCGTACTCATTTACATAAAATAATAAGTATCAAGACGTAGTCGAAACTCTTCCGCCTCGTTCCGAAATTAAAGTCTTTTGCTTAGCTTTTTAGACTCCCGCAAAAAGAGATTAGATCCCTAATTAGAAAAGGGCGGGTCGGGAAGAGATAATTTTCAATTTTGACTTTGTGAGCCCGTTGCTCGTTTCGCCCTAGATACGAATTATTTCTTCTTGTCTGTCTCTTTGGTAAAAACAGAGTTATGTATGTCTAAAAGAAAATATCTTAGTAAATCCATGCAGTATTTATTATATCTAAACGCATAAAAAATTTTACTGCGTGTCCCAAAATAAGTGTGCAATCTCTCGGATTTGGGTAGTCTGTGAAAAGAAAAAAGGGTATTAGTTCACATATACTTTTGTTCCCCGTAACGGAGCTATAGGATATCAAAGTGAAATTTGTATTTCTGTTTTATTCAATTAACGTATAATTTGTTTTATTTTTGAAAAGTCATAATTTTTTTGTACGCGCTTATTTAAGTATAGTAGAAATTGTTAGAAGTCGCTACCAGCAATCGTTGTCGATATATTTCGATTTGAAAGAATTGATGCCTTTGATTTTCTACAGCCAAATTTTCGTATAGTTCTCTAACAAAAATTCTAAAAAATAGGTAGGAAGAATAACTTTCTAGGCATTTAATTAGTAAATCAGCACAAATTGTTTTTCCAAATGTTGTCTAAACATTTTTAAATAGATTAGAGGTTTTGCTATAAAACACATACTTATTTATACAAGATATTTATATTTATACAAGATAGTGCATGAAATGCACTTGCCTTAATTAAAAAAATTCCTGCTTTTAATTAAGTTTTTCCGAGGCGTACTCAGTTTAATGACCAAAGGACTGGAATCATTGCCAAGAAGGTAGAATGAAGAACATTATTCCGAAATAACTTGCCAGAGCTATTAAGAAACCTGCCTTTGAAAATGCGCCGTAACCTTTGGTTCATGCATGATGGAGCTCCACCACATTTTAACCAAACATGACTTTTGAATATCGTTGGATAGGAAGAGGAAGACCAGTTGCTTGACCTCCTCCATCACCGGAATTTAACCCCTTAGACTTTTTTTTTGTGGGGACATTTAAAAACATTGTGTACACAACACAGTGTGTTCCATGCCAGTTGAAATTAGGAAAAACTTGGTAGAAAGAATTTATTTCCATTGACACGCAATGAGGAATAATATTGCAACATTCTTCAGGTCTCAGACTTAGCGAATGCATAAGATTAGAAGGAGACCATGTTGAACCGACCAAAATCTATACTGATATATAAAAGATTTAGTTGACTGACTCACTCATCACGGTCCAGCTCAAACCGCTTGAGTTAAAAGGCTGAATTAAGAGGTTGGCATACAAGTTTTTTTTAAATTCCAAGGGTGTAAATATTACAATATTTTTTTTAACAACGGAAATTTTTCAAAACGCTTGAACACGTTTTTTGAATTTATTTTTTTACATATTTTAGGATTTTTTAAAAATTCATACAGGGCGTTCAAAGGGGTGAAACCACCCTTAAATAATACAATTTTTTTTTTAAAAACCGGTCAGTTTTTCGAAAGAAACGCTTGAACATGCGTTTTTTAATTTATTTTTTACATATTTTAGGATTTAGAAAAAATTCATACAATGTGTCCAAAGGAGTAAAACCACCCCTTAAATATTATAATGTATTTTATTTAAAAAACCGTTAGTTATTCGGAAAACGCTTGAACAAAATATGCTTTATATTTTATTTTTTTACATCTTTTTAAATTTTTTAAAAACAGAGACAGGGTGTCCAAGAGGCCGAAACCGCTCCTTATATATTATATTTTTTATTTCAAAAACAATTAGTTATTTTATTTTATTTTATATATATTTTATTACATATTTTAAGATTTTTTATAAATTCATACAGGGTTTTTGAAAAAATCGAGTCAATATTAATTTTTGCGACCTTTCTCAAACCGTTTGCCATAGAAAGCTGAGCTTGTACAAACAGCTTGATTTTAGAGTGCAGAGGTTTAATAAGAAGGGATTCTTCGAAAATCAGTTTCCAAGGGGGTGAAACTGCCCCTTAAATGTTTATAGTGGACTCGAAAGTTGTCAAAATAAAACCGCATATTGGTTTAAAGAACGAGCTATATTAACTCCAAAAAATAGCACAGCAGATGAAATAAATCTAGCTTTATTGGAAAAAATTACTGCTCTACAATTAACATACTACTCAATAGATGTAATTATAGACCAAGAAAATGCGGTTAAATATCCTGTCGAGTTCCACACTCTCTAAACCTTCAGGAATCCCTCCTTATGAATAATAGTGGGGGCACCAGTGATGCTTATTCGAAATTTAAAAGCACCAAATTGGCTACTGGTTAAAACATTACAAAACAATGTAATAGAGTCTACTATTATTTGTAGCCTTGGTCTGGGAGAAACAGTTTTTATACCGCGTATCGGTTTAATTCCGTCAGACTATCCTTTTCAGTTTAAACGTGTACAGTTTCCTTTAAAGCTTTGGTTCGTCATAACAATTAATAAAGCACAAGGGCAATCCTTAAGTAGAGCTGGAATAGACTTGCGCTACGATTGTTTTTCCCATGGTCAACCTTATGTCGCATGCTCTCAAATAAGTTCACGTAATAGCTTGGCTATTTTACAGCCAGAGAATGCAACAACAAACTATTTTATAAAATACAGCATACCACGATACCTTTCTTACAGCAAAATGTCTGAGCTATTTGAAAACTGTATTAAAATCTCGATACAAATGCATCAATTCTTTTTAATACAAATATCTCGAAAAACACCTTTTTGACGTAAAAATAATATAGAAATCTGTTTTTTCAAAAAAGTATTACAAACGCGTACAAAAAAGTCATTTATTATTTTTTCTTATATCTTCAAGTTTATTAATTCTTTTGCAATGCATCAGATTTCTATACAATACCTTCATACCTGTTTCTGGTCATGCGCATAACCACTTTCTTCCAAACCCAAAAAAATCTGTTCTTCGGATCTGGAATTATTTATAATATTAAATACAATTTTCATCCGTTTAAACTACTGAAATTTTGAAAAGAAACCCCGCTGAGGTTATGTTTGAGTCACGACACTCAATGGATTTACCATAGGCTTGTGTACTTAATCTGTGACGTATCCGGCGCAGTTTTGCCGGAAATTTAAAAACGAACAAATCGTTTTTTTTTTGTTCCGGTTGGAACAACATAAACCATATATGAAATAATTGTTAAAAAAAACTTGTCGAAAACACCATATCTCTACAGAAGTTAAACATATATATGATTACTGATAATGATTTTATGCTTAGGACAATTATGCATTTAAAAATCTAAAAATATGCATGCAAATATGCTCCGAAACAAGGGAAAATATGCAATTAAAAATGCATTTATTATCGGATCAAAAAAACAAAAATAAAGCAAAAGTATAGCAATTACACTTCAAGGTATCCTTAAGACGCTATTTTTATCAATAATTATTACATTAATACAACTATATAATAAAAGTATTTTTATATAAAATTTTAATATATAGCTAATTAAACAAACTAACTCAAGAATAAACCTGTTTAAAATTTATTGTTTACGCTATTCAACAAGTTGTGGTTACATTTTATAACTATATGATGTAACAAATTATCAAATTCAAATTTTCTTCTATTATCTGACAATAGTAATTCAAACTCAGAAAATACTCGTTCAACATCACAAGATACAATTGGAACATAATCAAATCACTGTTTATTAAAAATTGTTCATTCAATGTCTCTTTATTGTCCAAAACTGACTAATATTTTTTAAATTTTTGTTACCAATATTTTTTTGTAAAACTGTAGCTAATTTTTGAGAAATTACTTTATTTTTAGTGTTAGTTATAGTTTCACTCACTTTTTCTATCATTTCTACGCTTTTTGACAAAGAAAGTACTTTCATCTCCAATTTTTTTATAGTATCAGACAACCAAGAAAAATTGTTTTTAATGTAAATTAAATCATCTTTGGGCAAAACGTTTTGTGCTTCTTGTTTAGAATGTGAGTATTCCGCATTAAATTGGTTGACTGTGTTTTTTATTGCCTCGAAATATTTTGCGTAATAATGGCAGCGTTTATCCAAGTTCCCTATCTAGTTACAATAGGTGATGGGGGCAGGGGGATGTTTCCTAAAGTTTCCCTAAATTTTTCTACCCATGTCGAAGCTTTTTGGAATTCACCGATCGTTCATTCGTGGATAAAAAGCACGAACTTGTTCTGCAGCTCTATGAAGTCCATGGGTAAGACATGTGGCATGTATCATTTTAGGGTACAATATTTGTAGACCACTCATTGCTTGACACATGTATGGAGCAGCATCTGTAATTGCCACTAACACTCTATCATATTTAATACCACAGGGCATAAAAGAGTGAGAGAGTCGTTGAAAAATCCAGCAACAGTTGAATGATTTACTTTGTCTAAGGTCTTCATTGTAAGTAAATATCATTTATCCCTTTCTGCTTCTACACACCAAAAACAAAATTGGTAACACATATCTGTTCTGTATCAGTTGTTTCATCTAGTGACACCCATATACTTTTATCTTATACTTTTTCCCGCAATTCTGTAAATGTCTTATTGTACAAATCTGAAACATAGTTTTTCCTTAACGTGGACTCATGTGGAGTTGATGTCTTTGTGTACTGCTCTAAAAATGACTTCAGGGCAGGATTACTTAATTTATTCAGTGGAATATCCACACTAATAAACGCCTTGCACAAATCCTCATTGATCTTTGATCGTTTGGGTCCCGGTCCTGGTGAAAATGCTGCGGTGATTAAAACTTGTTTCTGAGCACACTTTTTACTTTTTTAGATCTGATGCTTTGTAGTTCGTATGTGTTGTGTCACTTGGAATTTCTTGTTCGCAGTAACAAGAACATCACAATATTTACAAAACAGGACAAAACCGTCAGTCGTAAAATCAGGAAAATCTTTCAGGAATTGATTTAATACCGCACTTAATGAACGCTTTTCTTTCGGCATATTGGACAATGTTCACGCCACAATGTGTAAACTACACTGAATTGAAAAATTATTTCTAACATTCTTAAAACATGCGTATTTATTATTGTAAATCCCTGGTAAATCCATAGTTTTAAAAGCACAGATGTTGTATTGGGTACCTATAACAATTTTATGAAAGGATGGGTGAAACCCTTGGCCTGCCAGCAACTAGACATTTTTTATTATTTTATTATTATGGATTATATTTGAAATACATCAAATATGTCTTGGGAAATAAAAATATATTCAGAAAAATTAGAATATATGCATATCCTGTAGTAACTAGAAAATATGCATTTAAGTACAAAAATTGCCAAAATATGCATTTGCATATGCTTTCATGCAAATGCATATACAGGGTGATTCACGGTGGATGGAACCTTAGACGTTTCTGAAGAATGGGTGAATGTGAATAAAGTGATAAAGGGTGAATCTTTATAAAATTTTGGTTACCAGCATAAATGACATTGGCCTAGCGTTTTAAAATATTTTCAGGCTTACAGTGTTGCCGCTTCTACCCAAAACAGGTGGCAACATCGCTATTTAAAAAAAAATGCCCTTAATTTTTTTACTTTTTCTGAAATTACACGTATTTTTGAGCAACTTTTCTAAATACTTCCTTATACCTATCAGTAGCCGTTTTCCAGGAATTAATTTATATGACTTTTTTTTATCGAAAACAAGACTTCAAATAAATCCTAATTTCTTCCATCTTTAAAGCAATTTTAATCGGAAATTTGGGCTAAGGTTAAATAATACATTTAGGTATTTTATTTTTTTGTCATCTTGGTTGAAGCATATAGGGTGCTCCAGAAATAAATGTATGTTGGTAAATTGTAAAAGCGCGAGAAAATCGATTCTTTTAAATAGGGCACCCTGTATATCAATGCTGATTTGAGAGGCTGATAAAAGTAGCTTTCTAATAATGTATACTTTTCCTATACCTAACTCTTCACGTTTTTTATTGCCCAAACTGGTGACTTCTAATGAAGAAAATGAAATTAACGTTTTGGCATACTTTTACACATACCCTCACTCCTCTATACGTGGCGCAGAAGAAGATTTGGGCATTACATTTTCAGCAATACAAAGAATTTTAAAAAAGCATAATATGCACGACTATAAGTTCATCGAAGTCCAAGCACTTAAACCTCAAGATTTTCCGCAAAGAGTCGAATTTTGTGAAATTTTACTGACCCGTACACAGGAAGATCCTGTGTGATAAGATTTTTTAAGAAAAATTATATGGACCGATGAGTCAAAATTTTCGAGGGAAGGCATTTTTAATCGACGGAATCGTCACTGTTGGTCTAATAAAAATCCGCACGCTACAAGAGAGGGACGATTTCAAGAAAAATTTTGTTTTAATGTCTTCTGTTTGCTAATGGATAATCAAATTAGGTATTTGATATAAGATAACAGCTCACTTCCAGAAAATACTTAGATATTCTATCACAAGTAGTCGAGGAGTTTACAGATGGTCTTCCACTAGAGGATTACCGAAGCTGTTGGTACCAACTTGATGGGGCTCCAGCACATTGTACGCCGGAAGTGACTGCAGAGCTAGATTGAATTTTCGATGACCGATGGTTTAGACGCCTAAGACCGTGGAATTGGCCCCCAAGGTCGCCTGACATTACTCCTTTAGATTTTCATTTATGGGGTACACTACAGGAAAAAGTTTATTACCCTCCATACTAAAGAAGAACTAGTACATCGGGTCATTCAAGCATTTCAAGATATTGATCCCGATGAAATAAGAAGAGTTACAACGGATGGTGTCAATACTCGTGAAGTGTTTAGAGGTTAATGGACAACATTTTCAACAGTTGCTCAAAAAATCTGTGTAGTGACATTTTTCAAAATTTCTATTTGATTTTTGTTCTTTTACTTTATAATTTATCATTTTACATTTCTTGGTGGTTTTAAAGCTAAACCAAAATCTTTAAAATTGTTCTGGATTTAAATGAATTTTCTTATATTCTCTTGTGGTAAATCTGGATACATTTCATTAAACTTTCTACACGTTCTCTTGATAATCTTATTACACTGACCATGCAGAATAAATAATTTTATTATAATTGTTTTTTTATTTATTTACCTACTTATTGACTTTTATCTTAACTATGACTTAAAATCAGAAGCGCAAGAATAAAACTTCTGTCGAAACAAACTATCATCGCGTCTCACAACAATTGAATCGTTTATTATTTAAAGGTCAGAGGTCCACATTTTTAAATTTTACACCAGACATAAAAACTTCCCACACTTTTATTTTTTTACTTTTTTTATATTTCAAATTGTAGCCAATAAGTTATACCAAAAATAAACTTTCAGATTATTTTTGTAAGTAAGTAATTTTAATAAGAAATACAAAAAAAAACATAAAAAACGAGTATTAAGAAAACAATTTATTCGTTATTAAATATACACAAACCAATGCAAATAAGGATACAAAACAAAATATTTTTCTCTAATTAGCAGTACTTTTTAGAGTGTTTGATTAAATAAGCTTTTAGAAATAATGTTTTAAAAATCGGTAAAAAGCCTGAATTTTTACAAAACAATAATAAACCAGGTTGCCCCTGTGATTAGAATAAAAGGCTTTCCAAACGTTCCTTATTTTTATGATATTTTACTGCATTGGCGTAGCCAGGGGAGGGCTTATGAACAACATAATTAATTGTCTGCCTCCCTAGACAGTTTTTCAGGCTACGCCTGTAAAATTTTGTACATACTTTTCTTTATTGTAGATTTTCTTTTTTTTTATTCTCGGGCTCTAAATTATCCAGACACGTTTACACTCGAAAAACATTAACAAACTAAAAACGTACTAACAAAACCGAAACAATATCTTTGCAGTCTGCATTAGAGGGAAAAATAAGTGTAGGTGAGTGCATAAAGTAGGTATTATTAAAAGGGCGCAAGTCCTGACATGACCCCTTTTAAAAATAAACGGTAACTTATATTAGCTCGTATATCGTATTGGGTAAAGGGGGACTCGTGCCGTTTTAAAACCAAATAGGTCTAGGTTTAAAGAAATAATTGAGATCAGAACGTAATTTTTGCCCAAACCTAGACTTGTGCCCTTTTATTAATATTAGATTCAATTGTTTTCATGGCACACTACTATTAGAATCATTGAAAATGACTCGTTATTATGATATTTCATAAAGAAATGATTATAAATGAAAAACGTGAAGAGTTAGGTATAGGCAAAGTATACATTATTAGAAAGCTACTTTTAACAGCTTCTCTCGATATACAGGGTGTCCCATTTAAAAAAGTCGATTTTCTCGAGCTTTTACAAGTTACAATATACATTTATTTCTGGAACACCCTGTACCCTTCAACCTAGATATGACAAAAAAATCAAATACCTAAAGGTATTATTTAACCGTAGCCCAAATTTCCGATTAAAATTGCTTTAGAGTTGGAAGAAATTCAGATTTATTTCAAGTCTTGTTTTCGTTAAAAAAAAATTCGAATAAATTAATTCCTGGAAAACGGCTACAGATAGGTATAGGGAAGTATTCAGAAAAGTTGCTCAGACACATGTGTAGTTTCAGAAAAAGTTAAAAAATAAAGGGCATTTCGTTTAAAATAGCGATGTTGCCACCTGTTTTGGGTAGAAGCGGCAACACTGTAAGCCTGAAAATATTTTAAAACGGTAGATCAAAGACTTTTATGAGGGTAGCTGAAATTTTAAAAAGATCCACCTACCATTTCTCCAGAAATGTCTAAGGTTCCAACCACCGTGAATCACCCTGTATATCCTAAGCCTACGATTATTGACTCCACTATAATATATTAAATTTAGGCAGATCCGTTAAAGACAAGATTTCTCAATATTTCCTTTCAATAACAAAAGACGTTCACATATGCTGTTTTGAAGTAATAATCATTTTCTTTATATCAGATGTGATATAATTACTAAGTGAATAAAAAATGAATCGAAATAAGGGTCAGAGTAATTATGTAATGACCACATGGTGTACTAAAAAACTTATTGGAAAGTGATTTTGGTTGGATGGTTACTTTATCTACATAAGTTTTAAATTAGGCCGTTGCTTTTATTGATTTCACGGTTTATTTTAAAATTTCGTACCTGAATCACCTAATAAATGTGTTCTTATTTGGTTGCTAAGAGTTGTAATAACGTGTGTGTGTGTATGCATTTTTTTATTATTAATGTTATTAGATATCTAACATTATTATCCCTCTGAACGATAATAAAAAACCGTCCGACTATAAAGCTCGCCCAATAAAGATCCTTAAACAGCTTCCCCATCTAAGATGGTATCCAGATAACTTGATCCAGATTAATGAAAGTATTTTCTGGCGGCAATTTATCTTAGAATTAAGATTAAGATGTCCCGAATCGCAGCCATCTTAATTTGTCACTCGTCTGCGGTGCCAACGGCCATCTTTCTTCTTCTTTTTTGCGCTGTTTTAGACGTTTCAGCTTGTCTTCTTCTTAAGTTTAATGGAGGGCGTTTTTACCCTCTGCTGGATCGGCCGCCTAGAACGTTTTCGGCCGGTCTCGCTATGGTTTGGGTTTTAGTAAGTGGAGTAAATAGGCATAATTCATTTTTTCTATTAGCTAACTTAGTGTTATTTTCTTTGCTATTTTTATGGTGTGGAAATAATATTCAGAAAATATATGGAGTTAGATTTATTACTAGGAACATTGTAACATTTCCATGTTTGAGATCTACTCTTGCACAGTCAACGTTATCAAACTAGATTTAAGAACAAAAATAAATAAAAACAGTAATTATTAAAAATAATAACCAATGCCTTATTAATAACCAATTAAATAGCTTATATAGGTATTTCACAAGTTCATGCGTTTTCTACATTATGTTTAGATGGATTTTATTTCACATAGAATAAACGCTATAATTTAGATCAAAACTGATTGCATTTTTCTATTCCAGCTTCCTGTTGTTATTCTTATGCCATCAACGATTTTGCAGGAGCTAACAACAATTTTTTAAAGTTTCACCAAGCCGCCATCTTAGTCCGGCATATTAGATTTTCACTAAAATACTAGCTCATCACCATATGAACCTTAATTTTTGACTAAAATTTAAAGGCAATCTGATAAGTAGTTTTTAACTATGCCACGAACTGACACACAGACAGAGAGACAGACCGACCGATGGAATTGATAAAACCTATTTTTTAGTACATAAGCACGCTAAAAGATGAAGCTATGTAAAACCGGAGAGGGCGATTTCTTTCACGAATACAAGATTTCTATTTGGTCACCATTTTGTTCCGCCATCTTGAATTAGTACCACAATAATTGTACAAGTTCATCTCTCTATACCACAATTATTTTTGGCAAATTTGAAATCAGTCTATTAAGTAGTTTTTTGAGGCTGAGTTTTTAATATTTTATGAAGCGGCCATTTTGTTTCGCCATCTTGGATTCGTACAAGAATTTTATTTTTAGTTACACACTTAATATTTGATATTTGGGTAAGTAGTTTTTTTGTAATAATTTTTTAACATATCACTAGGCCGACATTTTGTTTGGTCAAATTGGAATTATTAGGATTAATAGGAAAACATGGCAAGATTTATGTTTCTAATTAAAAAAAAACAGGTGATGGAGTAAGATATATAATAGTTCATGGTGGAAATAGTGAAGGATTCATCGAATACGCGAGATTGATCTTTAAATGTAAAACAAAGGCCGGTGATTTTCATGATATCATGAATGCTTTAAATTTCGAGAAATGGTTTAAAACACAGTTTATGCCAAATTTGAATCAACCATTCCTTATCATAATAGATAACATCATTCGAGGTACCAAGAAGAATTACCCTGTAGAAGTTGGACAAGAAAGAAACTTGTTGAATGGTTAATATTTAAGACAGCCATGTCAAAGTCAAAGTCACTGGTGGGCCAAAAGCATGAAGACCATCGATTAGGTGGGCAAGTCTGTTTACTAAATTTACAATAAAAAGGACATTACAAAAAACTACAAACATTAAATTCTTTTGCCTTTTGTCTTTATATTTGACATCTTTGTCTTTAATTAAGTTGTTTGAAAACAGTATTGAACAGATAAGATTTTACAAAAATGTTCTTATAAAATTCGAATGTACCAACACTATGGGTCTGACACTGAATCTCAACTACTTCCAGCTGCAAGTGAGGCGGAATTTTATCAATATCGATAGTGAAAAGACCAGTAAATAGAGAAAAATTGTTTTCTTGGGTCTTAAAATCCTGAAAACGCTTCTCAAATTCTGCCGGAAGGCTTCTCATTTTCTCTGGATATATTTTGTATGATGTTGGGACACTTGAGCTTTCCTGATATGCCTTACAAGTCAGAAAATGTGACAGATTATCCTCTGCTAACTGTTTTTCCCACAACATCATCTTACACTTGAAAGCTTTCACATGTTCATGCATATCTGTAATAACTTGACGTGGTCCTTGCAATTTCGTATTTAAGTCCGACAAGTGTTTTGTGATATCTACCATAAATGAAAGATCTTGTAAAAAAAGTCATCTTCTTTGAGTTTCCAAAACCGGTCGAGTCCCATAGAACACAAAAGCCATCGCACCTCTGCATAATATGGTAAACCAGTGTACTCACTTTCTAAATCACGTAAGAATGCACAAAATTGTCGTTGATTAAGGCCTCGTAACCTTATGAAGTTTATAATTTTTTTCACTGACTTTAAAACACTTTCCAACTTGATCACTTTTGAGCATAAAACTTCTTGATGGATTATACAATGAATATGATGAAAATCTGGTTTGTCACTGCCCGTTTCTCTGATCTTTGTCTGTAATATTTTAACGAAGCCATTTTTTACTCCAGTCATTGAAGGAGCTCCGTCTGTTACAACGGAACACAGTTTTGACAAATCTAAATTGTACTTTTGCAGAAGTCCATAAACAACATTAAAAATATCCTTCCCAGTTGTTGTATCACGCAATGGTACTAATTCCAGTAATTTTTCATACACATTGATATCTGTATCAAACGCAATTCACCTTCAACAAATGGTTTTTTGAGTGTCTCGCGATCAACTCCGACAGTACGTAGCTCACTTGAAGGACAGATTCATTTTCTTGCTTTGGATGTGTAAACATAAGCTGCTGATCTTTCAATCGTGATTTTAACTTATTTAACTTTTCGTTTCTGACCATGCCCGTATGCTTGTCAAACATAGTTTTATGAATATCATAGTGACGTTTTATATTATATAATTTTGGGACACTGTATTATTACAAATCGAACAAATAATTTTTCTTTCACTTCACAGCAAAAAAACTCTAATTCTCACTTTTCTTGAAAGATACGATGCTCATCTACAAGTTTCCTCTTACTTCCACTAGGTTTTGAAAGAGACATGTTAAAAACTGTATCCGAAATAAATTATAATAAGTACTTTTAAGTGTTGTAACAATAAGTGCGCAACTCAACTCGAAACTCTATCGCAACTGACTCATAACTGACTAAACACTGAACGACTGAACTCAATCGAACACGGCTTATATACGGATTGTGATTTCTCGAGTTCTTTTCACAATATTCAGACAGCGTTATCTCTATTTTTGCGCGATAGAATTTCATGGAACAAGCCAGATAACGTTTGGCTTTAGGTTTTAGGTTGAGTATGTGTAGTTCATCCTCCTAAATATAGATGGCACTATGTACAATTGTACATTTTATTATACCAATCGTTGTTGCAGCGGCGCGCGCTTTCAAAAACGGTTTTCAACTTGTTCGCGGGCCGCATTATCTGGCTGTTTTCAAAACTGATTTCAGCCGCATGTTTGACATGGCTGATTTAAGAGAACTGATTACGCAGAGACGCTATGAAAAATGATCTTTGGAAAATAGTTAGTGCAAAGCCACCACAAAAAAAAATAAAATTAAAAATAATACCGCAAATGGCCTTGGTATGGTCGATGACGCTAAATACAATTTTGAATGAGCAATGGAACAATTCCGAACATCATATCGAAAAAGCATATTTTCTGAGTGGCAGACAGAAAAATATATAGATGTTTCAGATATTCAACCGATCATATCAGAGGAAACATATATATATATATATATATATATATATATATATATATATATATATATATATAATGAAGAGCCGATCAGTTTCAGTGAAAATAATTTTATATACAATTTTTTTAGAAAATTTTCACTATATTACCATTTTTTTATATTGGTTGCAGTTTTTTATTAAATTTATACCCCTAATATTTTTCGTTTAAAAATAGGATGAGATATATATTCATTTATGTGTAAAAAACCTTTTTTTGCTTTTCAGTGCGTTTAACGTTTAGATGCATTTCAGTGCGTAGTTATTAGTAATAATTCTCCCCGGTTTGCGTGACGATTCCTATAATAAACCTACTAATTTTTAATTGCCCCGAACAATATTTTGAAGCAGGCTGTTTCACGCTGCTAAAAGAGCGATTTTATGTCAAAAATTGCTCCCCCCTCCCCACGTCGGTAAGTGAATCCAAGTTGAAACCCAAGTACCACGTTTCTTTAGTTTTCTACTTTAACTCGACGTGTTGATTTTAGAAACTGCAAAAAGCGGAGTAAACGCAAAAGTGATAATTTTTATTAATATTATTACTGTTATACTAAATATTTTTTTAAAAACGCGGGCTTGAGTAAATTCCAAAAGGACCCTGAGCTGCAGGAAGTTTTGAGGCTACGATGCGGACTAAGTTCAGTAAACTGGAGATACTACTGTCAATAAATATTTGCCTCCTATTAACCCAGATCGAATTCTATACGTGTTTCTTTATCTAGTTAATACCACTGAACTTGACAATTACAATCAATATCTCCTAGATAATATATTATTCCAAATGTTTCAGTAGATAATGGTGTATCAGATTATATAACTAACTTTCCGGAGCTAGAGTTATTGAAGTATCATATTTATAGTAAATAATAAATTGGCATTCCTCATCCTTCTCCCGAGCTATATAAGCCCGAATTGGAAAAAGGTACCGGCCGATTTGTTTTTGCTGTTCTAGAGGGTCGATGTCGTATTCTTTTCTTCCTGCAGGCTGCTACCGTCCCGTCCTGCAAATTTAAATTGTAAATGGATTTCTCGGGGATTTATTGATTTTTCTCTTTTCTTCGTCGGACCGGCAGGCTGTTCGTTCCTTGCTGCTTTTCAGGCCTTTTCAGAAGTGGGTTGGTCGACACTGCAAGGTTTAAAAATAAATTTAGATTAATACAGTTTATTTTAACATTACATCTTATCGACTTAGTAGTCTTAAAAGAAACATACATACATACATACTACGAGTTTGGAACAACCTGTATTATTTTTTAAAAAATCTTGAAGACTACAAACTACTATCTATATAAACAAACTGTGATCAATTCTTTATCCATGGTCATAAGGGCAGAATTTTATCGGCTGCCAATTTCTCAGAATTTCATAATATTTGCTTAAACACCGACTGGAATTTTGAATTTGAAAATATTAACTCAAATTTTAGAGCTTTCTTAAATAAAATTTTAAGTGCTTTTAATAAAATTCAATTAAATTAATGAAAGGACTGCGCATTTCTGCTAAAAATATGCGTTCTCTCTTATATATATAAAAATATACTATCAGAAACGTCTAACAAAGTTCTCTCTTATATACAAAGATTTACCGAATCCATTCTTATTCTCGACTATATCTTTAATTATAGGAGGATCTACATTAAAGCAAAAAAATATACTATCAAAAACGTCTCCCAAAGTCTAAAAATGTTTCAAAGGAGACCTGGTCCATTATTAATGACCTCAGAAACAAATCAAACCCTGTGACTCAGATCTTGCCAAGGCCAAATGACCTAAATGATTATTTTATTAATGTAAGCAAAAATGTTACCTCTGGTATCTCGCCAAGTTTGGACCCACTTTCGTTTCTCCCTCCATCAAAAAATGTTGCTGACAGCCTTTTTTAAAGTCCTGTTAGCAGCATGAAACTATTGAAAAAAATGAATAACATCACAAACAAATCTTGGTGTAGCACTGATGGCCTATCGATTAAAATATTCCTGAACCGGCCGCTCCCAGTCATAGCGGCCCTTACAACACTACTAAATAAATCTCTTATGAAAGGTATATTCCCTGAATGCCTTAAAATAGATATAATTATTCCTCTTCATAAAGGGGGCGAAAAACCTAACGCTTGGAATTATCGCCCAATTGCTCTACTACCAGTGCTATCAAAAATCATTGAAAGGTTACTGAAGAATCGTCTTATTCCATTTCTCCTTAAACATAAGATAATATCCCCGGATCAGTTTGGATTTTTACCCAACAAGTGCACCAGTGAAGACATGTTCTCGTTGCTTAGCAACGTCTACTTCTCCCTCAATAACAACCACCCCACCGCCTCAGTTTTTTGTGGTTAAGCAAAAGCCTTTGACTGTGTTAGTCATGAAATTTTGATAAGCAAGCTGCATTTTTATGGAATCCATGGTATTTCTTTAAATTGGTTTAAATCCTCAAGTCCCTCAAGGTTCGGTCTTGGGACCTATACTTTTTTTGTTATACATTAATTATATCACCAACTCAAATATTAATTACAAAATCTCTCTCTTTGCTGACGGCACAAGCTTCCAATCTGCTTTGCTTCAGTATGAAAAACGGTGGCCTTATCTTTTAAAGAGACTTTACAACCACTTCTGCTACTTAACAGCAATATTAAATACGTTAAGTCGGTTAAATTCCTGGGTTTGAATATAAACAACAACCTAAAATGGTCTAAGCATATTGACACCTTAACTAAAAAACTTTCTACTAAACAGGAAATATTTATTTATATATTTTAGAAACCGTCTGTTTGATGATAAAACATATAAACACATTCCCGGAAAGGCTCCTCCTCCTATCCTCCCAGAAACTCTATACATATACCTTCTCATTTCTTCCACAGAATTAATAAAAAAATCATATATTTACAACGCCATAAAACTTTACAATCATCTTCCAGAACATGTAAAGACAATCCCTATGTTTGCACTCTTTCGAAAAAAAACCAAAGCGTCCTTCAAGACCTTTTTACCGCGTTAATGATTTTTATAATGAATAAGTCTTATTAAAATGTTTTTTATTTGCTAGTTTACTTAAATAGTTTTGGGTGTCATATTGCAGCATAGCTTTTGAAAATATTTTATAAGGTATGAACTGTCTGATAGTCTGTTATCATTAATTATTTTTGTTACTTATTAGATTAAAGTTATACATTTTCTTTTTTTTTTCTAATACAGTTAAATTACTATATTAGTTCAGTACACTCTTTGTTTAACTTATTTTGGTTGTATAACGATAATAAAATAGAGTTTAAGGTCGCGTAATTTTAATTTCAATGTCATCGAAATTATTCACCTCGCATATGTATTGTTTATTTCCTTTTGCTAGGCCACCTGGATTCATTAACTGCTTTACGGCAACGTTACGAATATGACGAATGTTATATTTACGATTTATGTATTTGCGTCGACCTATCGAAAAATATGATTTTTTTTTTCGATTTATATTTTGTTTTTTTTATTGTTTTGTTTTTTTTTTTGTTTTAAGGCAAATTTCGCTTTGTCCATAAAATTGTAACAATTTTCCTGCGACAATAAAGTATACTTTTGTTTATTTGTTTGTTTGTTTGGTAATACGGTAACACTGTCAGCCAATAATACGTTGGCAAATATACTTAATTTACAATGGACAGGAAAAAGATATTTTAGCTTAACTAAATAAATTCAAAATAGTTCCTTTTAAGATGGTAAGGTGGAGGAATAACATCATACTGGATATACGCGTCATAAGTATTTTACTCACCCTAGTTTATAGAGCAATGGAATGATAGCTACTAGATAAGTAATTTTACAGCTCATTATATTTACCTAAAAAATTCTGTTAGAGAAATTAAATATATAGTGTGCAACAAAGTCTGGAACCTTCCAAATATCTCCAGAATAGCATATTTTCTTTTAACAAATTTGGACCAGCGACGTTTGGAGACGAGACAAAGTGAAGGCCCGGTCGACATTTGCAACATTGCCAAGTTTACCGTTTTTCAGTAATTGATAGGAATTTTTTTTTTAAATGGAATAAAACACAGGGTAGTTTTATTAAAGTTTTCGTTTCTGTTAATTATTCTAAAGTTGTTTCCTAAGATACATTTGATTCCGAAAGTCAACGGTTCTTGAGTGAAGGATAATTTTTAAAAAATTATTAATATTAACTGTCCACCTGAACGGAAACCTGGATTTAAATACCCCTTTTGTCAACTCAAACTTAAAATAATTGACTCGTTACGCAAAATTTAAATAGTATTGGGTTATGGGGACCGAATTAGAATATTACAGCAAGTTTGTGAAATATTTAAAAATAAATATCCTAATCGAAATCCAATAGCAAAGTCGAAAGTGTGCAAAATTTCGACAAAATTCAATATAATTACATCTTCCCATTCTACCAATTATTCTAATGTTTTCCAATATACATTTAATTTCTGAATTGAATGGCTTTTGAGTGAAGGATAATTTTTTAAAAAGCCAATAAAAATACCAAATTCGAAATAGTAATTGCAACTAAATAAAAAAAGATTGAACATTCTTTATCAAATGCTCAAAATGTTATCCATTTACTTCTTGGCAGTGAGCTAAATATTGTGGAAAAGCATTCAAAACGTTAAGAAGGGTATTAGTTTGTTCGATATTTCTACACTCGTTTTCGACTTTTCGTCTCAGATCCCTAAAGGCTTAATTTTGAACACAACATTGTTGAGGTGTCTTCACAACAATAGTCGAATGGTGTCAAGTATGGAGATCGAGCTGGCTGGATAGCCTTCTAAAAATACATTTTCAAAATATTCCCGAAATCCCCGAGCGTAGTGTATGAGCGCACCATCCTGCAGCAACCAGATGTCATTATTTGGTACTGCATTATTATCTAAAAAACATTTTGGCTGTGAATTAATAAAAAGTATTTTAAAGTGCTAAAAAAAACTTAGGGGAATTTGGAAACAGTTACACTAAAACCGAAAAAAATTCATAATAATTGGAAGTATTTAGCCGCCATTCAGATTTCCCTCTAAAAAATTATCTTCCGAGGTATATCAGCCCAAACGTTAAGTTTTTGTGGAAACTGAGTGTGATGTTCTCGTATCCAATATCGACAATTACGCTGGTTGACGGTTCCATTTAAATTGCAAGTTCGACTGATCGAAAAACATTATTTGGTTATTGAAATTTGGATTGACGTTGCAAAGATCTATCAGCATCTCACAGAATTCTAAGCACTTGTCGGTAATAATCAGAAAATTAATGCATCAGTGTTATTTTATAGGGGTGAAAATTTTCTAAATGTAGTAGTCGATACAGGGACCTGGTTTAGACTAATTTCTCTCTTGTGGAAAGATGGGCTTTTAGCTCCAAACTGACTAACAAATCCAAAGCTTTAACGATATCTATCACTGTTTTAGGAAACTATCCAATATTTCTAATCTGATATTGACAAAACTTAATTCTTCAAGAGGTAATTAAATACTGGTTTCGGGTCTGATGAACAATTAATATTATTAATTTATAAATTATAAATGGGGGAACATCTTTAGAATAATTTGTGTAATCGAAAAATATAATTAAATACAGGATATTGCATTCAAAAAATAAAATTCTTATCCAATACTGAAAAACAGTAAACTTGGCAGCGTCGCCGCGGCTTCGTCGCATTTCCGTACATGACTGGCTCAAATTAGATGAGTGATGATCTCGAGATATTTGGAGGTTTGTAGACTTTCGACACACACTGTACAATTAGAAAAAAAATACTACTTCTCTCGTAAAAGGGAAAAATCACCCTCCGATATTTTTTCAGATCTATACGTTTCAGGGTCGCAAGATGCTGAATAGTATCTCAATTCCGTCGGTCTGTATATCTGGTCGCGGCATAGCTAAGAAACGACTTACCCGATTGACTTCAAATTTTGATCAAAAATTAAGGGTCATATTGGGATGACTTGGTTATATTGTGGTAAAAATCCATTATGGAGAAACAAAATGGTAGCCTATTCAAATGTTAAAAAAATTAGTACTAAAAAACTGCTTACCAAAATTATGTTAAATTTTGCACAAAAATCAAGTATTATGTAAGAAAAATTTTGGTATGAATCCAAAATAGCGGAACAAAATGGTGGCTTAATAAAGAATTTAAAAATTCAGCCTGTAAAGCGACTTAATGGATTGATTTCAAATTGTGTGCCATACCTAATTATGATATAGAGATGAACTAGTAAATTTGTGTTAGGTCCTAATTCAAAATGGAGGAACAAAATGTCGACCAAACAAATTCTTTGAAATCGTGAAAAAATTACCCATTCAGGTTTTACAAATCTTCACATTTTAGCTTCCCTAGACGCCATAAGATAATTTTTGTCAAGTCCGTCTGTCTGTCAGTTCGCGGCAAACCTTAAAAACTACTTACCAGATTGATTTACTAGGGTCTTACAGTGAAACGTTAAAAAATATTACTTAAAAAACTAATTATCCAATTTACTTTAAATTTTGTGGAAAAAGTCAAGTGTTACATAGGAATGAGTTGACAACCTTTTGTAAGAATCCAAGACAACAAAACAAAGTGGCGGACTAATACAATATTTAAAAAAATCAGCCTGAAAAAACTACTTATTAGATTAATTTGAAATTTTGTGTAAACATTAAGTGTGATATAGAGATATACTGGTAAAATTGTGATACAAATTTAAGATGGCGAAAAAAAATGGCGAACAAATAAGATTTTAAAAAAATATTATTCAATTGACTTTAAATTTTTTTTAAATAATGCCCAAAAATCATTGGTAGAAACTGGTAAAATGTTTGAGAAGACAGTATGTATGTGGTATAAATGACTATGTACTAACCTAAATTGAGTTACACTTCGCTATTCCTCATACGAGGAAAGATTCAGAATGAAGGAAGTTCCAGGTAAAAGAAATTTACTCATTTTTTATTGTTACGGTGCTCATTCCTGGTAGTATAGCCCCGAAACTAGCAATATTAGTTCGAAGGTTAGTTTTGTTTTCTGCAGTACGTCCCTGTTTCTCCGCACTACGGCCGGGGTGCCTAATTTCGCCCCTGGCAGCGTATATGCTTAAGGAACTTTTCCGACTTTATTAAAACATTTTAAAATTTTAACGAGCAAAGTAAAGTTCTTTATTAACATAAAATGGAAGCCATATTTTAAGAGTGAATAAGAAATATCGTGCAGCCCGTCGAGGCGAGTAAAGTTGCCAAAGTAAGAAAGTTAAATAACTAAATAAGTTCGCAGAGCGCGCGAGAATACAGAAGGCTCCCGCGATCCATTTTCATTTTAGATTACTTCGTTTTGGGACCGAAAATATGAAACGTTGTTACATAAGGCAGTAGTCGAAAATGTGGGAGTTCTCAGTTCAACAGGCTGTGTCAAAAGAGTTTCCGTACATTCATTTAATTTATATTCTTATCAAAAAAACTATAATTTGTCAATAATTGAGAGATAAAACTACTAAAATAATCAACCGTATGCTATATTGAAGCAGATGCATGCTGGGCCGACAGGCTTCCAGCAAAGAAAAGAATAGTGAAAGAAGAATATAAATAAATACGGTTTTTTGGATAATATGTGCCGATAATACTCTCCAAGAAATATATGGTTTAGAATTTTCGTCGAGCCTATGATGGCTTACTTGCTTTTTCGTTCGCTGTGTGGGCCCTACAGTTGCGCCATCACCGCCTGTCACGTCGTGAGTTTAAAATTTTCCTTAGTGTTCAATTCGCTGTTCACTAGTGGAAAGTGGAATTATTTAAATTTCGGCAATTGCAAGGAAATGTCAAGTCGAACCTTGAAAGCCAGCAAATTGACAAGAGGTCGGATCTGCAAGGCAACATCTAAAATATCCAAACTAACACTTTTTTTAGGAAACAGACTACATCAACATCAAACATTGACATAATTTTCGACACTGAAGATAATACTCAAGCCGGATCAGGTAATATTATTGCTAGTATTATTACACATTAAGAAGAATAAAACTTGTAAGATTTGTTACATGAGAATCAAAAAACATGCATTTTTTTACTCCAGTAGTGTCAGTGTGAGTCAACCTCAATTCAGCTTAGACACTTCGTGTATATTGGAGGTTCTAACTTTATAATTTTTTGGTAGGTTGTCTATGATGTATATTTAAATCAAAATGTCGTTTTGTTAATTTTCACACTGTTGCTAGTTTTACTTCTATTTTCCTTAGTTTTCTATTATTATTAAGTATACATAAGAGGTTGCTAAACGGTTAAGCAGTGCTTTACGAACTTAATTCTAAAAAAAAATTATAGATTAGGCAACCACGCCCGCGGGATGCGGAGGGTAAGATATATTTTGTTTCCATTATTCTAGTAAATGTAATCCACGCCAGTAGTCAGTGGCGTAACGCTTCAGAGGTAGGGTAATTCTTGTTTTTATTCACTCATGTTACTTGCTACTTTCTGGTCTTAAAATACATATATATATATATATATATATATATATATATATATATATATATATATATATATATATATATATATATATATATATATATATATATATATATATATATATATATATATATATATATATATATATATATATATATATATATATATATATATATATATATATATATATATATATACAGTGTGTCCAAGATAAGGATGCACAGCATGGGGATCTCAGAAACGGTAAAAGATATAGTGTCGGTTAAATTAAACAAAAGTTGTGTATTTTTAATGCCCAACAAAATCCCGTTTTACAAATTTGAAAATTCTAAGCCGTTCCGGAAATATCCGAGAAAAACCGAAATATTGCGTTTTCGTTTTAATTTTTTTTTGAAGCTATTTGAAAAGATATGAAAAAACATATGAAAAAGCGGAAAACACTTTTTGGTTCTCATTTTTTCAACTGTACAAGGTGACGTTAACAATTTTTTATTGCAACGTTTCGTTTCGATGGATCCACCATCAACTTTGATTTTTCTTATGGGACGGAAAAAAAGTACACCCAGTATTAGATTGCACTTTTCATTGCGAATTTAACGATGTACAGCACCATATGATTACTTATGTTTTTATCCAGAAAAATGGCGATTTAATACATTTCTAGCATTTTATTATAGTAGGGTATGAAATCCCAATGATAAAAGGAAAAAAAAACGGTTGACAAGTTCGAATGGATGTATTTATTTATTTACTAACTATAACAAATGTTCAAACAAATTACCTCCATTTTTTAAATAGAAGTACGCTCGTCTCACGGTAGACTCCAAAATATGACTTAACATTTCAGGAGTAATTGTATTAAATGCTGCTCGTACTGACTGATATAATTGTTCCTCGTTGTCAAAACATTCCTTAAATACCTTATTTTTTATGTAGCCCCACAAGAAAAAGTCCAAGGGAGTTAGGTCCGGGGACCTTGGAGGCCAAGGTGTTTCACTGTAAGTCTCAATGTATCTTCCTTCAAACCGTTCAGCTAAATATTGGCGAACTTCTATGGAGTTATGGGCTAGAGCACCATCTTGCCTCAAGATACCGCTCGGAAGTTAATAAATTGTGAAAGAAAATAAGGCCTATAATCTTGCTGCCAAAAATTCCACACCAAATATTAATCCAAAGCGATCTGGAAGTCTGGATGGTCTATTTACCCGTGGATTTCGTTGTGACGGATAGTGGGTATTGCGCCTGTTAAAAATACCGTTATTGGTTACCATGCTTTCATCAGACCAAATCACTTTATAAGGAAAATTAAGACTGTCTTCACACATCCTGGTATACCACTCACAAAAATGTCTACGTCGTTCATCGTCACCCGGTTTTAATCCTTGACATATTCGGAATTTGTAAGGCTAAAATTGATTTTTCCTTAAAATAAATTGAGCTGTAGATTTAGCTACCCCCGTCTGGTTTTCAATTTCTCTGGTGGAAGTTTGTGGATTTTCAATAACAGATTGTAGAACGTTGTATTGGTTTTCTTCATTGGAAGGTTTTTTTCGGGATAATACAGGCTTTTTAAATGATCCATATTCTTTCAGATTAAATAGCAAACGCCGAAAAATACACTTGTCAGGTTGTCTCCGCTCTGGGTATTTGTTAGAATACATGCACTCGGCTCCTACACAATTTCTTTGGCATAAAATGTAGCAAGATAGTATATCACATTTTTCTTCGTTTGTAAAATTACCTCCATCCATTGTAGAACAAACTAATTAAAAAACGACAACAACAATAATAATACAAACATTTACTTGTTTGAATATTTGTTAAATAAATAAATACATTCATTCGAACTTGTCAATTGTTTTTTTCCCTTTTATCGTTAGGATTTCATGGCCTACTATAATAAAATGGTAGAAATGTATTAAAAAGCCATTTTTCTGGATAAAGACATAAGTAACCATATAGTGTAGTACTTTCGGTTTTTCTCGGATATTTCCGGAGCGGCTTAGAATTTTCAAATTTGTAAAACGGGATTTTGTTGGGCATCAAAATACGCAACTTTTTTCTAATTTAACCAACACTATATCTCTTACCGTTTCCGAGATTCCCATGCTGTGCATCCTTATCTTGGACACACTGAATATATATATATATATATATATATTTATATATATATATATATATATATATATATATATATATATTCATTAGGGTTCTGTAAAAAACAATTTTTCTGACGTTTGGCCAAAATAACATTTGGCATTTTTTAAGCTTTCTTCCTCGCTTCCAAAAATTTTCTGGTACTCAGAAATTCAAACTGTGACCAAGACTCTAATATCTAAATCCGTGCGATTAACAGAAACAGAGACGAGACCGAACGAACTAAATATAATATCTAGTGCTTTAAAGAAATATAGCTACAAAATTCGCACCATAGAGAAAGCTATTAATGCACTAGGTTCCCGAACAACAAACACTAAAAAGTATGAACTGTGGAGGCAACAAGCAGTATTACCATTTGTAAAAGGCTCAACAGACAGAATAGGAAAAATTTTTAGAAAACACAACATACAAATAATACACAAGCCACAGACAACTATAAGTAAACTACTTGGAAACCCAAAATACAAATTTTAATTGGAAAACCACGGAATACATAGCATTCCATACCCATATTTTTTTACTCAAAATTTGCGTTTGAATTTAAAAAAAACAAGGATATGAAATAATTTTCTTTTATTCCTCGTAAGAATCTTATTCAAGAATATATATATATATATATATATATATATATATATATATATATATATATATATATATATATATATATATATATATATATAATATGTCATATTATATTATAGTATAGTATTTATTTCATATTATCTTGAAATTACAGGTCTTTCGCACTAACAAAACATATATTTTATCATGCTTTTATTAACTTCACTTCTCTGTGATTTATTGAACAATACAAATAATTTTTAAACCGAGTGTTTCTCTCTACACCCAATCTAGAGCTACGTACTCTAGGATCACGCTGGAAGCTTTTAGAGGGAGCAACCATACGTGACAATATTATAAGCATTTTCCAATCTAGTACAGAAAGAACGACAACCAGCCATCAACCAATAACAGAAAAAAAATCATCAAACTTTTTGACAGCCCACGAGATAGCAGAGCGAAAGACACGATCTTAGTAATGTTTATTAAAGCCCTGCATTTCTTTTTCTATTCGGATGATGTTTTTTCTAATCTAATAATTCGGTAAACCTTGCGGCTTTCGGATAATCTCTTGTCCCAGGTTAATTAATTTTATGGCCTGGACAACCGAACCTCATTCCGGGATAAATCCGGCCAAACTGGGATGGTAGCAATCCCAGATGTGTTATATGCAACGATGGGAATTTGTATCTTTAAGTTTTTAATTTGAATAAGATGTTAAGTAATACTTCCCTCGTAAAAGGGTAGTATTGTAATCGTGAAAAAATCACCCTTGCAAGTTTTTACAGATATTCGCGTTTTAAGGTCCCTAGATGTCAAAAGAAACATGTTTACTCAATTCCGTTTGTCTCTCTGTCTATCTATCGGTTTGTTCGCAGCATTACTAGAAACCACTTATCTGATTGACTTCAAATTTAGGTCAAAAATTAAGGGTCATATGGGGAGCAATTGGTAATATGTTGATAAAAATTCAAGATATCAGAACAAAATTCCGCCCCAGGGAAATATTTAAAAAAGTATTACTAAAAAACTATTACAATGTACCTGATATTTTGCAAAAAAAATCAAGTATTACATAAAAACAGACCAATAAAATTTTGGAACGAATTCAAGATAGCAAAACAAAATGGAGGCTTAATAAAATAATTAAGAAATCAACCTGAACAAACTACTACTCCAAGAATTTAGTATGAGGTGGCAGAACAAAATAGAGGCCAAATAAAATGTTTGTAAGAAAATCAACCTAAATAAATCTTTTTATCCAACTGAGAAAAAATAAGGTATTTACCTTTAAAATTTTTAAAAATGATTTATTTTTCATTAGTTTATTCATTTTTACAGTACTTAGTTTCAATTTGGGGATCTGCTTGTTGAACCAATCTAAATCCTTTACAAATCATACAAAAAAGTTATTAAATGCATTCATAAACTACCATATTTAGAACCTACATCTAATTTATATAAACCTAAAGGATATCTAGTCATAAATTCGCTTTATATATTAAAAGTTTTAGTATATTAATTCATTCTATAAATCTTAAAATAGAACACTCATATATCATATTATATAAGACAAATACAATACACCATCGCAATATTAGACAAACACGATTTACAGACATTAAAAAAAGTAATTTTGGAAAACAGTCAATTGTATACACTGGCATCAGGGGCGTGCGGTGAAATTTTAAGAAAAGGAAGCAATTTTTAGAAAATTACCTATTTGTAATGTAATTCGATTCTTCGATCATTTTTTTGCAAATACGTCAATGACGTCATCATAAAAACGTCGGTGCTCCGACAAATTTTGGAGAAGTTTATTTTTAATGGACAACAGCGATGTATGCGAATGTCTCTCCTGACCGATGAACTTGTGGCAGGTATTGTCAATACTAATTCACACAATTTCGACACTTCGGTGTAGGCTCCTCGTCTTTTAAAAATTGCATTAGTTCCTTAGCGTTATTTTTTACGCTTTTAGTTCAGATCGCAGTAATACTCGGACGAAAAACTGGCCATAATGAAGAAGAAGAGATTTAAACGCATCTTCTGGAAAAGTGTTTCATTTAAATGCATCAAAATTGTAGAGCTAGAGGAATTTACAATCATTTAAACCGTTAAATCTATAGTTTGTTGCTGAATTTGATCGATTATTTTATAAAAGAGGCGTCTGTATGATGTTTGAACATCTCCCACCTTGTCTGTTTGAAGACGCTTGGCCTGTGGCTCTACATTTAACGTCATCGTTTTCTCCCAAAATAGGTCAAAGTCATCTCTTTTTTGACTTAACATGGACTTAAAATCATCCACTTTTTTTAAGCAAAAAGCAATATCATTTGTTTTAGTTTGTAATATATTAAAAACATCCATATCCGAGAATGGAAATATTTCTGAAAATATGTTTAACAAATAATTAAAATTAAAATCTCGTTTCAAACAGTCCAAAAACCCGCTTGAACTATTTATTGCTTCTGAGTCCCACGTTTCATTATTTTGTATTATATTCTCAAATAGTTCAATCAGTGATTCACGATTTTCAGATACTGTTAACACAAGTCTTCCGTTATAGTTCTACTTAGTAGAAGCTACTTTGGGCAATCGTTTGTGGAGAATGGAGTCCAAAGCTTGTGTACGTTTTGTTGACTTAGGAAAAAAGCAGCTATGCCACTTAAAGTAACGAAAAATACTTTACACTCCTTAATGTGATTGATGGACTGGGATAAAACTAAATTTAATTTATGAGTAAAACAATGGACAAAAACAGCACTTGGGAAAGTTTCTCGAACTTTAGCTTGCAGACCCCCTAATTGTCCTGCCATCACTGCAGCTCCATCATAGCTTTGAGCAACTAATTTTTTCTCTCCATTAATTTCTTTAGTAACGTTATAAACTACGATATATAATGCACCTGTTGTACGATTTTCGGACACATTCTTAAAACCTAAAAATCGCTCTTGAATACTTCCGTCTGTTTTAACGTAGCATATTACTATAGATAATTGGCTAAAGTTATATTATATTAGTTGTTTCGTCCAGAGCAATAGCAATGAACCTCTCTTGCTTAATTCTTTTTAGAATAATGGTTGCAAGAGCGGAAATTAAATCATTCTGGGTTCGATTCGACGTTCCGCGAAACACGCTAGGCTGCTCTGAATAATTTTTTAAGCAATCATCATATTTAGCCATTCAACTAAGTAAATCTTGAAAATTTTCTCTATTTGAAGAAACCCTTGTTTCATCATGACCTCTCAATCCCAATTTGTGCTGTCCGAAACATCGATAAGTCTTCTTAATATTTGCCTATTTTTATCGACTAGTTCATTGTGTTGGCGGTGACTAATTTCCAAATGTTTATTAAGGGCGTGTTCAATTCCGGTTTTGCCGAAGACTTTTTCTTTTATGACGGCCTGGAAATGCTCTTTGGACATAATGTCTTTTACAGCTTTATGGAAATTGCTTAAATCGGAAAGACCAGTTTGATTCCAGAGACATTTTTCATTTTCAAAATCATGGCCAACAAACAGTATTTCGTATTTGTGGTTATATTTTTCGTAGGCGGTTTTGCCCTTCCTTTGGAAATTATTTGAAGCTTATCAGCGAAGTTTAATGTTGAAAATCCCTTTATTATTAAGACACACACCACACATTCACACACACTCTTCTTACTAAATTCTCCAACATTTTCAACGTTATTACCGACAGCTGAAGTTGACGGTATTTGCATCTCCACGTCCGTATTATTGTCTTCCATATCGCACCATGCATGACGCGACGTACGTATCACAAACACAACACACAGCAAAAATAAACAGTCAATAACCTCTGTAGATTCACAGGAAATCAAGCATACAGGACTTAGCTGCCCGCATAGGTTCTATTCGATTTTCTATTGTGGCTGGGTCGGAGTCAAGGCCGCATTTATTATGGGCTTGATAACCGTTCAAACAAAGAACCTACTCGAATGATACCTTCCGCCCCTACTTAAACAGCCGGTGGAAAGTTCAATAACCTCTGACCCGATTCACAGGAAATCAAGCATACAGGACTTGGCTGCAGAGAAGCCAGCGGCCCGCATAGGTTCTATTCGATTCTATTGCTCGGTCGGAGTCAAGGCCGCATTTATTATGGGCTTGATAATTAAGATAATATTTTAGTATTTTTAATATAAACTAAATTAATGGTTTCCTATTTCAAAAATTACATTTTAGAAGATGTTTTGTAATTTTTTTTGGGCTTCCCTTGCTTCCATGGACTGCACGTCGCTGACTGGCATTATCACCTATAACAATTTACCAAAGAAAATCAAGGTTTCCTGGAATAATGAGTTAAAAATGTGTGTAATATATTTCTTTTATTTGTTGTTTTTAACGGTAAACATTTTATTAACATTTTAACAGTATTCCTTGTAGTTCTCTTTGTATTATGAAAATTTTCTTATTATTTTTATATTTATATTTTTAGTATAGTTTATTTTCCCTGTAATAAGCTGTTATAGTTGGTTGGGAATAAATTAATAATTATAAATTGTGCACAAAAATTAATCGTGATATAGGGATAAACTAGTACGAATTCAAAGTGACGGAACAAAATGGCAGTAGTAGAAAAATCACCATTTTTTTAAATGCTAAACAATCCAGTTAAGTATAGGTGGAAGCTGATAAAATACTGGTACAAATCCAGTATGGTGAAACAAAATGGAGCCAAATAAAAATGTTTGAAAAGGCGGAATATGTAGGGTGAAGTAAGGTATATTCGTGATATTTTTGGATTTAACTCTAGTAGTCGCTGAGATGATAATATTTTAAAAAATCTACTATGATATGGTATAGACTCATATATTAACTAGCGATAATAATGTTTATTTTATTTGAAAGAAAAAACCCTGGAAAGGTAAATCCGTGATTTCGCATTTAATTTCGTGATAGTGGATAGGTAAGTCCGTGGTACTTAAAAAACTATTTTTATTGAAAAACTAGAAAAAGTATTAAATACTGAAACAGAAAATGCGTTCTAACAAATGCAAAAGGTAACTAAAAAATAATAAATGCATTACTCGGAATCGGAAGTCGAGCGCAATGGTCGCACATGAAAACATGTTCTTTAGAGTCAGAAGGCTGACAAACCACGTGATACGGTACTAAACAATATGAGCACTGAATCCATTCAGCTCCATTCTTTTCTTTTACATCTTTCGAATATTAGAATGCTTTTTCTTCCTATCTTTCGCACGAGGCTGGTTTGCTGAAGACGTAGAAGGCTCATCATTAAGAAAATTTAGACATTTTGCTTTCTAGTCTGTTTTGAGACCTGTTTGAGGGTAACGGTGGTGCAAGAGCTTCCTTGGGTATTACAGCCCCGCATATTGGATAAATTCCACTTTTTCGGAAAGCATTAACAATGTTGGAAGCAGAAAAACTTGCAATATAAGCCGGATTTAATGTTGAATGAAAAATTATTCCTGTTTGGTTTTTCTGTTGGATTTGCTCTCATTTAGTTATTTAAACTTCTGGACCAGTGGGATTTAAGAGATTTGTAAACCCCAACGTCTAACGGTTGCAAAAGGTGACTGGTGTGAGCAGGGAACGTAAACAAATAAATACCATTTTCCTTTGCTAACGCTATAACTTCAGGTTGTATGTGAGATGCGTGAGAATCCATACATAAAATTACTGGACGTGCTTCAGGAACTGACATGATAAAGAATTGAAACTATTCCAGGAAAAATTCACTGCTAATCCAACCTTTTAGTGATAATTTAACCATGGCGTTAGGAAGACAGTCTGTTTTAATCAGGAACACACTTAAATATTACTAGTGGTGGGATACAAGTTCCGTTTGCGCACACACATCTTAAGAGTGTATACGTTTCTCCTCTAAGGGCGTAGGCTCTTTTATAAACAAAGCATTTTCCTACAGATGTTACCACCTTGCTTTCTTTGACCACGTATAAAAGACCAGTCTCATCACAGTTCCATCCAGCTGTTACCACAAGTGAGTAATGCGATTTCAAAAAAAAATCTCCCATGGACGCATCTTTTTAACTCGAAAAATGCTAAGAAAATTGTTCGACCAGATAAGCCATGATAGGATACCGGTCTAAAATTATTGCTTTTTAATTACAGGATAATTTTCGGCATATTATAGAGATGTCGATCTTGAATCGATTCTTTGCTAAGCGATTTAATCGAAAATCGATATTTTTTTTTACGAAAATCGATTTTTATTCTACCGAATTTGCATTGCAAAATAATGAAATAAAGGTTGGTATTTCAGTTTTCCTTATCTGAATGGTTTTTATTCCTAATTGAGTTTAGAAATAATTACAAATTAACTTTTCCTAACTGCATTGAAACACTTTTCGATAGTATCATAGATATTTAAATAGTACTACAATAAAGATAGTATCTATTTCTGTGTCATCAAAGAATTGCTAGCTAGTAAAAGATTTCAGAAATTATTTTTTTAAAACAAACAAGTCTAGATTTTTCAAATTGGAACGTATATTCTTTTCATTTTCATTTTGACGACCCACCAAGAGTAATAATTATAAGAGATAGAAAAAATCTTTAAACAGAAAAATTGAGGTCTCCATACTTATTACCTTTCGGACTTTGGTAAAAATAGGATCCCTTTCTCTATTTTTAAATTGATCTTCCTATCTCATTTATGATATTATAAATAAGATAATATGGAAAACCCTAATGTTTTATATTCAGGGTTTTTTTCCGCTTTTTTTTTTGTCTTAACAAATATAAATAAAACCTTGTATTTTTTTTTTATTTCTAATTACACAAAGAACAAATGTATTTTTATTTTATTATTTAAGGGATATGTTTGAAGTTTTGTCAGTCTTCCTTATGCTCAGTGTTTGCGTTAGTAGTAGTCTTCTAAAATGTAAAGTTTAGTTATTATATTTTTTTGCCTTAAATGTTTTTGGTGTTACTTTCTTGATGGAGATTGAAATACGCTTTTGTTTTTATCCTGTTCTCTGCATAATATTTGATTTTTTCAAACATAACAGTAAGCTCTGTTTAACTTGGAAAAGTACAATTCTATTTTGAACACTGACTAAGATATGCAACTGATTATGTAATAATATAATGTATTCTATTTTAAAATGTTAGTATACTAATTACTAAATTTAGTTTCATTATGTTCCAAAAACTTGTCAAAAGCAAAAGATCGATTTTTTAAGAATCGATCCTTTCGCAACCGATCGAATCGAAGATCGACTATTTTAGTTCCGATCTAGATCGATCCCAAAAATCGATCCTTTTTAGAAAGATCGGCATCCCTAGCATATAAGAAACTACAATATTGTATATAAACAAAGTAACTCACCTATCATACCACGGTTCGAAAAATTCTAACGCAAATGCTCACAAAAACCTTTACTTTAACACCCACAGATCGTTATTTTAGCATTCAAAGTTTTCTCTTGCTTGGTTCCTTCGAATAAATATATTTTTACATGAGGTGCTATCTACAAGACCGTTGTGGTAATACTCACAACTGATGTCATTGTGGCGTAGTAGGTTAGATCGCCATAAACGAAATAAGAAGTATCACGAAATTATCGGTATCACGAAAATACCTTACTTCACCCTATTTGTGCTAATAAATAACTATGTGCGAAACTAAACTGGATCACACCATGCCTAATTAAAGGTAAAATTCAGATCGAAAGAAGTTCCGGGTGAAGGAAATGTACCCATTTTTTTTTGATTTCCTAAATCGTGGAAAAATAACCCCTCAGGTTCATGCAGATTTTCATGTTTTAGTGCCCTGGATGCCTAAAAGCTTGTTCTTATTTCCTGTCTGCCTGATGCCTCTCCGTGATATACCTAAAAAACCACATGCTCTGTTTTGGTCAAAAATTGAGGGTCTTTTGAGGATGGAACCGTAACATTTTGGTAAAGACCCGAATGCGGAAGAAAAAATGGGGACCTAATAAATTATTTAAAAAATCATTGTAATAAAGTTATTTACTTAATTGACCTCAAATTGTTCACAAAATCAAGGGGATAAACTAGTAAATTTTAAGGGGATAAACTGATAAATTTTGGTACAACTTTGAAAAGAAGAAAATGTCGGCTTAATAAAATATTTAAAAGTCGGTCTGAAACACTACTATTTCGGTTAATATTAAATTTTCATCAAAAATCAAGTTTGACATTTGAATAAATTTAAAAAAATATTGGTACGAAATCAAAATGGCGAGACAAAACGGCGGCCTAATGAAGTGTTTAAAAAATAAGTTCGAAAATCGGCTGAACCGATTGAATTTAAATTTTGCACAAAAAGCGGGTCTGATACAAGGATGAACTTGTAAACTTTTCGTGTAAATTCAATATAAATTCTTGCTTGCTTCCCAAACTTCGTCAAGAGAGTAGGGATGTCGATATAAAAAAAGGTTTGTCTACTTATGGGCTATTTGTTAAATAAAATGAACACTGCAGTATATGGTAATTTAAGCCATAACCGAGAAATTAGGCCAAAGGGGCTTAAATGTTCCAATTGTGGGTTCACTAAGAGCTTTACCGAAAGATACTCCGAAATAGAACCTTTAGAAATATTAAGACAGTTATGATGGCAACAAGATGGAGGTCCATACGACGGAAGAAATGTATAGAAATGTTAAATGGAATATTTTCAAACAAATAGATTGGAAATCAAGGATTTGTAGTTTGGCCACCCAGAAGTCAAGACCTTAACACTCTTGTCAAGTACTTTCTTTTTCAAAGCCGCTTGTATATCAGTGGCGGCTATTCAGGTGAAGTAGGTCAAGTGCTACTTCACCAGAAAAAATAAACAAGTGAATATCTAACTATATTTATTATATCTCTCTCAAAATTTAAGTTTTTACATTAATTTATTCACCTAATTGGTAAAAAATAAACTGTACATCTCGAATAAATATTTTACTTGAACTTTATTATAACAACCATAACAGTGGCGCAAACCGCTTTGACTTTGCTCGATGTGCTATGTTTAGTTTACGATTTTCCTACTACGCTGCCGCGACAACGTGTACGTGATAACGTCGACCGCATGGAAGATTAATGTTAACCAGCGCCATACAACGCTCTCGGTGAATTGCTAACGCAGTACACTACACCCACGTGTCGTTCAGTTTGGGGTGGTTGTTTACTTTTATTTTCGCGGATTTCGCTGCAACCTTTGCAGTTTACTTGACTGTTTTGTGTTATATTTATTTATGGTGTTGTTACAACTTTATTTGGTGTCGGGTTTATTAATTCACATTATTGATGAATCCGATCACGGATGTGGTTGGCATTTTGTTGGAAACTCCATTTAATCGATGAATAGAACAAGATCAGAGTTTTAATCGTCATCCTGGTTTTCGGCGTACAAATGGTTTTGTAGTAGTCAAATATTACAAAAATTATTTTTCTAGCCTTGTTTATTAGTTTCCAATAAATATTCAGTGTGGAATAGGAAAGGATTTGCAGGTAAGTTGAATATATGAAGGTCTTTACATAAACATGAAGACTCGGCAGAGCATTTAAAATGCGAATTAATGCTAAAAACATTTGTAAAAAATCAAAGGACTATAGCTGACACTTTAAAAGAAATGCTAAACTATACAAAATACATTTTAACGAAAACGTCCGATTAAATAGACTATTTATGTGCTTGGTAATTAACGCAGTTTTGTATCTTGCAAAACAAGAGTTAGTCTTGCGCGGCCATGATATCCACCATAAATAGGGTGAATTTTGAAAAGTTTTTATGTTTATTACTATCAAGAAGTTTCCAAGAACTAAAAGATCATCACAAAAAAATTAAAAATGTTTTTACTGGTGACTCGAAAACTATTCAAAACGAAATAATTAATTATTAATTGAATTTTATTGAATGCATTTCTGATCATTTAAATGATCATGTAAAAAATGAACTAATGAACACACAGTTTTTTTCTGTGCGCGTGCATGACACCACTGATATTACGCAAACCTCCCAGTGCTCCATAATTTTAAGATACGTTAATTCAGAAAGTTCAGTAGTCGAGAGATTCTTAGAATTTTATAATGTCAGCTGCGATAGAACGTCGGAGAATTTATATTCTTTATTGGATCAAATTTTGGACCAATTTGACTCTAAACATAAATTAATAGGGCAATGTTACGATGGCGCAAGTGTGATGTCTGGCCATCTAAATGGCGTTCAATGCAGCAAAGTTTAAAAATATTTCTTAATGTCGAATTTTTTTGCAAGCCTTAGTGGTACTCCCTCATTTTTTCATCACTCAGCCAAACGAACGTATGCTCTTACATCTGCATCTACGAGGCGTATACCAACAATTACAGAAACTCGTTGGTCTTCAAATTCGAAGTAAGTAAATGTGATTGTTCAAGTTGCGTTCTTCATTTTTCATTAATTTTTGCATATCCAATATAAAACGCTGTCGTGAGGCGCTCTGTAAAAAAAAGAAATGAACATTTTTTTTAATACCATGCTTGATAAAGCAAAATCTACTACAGAAATAAATCACTACAAACGTGAGCATGCTAAATGACACTAAGCTTTCAAGACTCTGAAAAATTTACGTTTTTAGGTTTGGCAGATTCTGCTATATTTTCCGACTGGCCCTTTTGAAAATTTGTTACAGTTATATGGGGAAATATTTTCAAAAAGTAAACGGCTTAAAAATGAGCTTGATCTTATTTTTGCCAATGACAGTAATTGGAATATATCGCTGCAAGAGCAAGTGAAAAAAATTAGTGAAAATAAAGATATTTTAACCAAAGCATATAAAAATACACGTTAGAGGCAAGAAAAACTTATTTAAGAAATGCAATATCTCAAAAAAGACTTACTTCTCTAGGCAATATTTCAGTTCAAAAGGAATGTCTGGAGGAGATTAGGGCAACTCATCCATTTTACGAGGATGTTATAAAAAAATTTGCTGCTATGAAGAATAGATTTAGTATACAAAATTTAGGTAAGTCGTAAAAAAATATTCTAAATATTGCGATATTTTCTTGCTTCATTTGCACTTCACTTACTTTTTCACCCGCGAGCCGCCACTGTTGTATATATCGTAATATGCCACGAAATGTTGAAATTTAATTAAAATTTGAAAGCTATGTTAAATACGTACTAAACTGGAACCATTTGCAAGACTAAGACTAAAATAGCCAAAGTTTATTATTTTGAAGTAATAATATTGTACCAGTAACTAACATACTTTTTTAAAATGCGATGGTCGTACTACTGTTTCAATTTGATGATAATTTCTTGATATTGGTTTAGAATGTTTGTGGATATTGAGAGTTAAAAACCGATATCACCAGTATTTTAAGCCTCGCTAGTAAATATCTCATGAAAAACACCTCTAGTGCATTTAAATTTTTTTCTCTTCCACATTATATAAGTATATATATATATATATATATATATATATATATATATATATATATATATATATATATATATATATATATATATATATATATATATATATATATATATATATATATATATATATATATATATATATATATATATATTTTCATTCCGGGTATACATCCGTTCACTACTGTCGTTCTGAAAAGAACAGTTTTGCTGACGTTTCGCCAAAATCACATTTGGCATTTTCGAAGTTTTCTTTCTTGCATCCGAATAGAGACTTCAGCAATTTGTAAATTTTGTACTATTACCACTTCCTCCCTAGTATAAGATGTTTAGGAGGTATATTTTAGAGTAAGATAAAGTTTTCCTACCTAAAAAATTTTTTGCCCACCCTAAGATTGACTTCTGGCTACGACCTTGAGTACACTTCTTTTAATAAAGGATTTGTTACGGCGAAAGTTTCGGGGTAATGCTAATCTATTGATTATTGCCTTCTCATAGAAGCCATCGAGGTGGATTTTATTTAAGCAGCGCTTTGTTTGCAGATATTTATTATTATTATTAATTGCCATTTTGCTTTAAATTTCAATTCATCTTTTTTTTGTCAGAAAATATGTGATTAATCATAGAGGCAAATGCCTAATAATCAATAGAATACATCTTTTTCGATTTAGGAGGAAGACGTGCAGTATTTGCTCAGAAACAACTCCAGAGATTGAAAAATTAATCCTGCCTTATTTTCCAATACAGACCTTCTTCAGCCGACACCCTTAGAGCTTAAGTTCTTTTTCGAAACCCCTTCCCATTGTTAATTGCAGCGGCTCCATTATTCATCGGGCTCCCCATTAATTTTCGTTTTGTACTTCTCTCCCAATTCTTCTTCCGGGGGATGAACGAAAAACTTTCCTTCGTTTTCGATGTAAAGACTTATTAATGGCGAAATTAAGCGACCTTTCGTGGAATTTTCTTCAATTAACGTTGGATAAATTCGAAAATAAGGCTGCATGGTCTCGGAATTACTGAGTTTTCATACAAAGAAAGATTTATCATAGTGGGTGTTGAAAAGACCACACACACAATACATTGGTGGTTTCGTTGAATTTTTATAATTCCTTTCTGTCTTTCTGTAGGTTTTGAGATTGGGGGGATTCGTCGGCGTTGTGGCACTACATAGACGTGTTATCCTAAGTTAAAAATCACAGAGGTGCGCAAAGTTGAACTTTTGCTTAAGCATTAGCGTGCGCAAAGTAATACTATTTCGCACGGCGTAATACAAGTAAAACTACTCAAAATGCTCAAAAGCATGGCAGATTTGTTAGTCTCTTAGTAACAATAAGCTAGTTTATGCGAAATGAGAAGCTGTAGCCATCTTGATTTATTATACTTCACCCGAATTTATGTGTAATTCCCAATATTTCAACTTAAAACTTCCTGTAGGATAGTAAATGATTAAAATGTCAAGCAGGAATATATTCATTGTAGAATTTGACACTTAATGTCAAACCTTTTATTCCATTTTCATGTCAACAAAAAACGACAAACTGTAAAAATTATCAATATAATTTTAAAATGAGCAGCTCTGATGATGAGTTAGCAGATTCTATCATGGAGGCTGCAAATATTACACGTTTAAATTTATTGCCAGCGAAATCTCAACAAAAATATGAGAAATATATATATTAATAAATAAATAATATTGATTTTGATAGTATTATGGTGCAAAAACATAATCTTACTCGTACGCCACTGGCCGATAATACATGATAGAATGTGTCATGAAAAAATGTATTTCTCCAATCGAGTGATTCGGTTTAATATCCTACTCGGAAAAAAACAAACTAAAAAAATTATTTAACACCCTGTTCTCGAAAATAAAGTGATTTTAAGGTTATGTTTAAATAACATTTTTCTGATATGTTATGCCAACGAATTATCCATTGCCCATGCAACCCCCTGCCCTCCACCAGCTCCAATCCGCAAGAGATTCAAAAATTTCAAATGAAGCGTAAAAAAATTAAAATTTAGCTCACACAGTTTATTTGTTATTACTGTCTGTTTATTTGTCAATTACATTCGGGAAGCCGATGACCTTGAAGCGCTCCGAGCCATGTGTTATGAATAACAGCCGGCTCTGAGCGTTCGCATCGCATATTCGCGTACGTTCGAGACACTCGATTCAATAGTATTCTAGTTGCTTATTGCAGGTAATACATAATACAATTCACAAAAAAAATCTATCAAGATGTCTGGTTGGAAACTGGGCACAGAATGTCGTCAATTCCAAAACAAATGGACTGAGGAATACTTTTTCATCATGCACAGTGGTAAACCTATGTCTTTGTTGTGCAATGAAGTAATTTTTGTTTTAAAAGAAAGCAATATAAAGCGGCATTACTCCAGCAAGTATTTCGCTAATATAATTTACGAATTACGAATAGTTAATAAAGGATAAAATTTAAAAACTCATTACCGATTTAAGGAGACAGCAACAAATGTTCCATTCACAAAGATCAAATTTAGACAATGTTGTTAAAGCTAGTTTTATAGTTAGTTCCGAAGTATCGAAAACATCGACGTCATTTTCTGAAGGAGAGTTTGTTAAAGAAAGCCTAATAGATGTTGCAGAGCCTTTGTGCCCAGAAAAGAAGAAAGAATTTGAGAAAGTGAGCTTATCGCGACGTAGTGTTATTCGACGTATAGCAGCTCGCGGGTGAAAAAGTAAGTGAAGTGTAAATGAAACGAGAAAATATCGCAATAATTTTTTTTTCCAGAATTTTTTTATATGTAGAGGGAGTAGAATATTTTTTTACGACTTACCTAAATTTTGTATACTAAATCAATTCTCCTACTCTTCATAGCAGCAAATTTATTTATAACATCCTCATAAAATGGATGAGTTGCCCTAATCTCCTCCAGAAATTCCTTTTGAATTGAAATATTGCCAAGAGAAATAAGTCTTTTTTGAGATATTGTATTTCTTAAATAAGTTTTTACACATTTGAAGCAAGAAAAACTTCTTTCCACTGAAGCACTTGTCGACGGTATTGTCAAAATAAGGGAAAACCATTTATATGCTTCTGTAAAAATATATTTATTTTAATTAAATTAATTTTTTTCACTTGCCCTTGTAGCGATATATTCCAATTACTCTCATTGGCAAAAATAAGACCATGCTCATTTTTAAGTCGTTGACTTTTTGAAAATATTTCCCCATTTAACTGTAAAAAATTTTCAAACTGGCCAGTCGGAAAATTTAAACTATATTCGGAAAATTTAGTAGAACCTGCCAAACCTGAGAGTGTAAGTTTTTCACAGTCTTGAAATCTTAGTGTCATTTCGATTAAAATACGGTCCAATATTTCATAAAAAAGGGTTCTATACTTAGCTCTACTTTCTTCAAGTGAAAGTTTAGCAAGCTCACGTTTGTAATTATTTATTTCTGTAATAGAATTTGCTTTATCAAACATGGTATTAAAACAAGATTTTTTTTTTCTTTCAAAGCGCCTCACGACAGCGTTTTATTTTGGATATGCAAAAATGAATGTCAAGCGATTTTTTTTGAAGAACGTCAGATAGTATGTCCGTGATTGAGAAAATGCCATTAAACACTAACGCCACAAACGTGAATTCAAAATCGTTCATCTCACCTAAAAATCCTTTCGCAACGCGGATTGATTTTTCATCAGATTTGTCACAGCTTGTAATAAATTCAAAGACGTCTTTTAATTTATTCCAGTCTTAAACAATCACATTTACTAACTTCGAATTTGAAGTTGTAACAACACCATAAATAAATATAACACAAAACAGTCAAGTTAACTGCAAAGGAACTCACCGGTTGCAGCGAAATCCGCGAAAATAAAAGTAAACAACCACTGTAAACGAAACGACACGTGGGTGCAGTGTACTGCGCCTGCAATTCACCGAGAGCGTTGTATGGCGCTGGGCTCGACGTCATCGGATACGCGTTGTCATAGCAACATAGTAGGAAAATCGTAAACTAAACATAGCACTTCCAGCAAAGTCAAAGCGGTTTGCGCCCCCTGTTGTAGTTGTTATAATAAAGTTCGATTGAAAGTTTTAAAAAGACGATCGAGTAAAATATTTATTCGAAATGTACAGTTTATTTTTTAACAATTAAGTGAATTAATGAATGTAAAAATTAAAATTTTAAAAGATATATAATAAATATAGTTAGATGTTTGCTTGTTTATTTTTCCTGGCGAAGTAGCACTTCACCTACTTCACCTAAATAGCCGCCACTGACATATAGATAAGATGGCTAGTATTATCAAAGAAACATTGACTGATAGATTGCTTTGGACGAAAGTACCGATTTATCTGACACAGCCCAGTTAGCTATTTTTACGAGGTGTTGATGAAGAATTTGTAGTGACAATGGAATTAATGGCTTTTCGGCCACTAAAAGGGATCACTACTGGAAAAGATTTTTTTGTCGAAATGCAAAATTAGTTGGAGTGTGCATAGATGGTGCGTCTTCAATGGTCGGTTCACGAAAAAGTTTTATCGAAATTCTGAAGGAAACAGCAACCGCTACGAATGTGCAAAAATGTGATTTAAAAATTCTGCATTGCATTATTCACCAACAAACCTTGTGCTCTAAGTCCATTCCACTGAACAACGTTATGGATGTGGTAGTAAGTACCATCAATTTCATTAGATCCCACGGTCTTAACCATTGCCAGTTTAAAGCATTTTTGGATGAACTTTTTAGAACACGATGATGTGACATACTATTGCGAAGTAAGCAACTAAGCTAAGCAACCGTAAAATGCTAAAAAGAATTTATGACCTTAGAAAAGAAACAGCTGAATTTCTGGGAATGAAAGAGAAAACATTGCCACACATTTGTGACCTAACATGGCTTTGTTTTGAACTTGAAACTTCAAACACAAGGGCAATTGATAAATATGCTGTACAGTACAGAAACAAAATTCGCTTGTGGGAAACACAAATGAGAAGTAAAAAGTGTTTTTATTTTTTTAACATTATCCAGTCATGAAAGCATTGAATATGGTCGCTATACTAAAGAACTGAAACTACTGTCAGAGCAATTCACTGATCGGTTTTCTGATTTTAAGAATATGGATAGCACTCTCAATATTTTTGCAAATCTTGGTAGGTGTAATCTGGAACATGCTCCACTTCACCTACAGATGGAGTTGATCAAGGTACAGGAAGACTCGCATTTCAAGTCCAAATTTGATATTGTGGAACTAAGCTAATTTTACAGAACATACTCTTCAGATGGAAAGTATCCACACCTGAGAGTTTTCGCACGAAAAATAATTTGTACATTTGGTAACAGTATAAATATGAACAGCTTTTTTCAATCATGAAAATTATTAAAAATAAACGTCGTATTCGGATTACAGATGTTAATTTAGGAAACACTTCCTCCTAGTTACTAGTGATAGTGATCCCAATACTGATCATCTGGTTTCTCAGCTTCAAACTCAGGTCTCTCATAAATTTTCATTTGATTTTTCTATCTGTTTTTGTTAATTTGTTTTTATATGTTTGATAAAGCCATTATAATTAATAAATAAAAAAAATTGTGAATTTTTATCGCTTTTTTATTCATTAATACCTACTTATTTCTTACCTACGCCTACGGCCCGCGACCTGATTAAGTCCCGAAGTTACGCCCTCAGCTAAGCAAAGGTTGCCCATACCTGCATTAAGCGATGGCCCATGATTTTTGAAACACTCTGTATATTAAACTTATTCCTTTTTCAACACAAATTTTTCACATGTTCCTTGCAGCCCAATTTATCCAGACATCGATTATTTCAATTTTCATTTGAAAAATGGAGAGGGAAGGTTTGAACCTCCAACTTGTATAAAGCTACGTGAAAATAGTCATATAGTCGAATGCGGTCTTATCGTGCGGGTCCGAAGGTCACCAACATTATGGATTAAATCATAAAACACAGTGAATACCAAAATGTTGTGTGATTCTTTTATCGAGCTAATAAATCTCGATGGGCTATTTACAAATATACAGGGAGAAAAAAAAATAGTTTTTTTTTTGTTATATTACGCAATACTATTAAGGTAGCCCCTTATATTATTTTATATATTAAATGCCGAGGGACTAAGTAAGAAAATTCAGTAAATATGTATTTGGTTAAAATTTTTTGGTTGGCAAAAACAAAAATACACAAAATGGCAAGGCGGTTCGAATCAGTGGAACAATCAGGATATGTTCTATTTATACAGCCACTTAATGAAAGTGAGATTTTTTTATCAATCACCAAAAATTATGAGCCCCGCTTGACCTAAAAATCTAACCACTTATACAGTGTCATTTATTTAAATGCGGGCCACCCCTGTGCAAAGAAAAGTTGTTTTTTTTTGTATTGTGATAACAAAAAAATTTATTTTGCAAAAATATTATACACTTTTGTTAAAAACACAAGATAATAAGTTATTACTTCCTTCGTGAAATTTTTTCAGATCTTTACGTTTAAGGGTCCCTAGAGGCCGGAAAACATGTTTTTTCAATTACGTCTGTCTGTTCGCGGCATAGCTAAAAAACTGCTTATCCGATTTCTTCAAATTTCAGTCTAAAATTAAGAACCATGCATTCGAAAAATACAGGCTATATATATATATATATATATATATATATATATATAGCCTGTATTTTTCGATAGCTCCGAATTTCTGGTAAAGCGATTTTACCGATATTTATATATCAAGTTTTGTCTCATAATTAATAAAAAAATTTACTTATTTTAAAAATGCTTTAAAATTGGAACAGTATTCTATAATTATTTATTTAATGCCTACAAAATTACAAATGTACTATAAAAGTAGGCAAAAAAATGGTGTCAAATCTAATAAAAAAAATTTTATATTAAAATTCACTGGCTAATATCCAGGAGCCAGTGGCAAAAGCTCTGAGAATCGGTATAAAGAATGTACAGAAACTTGTGCATGAAAAAAAAACATAATTTACATCCGAAGAAGATTAAAAAATGTACACGAAAAAATCCAAAGGCAAAGTTACAATGCAAAAATGGATATTTATAATGCAATTTATGATTTATACACGTCAAAGACTAATATAATTCTTCAGAAACTTTTTAATATTATAGACTAAAATATATCATCATCACTTAAAAAGTCCTCATCTTCTGAGCCGTCCTCAAATGGCGCAATGATCATTGGTGCTATTTCGACATCTAGAACTCGTTCTCGATTCCACCAATCCCATATTAATTTCTCCGTATGTTCCACAGATTTCTTCCAGTACTTCGGCGTAATATAATTTAATGAACTTTGCCAAACAATTTGCATTTCATCTGATGTAAGACCATCGTTCACGTGTTTTTCGTAATATGATTTTGCCCCAGCCCATATTAATTCTATTGCGTTAAACTGGGAATGGTATGGCGAAAGTCGTAAAACCTCATGTCCATTTTCCTGTAATATTTCGTCTACGGCATATATTGTTAGTTTTTAATAGATTTTGCCATTAAAAGAAGTTCTAGTTTCAGCATATTGGGTCAAGGATTTTGTTTTTGTTTTATTAGCCAGCCATAAATATCACTTTTCTTCCAGGATGAAGTAGGTTGTTTATTTAAGATTCTTAAATGATAAGATGCATTGTCCAGAATGATTAAAGATGGAGCATCTAAATTTGGAATCAGTTGTTCTTTTAACCACTTTTCAAACAGTTCACAGTTCATATTATCATGGTAGTCCATACTTTTGGATGTTGAAGAAAACAGTAAACTTGCACCTGGGAGAAATCCTGTTGAAAAACCTGCATGCAAAATGATGAACCGTTTTCCCGTTCCACATCCCTTTTTTCTCTTGACACTTTTTACAGACTCGACCTGCCAAGATTTCGAACCACTTCCATTAGAAAATATCCAAGTCTCGTCTAAAAATACCACTTTTCTAAATTTTTAATTAACATTTTCCGTGTATTTCTTTAAAAACTGGATACGCTGACTTGCTATATGTGGCAACTCGCATAAAAATCTTCGAGTACAGTCCTTTTTACAACGAAAACCCAACATTTTTATTAATTTTGACAACGATTTTAGGCCAATTTCCAATATGCCTCGATTTTTTAAAGCTTCTTTTAAAACTTGAAGGGTTATATTATTTTGTGATATGTATAGATCGTAAATTACATTACGAACATCCATTTTTTACAATGTCACTTAAGTCTTTGGCTTTTTTCGTCTACATTTCTTAATCTTCTACGGTAGTAAATTATGCTTTTTTTCATGCACAATTTTCTGCACAGTCCTTATACTGATTCCCAGAGCTTTTGCTACTGTCTCCTTGATATTGGCCGTTGAATTTTCATTTTCGTAATATTTTATTAGATTGAATACCATTTTTTTCTCTTGTGGATGCAAAAAAACCCGAAAATTGTTTTCTATTACTCATTTTGTCACTGACCTGTCAATCTGACTTTGAAGTGACATCGCTCAAAGATTTTTGCAACTGTTTTTTGCTACGGTATTTATATGTTTATCCTCTTTTTTCATATGAAAATATCATAGGTCTATCTAATTCATCTTCCGGATTTTATACGGAGGACATGATTACACGTAATAAAAGAAAAGCAAACTTAAAAAGTTTGTCGTTGATAAATCGTATGACCCGCTCGATAACGCTGCTTTTGACTATAGCACAATCCAAATCGGCTTACTTATGATAACTTCGTTATACAGTTGCAAATTGGGACAATCATTATAAATAATTTGTACAGTCTTAGAAGTACCGAACAAAAGTTTAAGAAACACTCCCAAAAGCAAATATTGAGGACTAAAACCGGGGAGAAAACACAATTTTCCACTTTGTTAATTTGATGAGATGAAGTTTCTTATTTCTGAATGAATTTCTTTACATTTCGTTCCTGAGGGTTTCATAAAACCGGGAAGTATTTCGAATATCTTAGAAATCTCCCTCAGAACGTATAACGAAGTGTCGGAGAATTTTAATTTCTCTCGGGATTTTAAGGGTTACGTTCTTTTGTTTCTCTTTCGCGAAATGGTATATTCAAGCGGACCAAACTAGATGGAACACCAACTTTAAATAAAATCATATCGACGTTTTTTTTCAACTTTCATACATAATTAATTCAAAAGATTTTCAAAAAAAAAATTCCCACCTCCCCCCAAGAAAGCACATTTCCCAACTGGACAAAGTAAACTCGAAAACAGATGATAACACACATGTGTTGTTTTTCTAACACATGAATATGTTAGGAAAATAACGCACATCATTGTACAATATCGTAAAGTCTGTTTTGTTTGTTAATAACAACCTTTTAAAAATAGCTTATTGGGTTACTCTGCAATAAAAAAAAACATTATTTGTATTAATGCTCGCAGAAATAACGTTACTGTTATAATAAATAAGAATATTATTAGTAATATAATTTCCATAGAATCGGCTCCAACGTGCGACGCGTTGAACGTTAAAATGTTCCGAACTAGGCTGGGTAAGGTGAAACAAAAGGGCAAGTTACGCGTGATCGGCTGGCGCTACGTAATCACTTGTGTTTTTAAAAGATGTGTAGTAGATAGGTGTTTTTATTGATTTTTCTTTGTGTTGTGAGAAAAATATTTTACACAAGTCGCTGGAAAGAACACTAACATATTTTTCGTGATTTACGTAGAACTTCACTCTCCTATATTATATGCCACTCAGAGCCGAATAAACATGGCGTCAAATGAAAACGTCGACAAACGTGAGCGAAGTCAAGAAGTAAAAAGTGTGTGTTTTTACTGTACAAAAAGTATGTAAAATGTTCCAAAACCAAGCAGCAAAACAAAGCGCAATTTGTGTCCATAAAGCCGAGCGATCGTCAACAACAACGCCAAGTGATGTGGAAAGGGATGTAGAAATCACCCTTTTAAGCAGGTTGGTAGAAAAGGTGAGTAGCAAGAACAGCATCTTATAAGATAACGTGTCCCTCCTGAAGGAGAAAATTATTCATCTTGAGGGAAATCTTAAGATTGCATTGGAGAAAGATAAAAACATCCAAGATCTTTCCACCACATTACAATCATTCTAATTCGAAATATCTAAATTCCGAAGCAATCCCTGCGCAGGAGCTAACACAACTCGGAAAACCTTCCCCAGGTGGAAATTAACGAAATAACAACGGAACCTGTAAAAAAAGTCGAACGAAATAGTGAAAACATCGAAAATGGGGACCATAGTGATAGATAGAGACAATGTATGTCTGGCTCTTCATATCTTGTCTTGTGGCTGATACTACAGCAGAAAATATTATTAAGTACGTGAAAAATAATAGTATTTCCAATTGTACCTGCGAACGATTAAGAGGTGTACAACTCATTTAAACTCGGAATTCAACAGGAACATAAATAAGAGATAATGAAAGCAGCAATTTTGGCCAAGAAGCATTGCGATAAATAACCTTTTAAACTCGAAGAGACTATTTCTAAATTCTACGTAGCAACATTCGGTCACTAAGAACTAAAATCCATGATCTAGAAACTTTTTTGGTGGATAATCCATTTACAGTCTTAACACTGGCTGAACATCGGCTGACTAATGATGAATTAGTGACCTATAATATTGATGGATATACAAAAAGCGGATATACTGCTAGGAATGAGTTTAGGTATGGAGGTGCTCTAATATTTACAAATATAAATTGTAATTCTTAAACATCTACTTTTTTAACAATAAATATAGAAAAATATGAGCTTATTTCTAGATATATTAACCAAATCTGTTAATGTTTTTATAAATGTTGTTTATAGGTCACCATCTGTCGTCGTTGGCACCGTTCCGGAGACAATGAGTTCTGCTCTTCAACAGATTGGTGGTTGCAAGAATATTGTCTTAGCACGAGACTTTAATGTTCTGTTTGACACTAACCAAATAGAGAGAGGCTACTACTACCTTGACATAGGTGGCATGGGTGAGTCTTTTAAATTAGAACAAGAAATTTTTAGACCCATAACAAAGAAAGTTTGAATACATTTTTTCAAGTTCAAGTTCAATCATATAACTGGAACTTTCTAAATGAAACTAAAACTATTTGTTGGTGGGAGCCTTCTTGCAATCATTTCCGCAAAATACTTACCTGGTTAGATCTGATAAACTGGCTAGAGTAGAGTGGTTTACTGAGCCATTAATGATAATGAGAGATAGGCTTCATTTTTGTGGGGAAATGTGTAGGCTGTACAATACTCCGGGTAATCGAGAGGAGTTTAAATCATTTAAAAAAAAATATAATCAGGCCACCTTAAATCACTAATGTATAGCAAACGATAATATGATTAGAACTGCATCAAATCGTACTAAACGCATGTGGAAAATTAAAAATAGGAATGGGGGATTTTTTTTGGGACAAACGCTAGAGCACATTAAAATTTGGTCAATTATAGACCCGTGTTTCCCACTTAAGGTCTTCATTGACTAGTTGAGAAACGGGTATAACTAGCGCCAAAACTTAATACATCAAAACCACACCAGAGTCCAACCAACAAGACCACATCCGAAATTTTCACCGGACTATATATATATATATATATATATATATATATATATATATATATATATATATATATATGCAATCTGTTGTAGGAAAAAGAAACTAAAAACATTTTTGAAAAAGACATGGAACTACCTGTCGAAACGTCAAATTAAATTAAATATGACAAATAATTAAAAAATCGTTTTAATTTTATGAACACGCATCCCCAGAAAAGAAGTACCTAATTACTATATATATATATATATATATATATATATATATATATATATATATATATATATATATATATATATATATATATATATATATATATATCGATCGTCGTTTTTATATATATATATATATATATATATATATATATATATATATATATATATATATATATATATATATATATATATATATCGATCGTCGTTTGACTAAAATGGATCATTGTGTCTGCTGTGATGCAGAACATGTTCCAAACAAGGATCATTTTCTTGTTATGACGTTGGTGTAAGTGGAATGAAAACATACTATCATATATATATATATATATATATATATATATATATATATGTAGAAAAGCAAAAATATTTAATTCTTGCAGGAAAGCGACCTACAAGAAGAAATTGCTTTTGTTTATGTCATACTACATGCTTTCGCCTAAATCCTATGGATCGCAGCTGGAACTCTCCGGAGCCCCAATAGGTGGCGCTAAGTATTATGCTAAACCCTTTCTACTTTGAAACATGTTTTCGTTTTTGATTATGACGCATCGATGATCTCTGAGCATATGAGATCTCCCTGGATATAAGCCTGCCTGATGAGAGTAAAGGCCCAGAAATCGATCGCAGGAGGGATATCCTATTACATAATCAAAAGCAATTTCTTCTTGTAGGCCGCTTTTCTGCAAAAATTAAATATTTTTGCTTTTCTACATATATCCTTTTACGGTGAAGAAATCTGCATAAAGGTGTCTGAAAACACATTTTTATTTGATCTGAGATCTGTGTCTAATGCAATGAGTAAAAATATCCGCATTTTACTGATCGCTTTAGTTAAAACTGGTTTTCACTGCATGCTAAATGGTAAGAATATGATCTAGTATATTATGGAATACTTACAGCGCTCTGGTTGGTCGAGCGAAAGACGGTTTCGGTGAAATTGGCTGAATTTTTTATATGTTGTAGTTCTTGATCTCTCGAGCAAACGATACCTAGGATGCAATCTAATCCTACGACTAGTTTTTAATACACAGGGTGTTAAAGTGTGCCCAAACCGTATATACGAAAGATGGAGAAAACAGTATGACACCAAATTAGTATTTCCAACATATTTAACGTATAGTACTTCTCAAAATAAGAAAAAGTTTTATACGAAAATAGGTCTGCAAATGCTTTATTTTCGAGATACAGGCTCTTGTATTGTAAAACGTATTCGCCCTATATCTCGGAATTGAAAGATTTTTGATCTTATATTCATATAAAACTTGTTTCTTGTTTTGGGACGTACTATTATACGTTAAATATGTAGAAAAAACTAATTAGTATCAACCTATCTTTCCTATGTATTTTATATGAGGTTTAGGCAAACTTTAACACCCTTTATATTAAAGGCTATTCGCAGGATTAGATTGTGCCCAGGGTTTCTTTTGCTCAGGATGTCAAGAATTACTACATACAAAAAATTCACCCAACTTCACGGAAACCGATTTTCCATAGGGTTGTGCATGGTTCTTTGTCCTCTGGTATTGGTTTAAATAGTTGTATTATGCCCTTTAAATAGTAGGCCGATTTTTTATAAAAACCGTAAACTTGATAACGTCGCCAATACCACTATCTAATGCAGCATGTACCCTCTTACTGTAGTTAAGAACGTTTAAGATACTTTTGAGTATATTTTGCCACTTTCGCTCTTCGTAATTTTTTCTGTTTTTGTATCATTTCTTCATTTACTAAGTTTTTATAGTAAGCAAAGGCTAAAGTTATTTGTTATAGACGTTGATTAAAAATAGGGTAAAAAATTTATGTAATATTTAGTTTTCTTATAAGTTACAAAATAGTGTGTGAGAAAAGTTTGTTATCAACATATTTCTTTTGACTTGTTTTAGAATTTTATCAATATTACTGGTTCTTACTGATAAAAAACTTAGTTGGAAATATATATTTTTTTTTATAGATCGCATTTTTACTATTACATTAGTAAGAACGGGTTTTATCTAAAAAACTTAGTAAAATACCGAAATTACCAACAGTCATAACTAGATATAACTAATAAGAATCCGATATTAACATTAACATATATATATATATATATATATATATATATATATAAAGAAGTTTTATTTCGGCTCTAGCGGTCCGTGGGAAAAAAAAGAAGAAACTCTTTTTATCTTAAGTGCTCAATATTTCGCCAATGTTTATTAACTTTATCAGGAGCAACTACAAAAATTATAAAGAATAGGTCCAATTAGAATTATAACATTAAAATGACAATCAAAAGAATAAAATTTTGTCTAGATATTAGATATACACAGTCAATACATACCTAAAAATTACTTACAAGATGGTAGAATCAATAATTTTTAAATTTTAACATTTCTACGTTACAACAGCTCAAATAATGTGGCTTTTTTAGTGATAATATTCATGTCCCAGCAGTTGAATTGCAAAAAAGGAGAACAAAATATATTAGCTACACAAGCCTTATCTAGATGTTAATAAATTCTACGAGGTGAACTATTCTACGGTGTGCATTTAAAAAGTATTGTTGCATAAAATTTAAAAGATTACAATAAATATGGCTCAGCTGATTGGTATCTGATTTATAATTAATGCAATTTTTGTTCTTTTTTATGTGGTACATTTCTAAGAATAATCTTTTTTTGTAATTCGATTCCATCTCTAAAATTTTAACATTGGAAAAGTTAAAATTGTGGCCTGTTTTTTGATTGTGTTCAGCCAATGCACAAGAGATTGTCCCTAAACGGCAATCACTTTTGTGGCCGGTTATTCTTTACCTAAGCCACTGAGATGTTTGCCGTTTTTGCCAATTTAATAACCTAAAACAAAGAAAACTCTCACATGATCGTATATTTATTGAAAACAGCAAGTGGTTTAAAAATATTTCGTCTGTAGATATTCCTACCGAAATAGTAGACTTTCTTTCTTTGGGACCAAAATTTGGTGTATCAAGCACAAGCAAAGGTTTTCGATCGAATGTTTTTATGGTTGGCCTCGAAAGCATTATAGATGATGTCCCTAACGATTCCAAGGATTTAATAAGAGCACGAGCTACTAACATAGTTACTCAATTTATGCCAAACACACACAAAGAACAATCAAATCAATTTAATATATTATATTATAAAACTAAAAATTTCTTAAAACTCCATCCTAACCGTTACATTTTACAATCGGATAAGGGTAGTTGCACGATGGCTATTGACAAGAGTGAGTATATACAAAAAACCGAAACAATGTTGCAAGATACTTCCACTTATAACAAATTAACTAAAGATCCAACAACCTCGATACAAACTGTATATAATTATTTGATTAAAAGCTTAAAAACGAACAAAGAAATTACCGAACAAGAATATAAACAACTTGTAATTTATAATTCATCTTTCCCGAAACTATATTGTTTACCTAAAATTTACAAAACAAATGTCCCTTTTCGGCCAATAATTAGCTCTATTAATTCTACGACCTATTATATATCAAAATATTTAGCAGAAATTTTAACAAATGCTTTGGGAGATGAAACTAATTACAACATCAAAGACACATTTTCGTTTGTTAATATTATGAATAATTTTCAGTTACCTAATAACTATGTATTAGTCTCGTTAGATGTTGTGTCTTTATTTATTAATACTCCCTGTAATCTAGTAATTGACATCCTAAACACTAAATGGGAAACAATTAAGAAATTCACCAAACTTTCAAAAAATAATTTCATAAATTTAATCAAATTTGTCTTTAAAAACACTTACTTTAGTTTTAATAATAGGTTCTATAAAAAAATTTTTGCCACCCCTATGGGCGCACCCATAAGCCCTATTCTTGAAACAACAGTTTTAGATCATTTATTTAGAAGTGTTATCCCCAATTTGCCATTTCAGATACCTTTTATATATAAATACGTGGACGATGTAATTTGTTCAGTATCGGAGGATAGTACAGAACTTATTTTGCAATATTTTAACTCATTTCATAAAAATATTCAGTGTACTATTGAAAAAGAAAACCAACGTAGTGTACCATTTTTGGACACTACGCTAATTAGGAACCCAGAAATTAAAATTATTTTGCATTGGTATTAGAAACCAACAGCATCCGCTAGATTTTTAAATTATTTCTCTAACCATCCAAAGAATCAAAAATATAGTACAGTAATAGCCATGAAAAACAGAGTAATGCATATTTCTGATGATTTATTTTTACAAGACAACTTAAAAAAATATTAGAGATATTTTTAATTAATGGGTATCCGAAACATATTCTAAAAAAACTGATTTATAATTCAAATACATATGATGGACCTACACAAGAGGTTCAACCGCTTGAGCTTAAATATAGAAAACTACCATTTATAAGTGGCCTAACTAATAATATTGCAAAATTATTCAAAGATTTTCCACACATAGAAATAGCAATATATAATACAATAAAAAACTTGAATCAATTCTCTAGGGTCAAAGATCAAACACCCTTATTATTTGATAGTAACGTTGTGTAACAGTTGTCCTGCTTGGAATGTGATGGACAGTATATCGGGCAAACATCTCAGTGGCTTAGGCAAAGAATAACCGGCCACAAAAGTGATTGCCGTTTAGGGAAAATCTCTTGTGCATTGGCTGAACACAATCAAAAAACAGGCCACAATTTTGACTTTTCCAGTGTTAAAATTTTAGAGATGGAATAGAATTACAAAAAAAGGTTATACTTAGAAATGTACCACATAAAAAAGAACAAAAATTGCATTAATCATAAATCAGATACCAATCAGCTGAGCAATATTTATTGTAATCTTTTAAATTTTATGTAACAATACTTTTTAAATGCACACCGTAGAATAGTTTACCTCGTACAATTTATTAACATCTAGATAAGGCTTGTGTAGCTAATATGTTTTGTTTTCCTTTTTTGCAATTCGACTGCTGGAACTTTAATATTTTCATTAAAAAAGCCACATTGTTTGGGCTGTTGTAACGTAGAAATGTTAAAATTTAAAAATTATTGACTCTACCATCTTGTAAGTAATTTTTAGGTATGTATTGACTGTGTATATTTTGTGTATGTGTTTATTCTTTTGATTGTCATTTTAATGTTATAATTCTAATTGGACCTATTCTTTATAATTTTTGTAGTTGCTCCTGATGAAGTTAATAAACATTGGCGAAATATTGAGCGCTTAAGATAAAGAGTTTCTTCTTTTTTTCTCCCACGGACCGCTAGACTCGAAATAAAACCTCTTTGTAATTTCTGTACGGTCGAAAATATTTAACTTATATATATATATATATATATATATATATATATATATATATATATATATATATATATATATATATATATATATATATATATATATATATATATATATATATATATATATATACAGTTCTTGTGACTTCCGTTTCACAGCGTTGCATAACAAATGGGCTTCCATTTGCTCTTCCCCCAAACTCGAGTGGTTATGAGACTCGTGTTCTCGAGAAACAAGATTTTCAGCAACTATTGTATAATAGGTCGCCTTCCAGTTTTTTCCTCTACACCGCCAACGATTTTCAAAATTATAGTTTTTCCTAAATTTGCATATTATTATTCTGATCACCTGTCCCTTTATGGCATAGGTGCAAAGTGTCTCTATTAAAAAATAAACTTTTTTGGTCTGTATTTCCCTCAGGTAAAGGAGGCGGAAATTGTATTTTTTGAAAACACAGCCTACCAATATTTTGATTTTACTGCTATTTAGAAAATGTTGATTTAAGCTAAAAATAAATAAATAAATAAATAAATAATCGCCTTTATATTACAGAAATGCATATTTATATAGACAGTGTAATAATATTCAAAAAAAAAGTGGCACCACAATGAGGCGAAGTGTAGCACAAGTCGGCTACTCTACTTAACCTCAAAAGTAATGCAGAAAATGTATAAGTATATAAATAAAAGAAAATCTAATATAGAGCAAATATAGATAGAATCAATATATCCAAAATAATTCACAAGTAATTGCATATTTATAATTTAAAATATAAGAAAATTATGGAGAAATTTGAAATTGTGACACTAAAGACTTTAAGTACTTTGAATAAAAATTTGCCAATAAAAAAATTTTAAATTGTTTTTTGAACTGAGTTACATTAAGTGAGATAAGGTTATGTTGCAAAAAGTTTTATGTTTTAACGGCATTATACGTAAATGACCTCTGAAACATGGCTGAACGATGGTGAGGCACAGTTAAATGACTGGTAAAACGAGTCCTGTCATAAATATTCTTACGAGGTACCAATTTGTTTTTTAGTTGAACAGATGCATCAGGGTTATTTAAAATACTTAATAAAATAGCAGCCATATGATGAAGTCTGGGATACAAAAATGAACCTGCATCAGGAATTTTGAATCTTCTGGATCCTATTTTTATCCAAAATATCAATACAGTTACCATAAATAAAATCACAGTAATTAAAGTTGGATAAAACAAAGGATTCGCACAGATTTTTGCATAAGCGTAAATTTAGGATGTGTCTGTTATTGTACAAAAGTTTTAAAGCTAAAAATGATTTTTGCATGAGTTTTTTAGCATGTTCTTTAAATCTTAAATTTGAGTCTATCATAATGTCAAGATTCTTTGCTGACTCAATTATAGGTAGTGTCGTACCATCCAGAGCAACATTAAACCCTTCTTTTAAGGTATTTACCTGATTTTTATTTCCGAAAAACATAACTAAAGATTTTGTGGGATTTAATTGTAAGCTTTGCTCGGACGACATTATTTTTAAATTGTTTAAATCATAATTAATTAAATCTGATGCTTGTAGGGAATCCTGAATATTAAAAGAATAGTAAAGCTGAGTATCATCAGCATACACTTGTGTTTGGCAATATTTTGTAGATTTCAGAATGTCAGCTGTATAAATAAGAAATAGTAAAGGGCCCAATATTGACCCTTGAGGCACTCCAGAGAGAATCGAAATTTGTTTTGAGAATTTATTTGCACAATATATTTTTTGAAACCTGTTTTCAAAATAAGAATTAATAAGATTAAGGGATGCTTCATCAAAGCCATAATATTTTAATTTGGAACAAAGAAGTTTTTGGTCGATGATATCAAAAGCTTTAGAGAAACCGAGAAGTACTAGCAAGGTACATTTCTGCTGATCCCAAGCTCTTAAAACGTCATCTATTACCGTAGATAAAGCCACCGAAGTACTAAATGTTTTTCTAAAATCACATTGAAAATCTGGTAAAATTTTATTAAATAAGACAAAAGTATACAGTTGGTTGTTTAAAATTTTTTCAAAAATTTTAGAGAGAGTTGGTAAAAGGCTAATAATCCTTAAATCATCGACTTCGGATGGACATGATGTTTTCGGTATTGGTTTACCAATTGCCATTTTCTATGCAGAGATTAATAATATGAACAAGATATATATCAATAAAAGGGCTGCAATATTGCAGCATAGATGCCTTAATGCCATCTACACCCGCAGCATCATTTTTAAAATTTTTTGACACTAAATATTCCTCTTCAACTGTTGTCAACTTAAAAGAAAAACTAATATTATTTTTAAAAAGATTATTACTATAGAACTCAATTTTATTATCACAATTTAATACATACTGCAAAAAAATCCACTAATTAAATTGTGATTCTGCAAATTTTCGAGGATGGTTTTATTGTTTTTATTGCAGACATTTAAATGTTTTAATGCCCTCCAAATTTTACAGTGGTTTTGATCAGCAGACAGTGAATCAAGATACCTTTTTTTTTCACGTCTCACTACCGATAGTGTGAAATTTCTTAACCTTTTATAAGCTACCCAATCATCTGGATCACTCGTTCTTCTCGACCTAATTTATAGTTAAACTGCAATAAACCATTCTGTGGTCGGATATATTATCCGCAGAGATCGTACCATGGCTTGAAACAAGTTCTGCATCTAAAACAAAAATTGGGTCAAGTAGCGTAGCCGCATTTCCGGATATTCTAGTAGGCTCATTAATAATTTGCGATAGGTTATAACTTTCAAAACAAGACAGCAATGGATTATTTAAATTAAAAAGGTCGATATTAAAATCCCCCATTATAATGACCTCATCAACAGAAGCGGCAACACTGGACAAAATATTATCAAAATCTTTAATACAGTTATTAATGTTTGTTTTAGGTCGACGGTAAAATACACCAATTTTAAAAATGAAGTACTCAAGTGATTCATTAACTGGAAAATCAAACTGAAAAACTCAGGGGATATGTTCCCTTGAGGTAGGCCGCCACACCTCCTCCTCGGCTTTGTCGATCCCGCCTATAAAACCGATAACCTGGTACTGAAAATGCATCGGAATCAACACCATTATGCAGCCATGTTTCAGAAAGTAGCATTATATCAAAATTTTGACTCTCCAAAATGTATCTAAAATCATTGAAACTAGTAAACATTGTTTGTATATTCAGGTGTCCCAACTTCATTATCTAAAATTATTCAAACCAAAAAATATATATTTATATATGTGTGTGTGTCAAGAAGAAAAAAGTTGTATGCAATCACTCAATATATCAAAACACTAATTAACTACCTAGAAATTCAACAAAAAAAAATCGATTTTCTGCCTCACTCCCATAAATGTTGAAAACCTTTAAATTACAAAATCGTAAAAAGAAAGAAAAAACCAAACTATATTTGCAAAATTTAATGGCTGCAAAAAAAGATTATACAATACCCTACATATCTCATAAACAGGTGTGATGAAAATAAAATGAAATTTATCTAATAAATATTTAATGATTTTGGCGGTAAGAGTGCAATTAAATAATCCTAAATTATGAAATGCAAATTCCAGAAAAATAAAAAAAAGAATGCTAAAATTAAAATAACAAATAAATAAAAGCATATTCTCGTTGGGTCTATTATAAAAATCCCACTCATTAAAATTTTAAACTATGTTTCGTTTCCGTTCTTTGCGAACGAGAACATATACATATATCACATTTCTGAAAGGACCCGGAAAATACTCAGTACATTAATATCGTGACAAAATATGCTAACGGCAACACAAAAAGGGCAACAAAAACCGAAACCTGGCAACTTTCAATTAAAAACTTTAATGAATCCCGGAGAAATATAAAATCTGGAACTAGACGAGAGCGGCATAAAAAGTTGTTGGCTCGGCGGCTCAAGCCATTACGCTTCAGAAATTTAATGAATTTTCAAGGAATTGCCAGGGCGAGGGGAGAATCTCGGTTTTTAATGACATCAGCCCTTATTGGCGGGGGGATATTAAAATGTAATTTTGTTTTTGCCGCGGTTTCGAGATTTCCGCGAACGGGCGGCCGAGATTATTCTGCGGCGACAGATCCGAAGATTTAATGTCTTGCTATGCACAGAATACGTGCGTCACTTATGTGATTACAAGAATGTGTTTAAAGTGAATTTAACGGAAAATGGACCTGACTGAATGACTGCAATAAAACTGCCTGGGTCAATTCCATTGTGTAAGCAATCCAGAAAGTGTATTTATTAGAGATTTGAGGGTGTAAAGAAAACGTGTAGTGATACTCGTATGTTATGTTTATATTAATTTGACCAAATGAAAAAAATCTGAATAATACAATCCCTTCGATACTACTAACTTATATTATTTTAAAATTTAAAATATATTACATTTCGAGGACTACAAAGTATAGATAGAACAAGCCATAGGTGTAGAACCAGGGGCGTGCGGTGAAATTTTAAGAAAAGGAAGCAATTTCTAGAAACTTACCTATTTGTAATGTAATTCGATTCTTCGATCATTTTTTGCAAATTCGTCAATGACGTCATCATAAAAACGTTAATGCTCCGATATATTTTAGAGAAGTTTATTTTCAATGGACAACAGCGATGTATGCGAAAGTCTCTCCTGCCCCGTTGAATTTCTCACGAAATTTTATATACGTTTAAGTGTTGAAAAATTGCGTTCTACTGATGAACTTGTGGCAGTTTTTGTCAATACTAATTCACACAATTTCGACACTTCGGTGTAGGCATCTTCCAGCAAAAATTGCATATTCCTTAGCGTTATTTTTTGCGCTAATGTCATAAGTTTCGTAAATCACTTTTAGTTCAGATATCGCAGTAACACTCGGTCGACAGAACTGGCCATAATGAAGAAGAAGAGATTTAACCATCTTCTGGAAAAGTTTTGTCCTTAAATGCATCAAAATGCCAGAGCTCGAGGAATTTAAAATTATTTAAACCGTTAAATCTATAGTTTATATGTTGCTGAATTTGATCGATTATTTTATAAAAGAGGCGTCTGTATGATGTTTCAACATCTCCGACCTTGTCTGTTGGAAGACCCTTGGCTTGTGGCTCTACATTTAACGTTATCGTTTTCTCCCAAAATAGGTCAAAGTCATCTCTTTTTTGGCTTAACATGAGCTAAAAATCATCCACTTTTGTTAGGCAAAAAGCAATATCATTTGTTTTAGTTTGTGATATATTAAAAACGTTTTCCGAGAATGGAAATATTTCTGAAAATATGTTCAAAAAATAATTAAAATTAAAATCTCCTTTCAAACAGTCCAAAAACTCCCTCGAACTCTTTATTGCTTCTGAGTACCACGTTTCATTATTTTCTATTATATTCTCAAATAGTTCAGTCAGTGATTCACGATTTTCAGATACTGTTAACACAAGTCTTCCATTATAGTTCCACCTGGTAGGAACTACTTTGGGCAATCGTTTGTGGACAAGTCCAAAGCTTGTGTACGTTTTGTTGACTTGGAAAAAAAAGCAGTCATGCCATTTAAAGTAACGAAAAATACTTTATACTCTTTAATGTGATCGATGGACTGGGATAAAACTAAATTTAATTTATGACCAAAACAAGGGACAAACACGGTACTTGGGAAAGTTTCTCGAACTACCTAATTGTCCTGCCATCACTGCAGCTCCATTATAGCTTTGAGCAACTAATTTTTTCTCTCCATTAACTTCTTTAGTAACGTTATAAACTACGGTAACTACTTAAAACCTAAAAATCGCTCTTGAATACTTCACTCTGTTTTAACGTAGCGTATTACTATAGATAATTGGCTAAAATTGGTGATATTAGTAGTTGTTTCGTCCAGAACAATAGCAATGAACCGCGCCTCGCCAATCTCCTGCTTAATTCTTTTTAGAATAATAGTTGCAACAGCGGAAATTAAATCATTCTGGATTCGATTCGACGTTCCGCGAGAAACGCTAGACTGCTCTAAATAATTTTTTAAGCAATCATCATATTTAGCCATTAAACTAAGTAAATCTTGAAAAATTTCTCTATTTGAAGAAATCCTTGTTTCGTCATGACCTCTAAATCCCAATTCGTGCTGTCCGAGAAAACAAACAACATCGATAAGTCTTCTTAATATTTGCCTATTTTTATCGACTAGCTCATTGTGTTGGCGGTAAATTTCCAACTGTTTATTAAGGGCGTGTTCAATTCTGGTTTTGCCGAAGACTTTTTCTTTTATGACGGCCTGCAAATGCGCTTTGGACATAATGTGTCTTTTTGCACCTTTATGGAAATTGTTTAAATCGAAAAAACCAGTTTTATTCCAGAGACCTTTTTCATTTTCAAAAAGTATGTAAAACATGTACAACAAAATAATTTACTTATATTTTCACACCCTGTTAGCCATTTAAATTGTTCGTATTGTTTTTCCGGATAAAAATGTCTAATACAGTTTTTCATTTTTATGGTTAAATCTTTCATAGGCGGTTTTGACCTTCCTTTGGAAATTATCTGAAACTTATCAGCGAAGTTTAATGTTGGAAATCCCTTTATTATTAAGACACACACTCTTCTTACTAAATTCTCCAACATTTTCAACGTTATTACCGACAGCCGAAGTTGACGGTATTTGCATATCCACGTCCGCATTATTGTCTTCCATATCGCACCATGCACGACGCGACGTACGTATCACACAACACACGGTAGCCGTTCAAACAAAGAACCTACTCCAACGATAGCTTCCGCCCCCACTTAAAGCACGCGACTGAATGCAAAAATTGCAAACAGCCGGTGGAAAGTTCAATAACCTCTGACTCGATTCACAGGAAATCAAGCATACAGCACTTGGCTGCAGAGAAGCTAGCGGCCCGCATAGGTTCCATTCGATTTCTATTGTGGCTCGGTTGGAGTCAAGGCCGCATTTATTATGGGCTTGATAATTAAGATAATATTTTAGCATTTTTAATATAAACTAAATTAATGGTTTCCTATTTCAAAAATTACATTTTAGAAGATATTTTGCAATTTTTTTTTGGGGAAGCACTGCTTCCCTTGCTTCTATGGACTGCACGCCTCTGTGTATAACATTAAAATCAAAAAAATAATAAAATTGTGCTTCAGCACGTGACATATATCAACAAACTACATCACAGATATACCTAACTAATTATTATACAAAGTAGTCAGAAGATTTTTTATTCATTTCTAAATTGTGCTTTAGAAGGGAGACATTAGATTTATTCCGAGCGTCATAATTATGGTGAGAACTATTAAGCCGACAAAGATGTTTGTTCTTATGAAAATAAGTCAACAATTCAGGTAAATAAATTAAGTGGACAGTAAAAATATTATTTTTGTGGAAACTTCCCCTACACGACGTTGAGTATGACAAACCAAAAATAATCCGAACAACCCGTTTCTGTGCCAGTTGTATTCTACTGATGTCGGATGACTGACCCCAAACAACAATATTGTAAGCATCTGAAGAATAAACAAAGGCACAGTAAACACTTGAAAAGGTTTCAAGAGTTACGTAGTTCTTTAAAGAGTTTAAAACATGGAAGCTCTTAGTGATTTTTGAACACACCTTAGAAATTTGCCCATTCCAGGTTAAATCACTATCAATACAAACCCAAGAAATTTATTGAGTCGCTTAAAACTAGCTTGTGACCATCTAGATCAGAAATAAGACCACATGATGTTTTGCGTACTGTTTTTATTTCCATACAGACAATTTTCACCTGATTAAGTATAAGTATTTTTCCTACACTAGGAAGAAAAATCCTTCAGAATAAAATTGTCTTTACTCCTCGATGCAGCTATATCCGGATCCGGAAAAACAATAAAGTTGTTTTTATAACTGATCTTTTTTGTTTAAATGTTTTTTGAAAAACTGATACTCTTCTCAAATCGCTTTCCCATTTGTATGGTTTTTCAAGTTCAAGTTCCTCTAATTCATTATAGGTGAAAAGGTAATTGTTGGCTTTTTATCTATAATTTTATTTTTTTTTGTTCCAAGGGTACACAAACCTCAAAATTCCAGCAAAAGCTGTAGAAGAATTCGTTATAGTTTTCATCGACATTGTCACCTTTGATTTCCTCATAAACTGAGTAAAAATAGTATGACAAATTTTTAACACTAAAAAACGAATATTACGGAAGAAATAGACATCTGTGTTGGTTGTATTAAGAAAAATAGGAAAAAGGCAGTAAACAAGCTCTCCAAAATGGACAGAGAGACCGGAGTCAAAGTTCTTACAGTTACTGATCATTTTCGGTCTATCAGTTACCACTAATCTCAAACAGAAAAAGAGGTGAATTTAGTACCACTACACACACTTGTAGGTTCTATCGAGGATAGCTGAAAAGATTCAAAAACGTCAGACAGCATCTTGTAACTTTTGCTCAAACCATTCCCATTAACATAAAAATCTCCACATAATATTATAAAGCTAAAATTAGATGTTGCCTGGATTAGGATTTCGTTTAAAATTATAGTAACTTGGATAAAATCCCCGTCTATAAAAATTAATAATGCCAATTCCATTGTCCAGTTTAATACATGAGCATTCTAAAATTGTTCCGGCAGAAAGGTTACTTATTAATATAAATTTCATTTGATTTATCCTTTGTCAACCAGTGCTCATTTAAATATAAAATGTCCGGTGAACGTTGCTCACAAAACAAATCCAACTAATTAACTTTATTTGACAAACACTGTATATTTATGTGAAATATTTTAAAATCAAAAACATTTCTTTTGTCAATTCTTGATTGTTGTAAACATACATGGGAATTTTACTCTAGATTTTTTCCAGCCCCAAATGGGAGAGACGTGGATGTAAAAAAGAGTTTTTATCAGAAGCAGTATTATTTTCTGACTCTACAACTACAGTAGAATGCGGTCTTATCGTGCGGGTCCAAAGGTCACCAACATTATGAATCAAATCAGAAAACACAGTGAATACCAAAATGTTGTGTGATTATTTTATCGAGCTATTAAATCTCGATGGGCTATTTACAAATATACAGAGAGAAAGGAAATAGTTTTTTTATTATATTACGCAATATTATTAAGATAGCTACTTAATATTATTTTATATAATAAATGCCGAGGGGCTAAATAAGAAAATTCGCTAAATATGTATTTGGTTAAACTTTTTTGGTTGGCAAAAACAAAAATACACAAAATGACAAGCGCCTTCTGTTTATACAGCCACTTAATGAATGTGAGATTTTTTTATTAATCACCAAAAATTATGAGCCCCGCTTGATCTAAAAATCTAACCTCTTATACAATGTCATTTATTTAAATGCGGGCCACCCCTGTGCAATGAAAACTTGTTTTTTTTTGTATTGTGATAACAAAAAAAATTTATTTTGGAAAAATATTATACACTTTTGTTAAAAACACAAGATAATTAGCTATTACTTCCCTCACGAGATTTTTTCAGATCTTTACGTTTAAGGGTCCTTAGATACCTGAAAGCATGTTTTCACAATTCCGTTTGTCTGTAGGTATGTCTGTCCGTCAGTGTGTCTGTTCGCGGCATAGCTGAAAAACTACTTATCCGATTTCTTCAAATTTCAGTCTAAAATTAAGGGCCATGCCTGCGAAAAATACAGGCTATATATATATATATATATATATATATATATATATATATATATATATATATATATATATATATATATATATATATATATATATATATAGCCTGTATATATATATATATATATATATATATATATATATATATATATATATATATATATATAGCCTGTATTTTTCGCATGCATGGCCCTTAATTTTAGACTGAAATTTGAAGAAATCGGATAAGTAGTTTTTCAGCTATGCCGCGAACAGACACACTGACGGACAGACATACCTACAGACAGACGGAATTGTGAAAACATGTTTTACGGCATCTAGGGACCCTTAAACGTAAAGATCTGAAAAAATTTTGTGAGGGAAGTAATAACAAATTATCTTGTGTTTTTAACAAAAGTGTATAATATTTTTCCAAAATAATTTTTTTTTGTTATCACAATACAAAAAAAACAAGTTTTCATTGCCCAGGGATGGTCCGCATTTAAATAAATGACATTGTATAAGAGGTTAGATTTGTAGATCAAGCGAGGCTCATAATTTTTGGTGATTAATAAAAAAATCTCACTTTCATTAAGTGGCTGTATAAACAGAAGGCGCTTGCCATTATCTGTATTTTTGTTTTTGCCAACCAATAAAGTTTAACTAAATACATATTTAGCGAATTTTCTTATTATATATAAATATATATATATATATATATATATATATATATATATATATATATATATACATATATATATATATATATATATATATATATATATATATATTATAGCCTGTATTTTTCGTTAGCCCCGAGTTTCTGGTAAACCGATTTTTATATATCAAATATAATTAATAAAAAAATTTACTTATTTTAAACACGCTTTAAAATTGGAACAAGTATTCTATAATTATTTATTTATTGCCTACAAAATTACAAATATACTAAAAAAGTAAGCAAAAAAATGGTGTCAAATCTAATAAAAAAATTTTTAAATAAAAATTCACTGGCTAATATCCAAGAGCCAGTGGCGAAAGCTCGGAAAATCGGTATAAGGAATGTACAGAAACTTGTGCATGAAAAAAAAACATAATTTACTACTAAGATTAAATTAAATGTACACGAAAAAAATCCAAGGCGAAAAACTTAAGTTAAAATGCAAAAATGGTTATTCATAGTGCAATTTATGATTTATACACGTCAAAGACTAATATAATCCTTCAGACACTTATTAATATTATAGACTAAAAAATATCATCATCGCTTAAAAAGGCCTCATCTTCTGAGTCGTCCTCAAATGGCAGAATGATCATTGGTGCTATTTCGACATCTAGAACTCGTTCTCGATTCCACCAATCCCATATTAATTTCTCCGTATGTTCCACAGATTTCTTCCAGTACTCCGGCGTAATATAATTTAATGAATCTTGTCAAACAATTTGCACTTCATCTGATGTAAGACCATCGTTCACGTTTTTTTCATAATATGATGGCAATGGTATGGCGTCAGTCGTAAAACCTCATGTCCATTTTCCCGTAATATTTCATCTACGACATATATTATTGGTTTTTTAATAGATTACGCCATTAAAAGAAAATCTAGTTTCAGCATATTGGGTAAAGGATTTTATTTTTGTTTTATTAGCCAGTCATAAATATCACTTTTCTTCCAGGATGAAGTAGGTTGTTTATTTAAGATTCTTGAATGATAAGATGCATTGTCCAGAATGATTAAAGATGGAGCATCTAAATTTGGAATCAGTTGTTCTTTTAGCCACTTTGCAAACAGTTCACAGTTCATATTAGCATGGTAGTCCATACTTTTGGATGTTGAAGAAAACAGTAAACTTGCACCTGGGAGAAATCCTGTTGAAGAACCTGCATGCAAAATGATGAACCGTTTTCCCGTCCCACATCCCTTTTTTCTCTTGACACTTTTTACAGACTCGTCCTGCCAAGATTTCAAACCACTTCCATTAGAAAATATCCAAGTCTCGTCGAAAAATACCACTTTTCTAAATTTTGAATTAACATTTTCCCTGTATTTCTTCAAAAACTGAATACGCTGACTTGCTATATGGGGCAACTCGCATGAAAATCTTCGATTACAGTCCTTTTTATATCGAAAACCCAAAATTTTTATTAATTTTGACAACGATTTTAGTCCAATTTTCAATATGCCTCGATTTTTTAAAGCTTCTTTTAAAACTTGACGGGTTATATTAGTTTTTGATGTGTATAAATCGTAAATTGCATTACGAACATCCATTTTTACATTGTCACTTAAGTCTTTTGTCTTTGGCTTTTTTCGTGTACATTTCTTAATCTTCTTCAGTAGTAAATTATGTTTTTTTTCATGCACAATTTTCTGCACAGTCCTTATACCGATTCCCAGAGCTTTAGCTACTGTCTCCTGGATATTGGCCAATGAATTTTCATTTTCGCAGTATTTTATTAGATTGAATACCATTTTTTCGTTTGTGGATGCAAAAAAACCCGAAAATTGTTTTCTATTACTCATTTTGTCACTGACTTGTCAATCTGACTTTGAAGTGATATCTCTAAAAGATTTTTGAAACTGCTGGTATTTATATGTTTATCCTCTTTTTTCATATGAAAATATCATAGGTCTATCAAATTCATCTTCCGGATTTTATGCGGAGGATATGATTAGACGTAATAAAAGAAAAACAAACTTAAAAAGTTTGTCGTTGATAAATCTTATGACCCACGCGATAACACTGCTTTTGACTATATCTATAGACACATTATCAATAATATGAGAAAGGGTATCACTAACATCTTTGTTAAAGTCAGTTTTATAAGGAACTGAAACAAAACTCGTTATGTCTTGTCCCAATTCCTCAAATAAAGTTTTATTCATGGCAACCAACATTGATATCATTATGTATATTATCGCAATTATCCATTAAATCGATAAAGATAAGATTATTTTGGTTAACAATAAAATCACGAATAATATCACAGAGCTTTAAACATAATTTTAGTTTGATTATCACATCTTTATTTTTAAAGTTGGGGTTAATAAAACTTATTCTACCAGGAAGACAGGAACTTAATTTTGCAAGAACTTAGATTAATTATTATTAAAAACAGTTATTTGCTTATTATTTAATCGGTTTAGAGGAACACCTACAAAAGTAGTATTAGTGTCTGGACATTTCTTCAAACTGTTCCAAATATTTTTAAATATAGATAATTTCAAATTTTTTTGAAAATTGTTACGCCCTGTTACTATAATAATACTGTTTTTCATTATATATTTTCTGGCCTGTTCATCTACTTCTTAATTACTGGATCGATAAGGGCACCTGATTTAAAAATAGATTCGAAACGATAATTACTACCGTTAATATGTTTATTTATATAAGAATTATTGTTTTTACTGTAGTCATCGACAAGTAAAAGCGCCCTTCTCGTATCTCTGCTAGGGTCGTCGTTTTTTGGTAGTTTCACAACAGACGGCGCCGGCGATTCCATTTACATTGTTATCACAATCACAAACGTCTCACAAACATATAATTTTTTGTATACAAAAGGCCTTTGAAAATATAAAATATCATTTTCTAACATTCTTCAAAATATATGTTAAACGCCGTCACTGTAACAGCTCGCATTATCCATTAATATCACGCTTTTCTAAGAAAAGTTTAGTAAACGAACCATTTTTCAAAAGTTCTGCCGTTGAATCTTCATGGTGGTCGACGCCGAAGTCTTTAATATTCTTTTTCTACAAATACAAAATTTCTCAAAATAGAGCTTTTAAGACTCTTGTATAATTTCCCAAGAGGTCATTAACGACCCACTCTCAAAATCAAAACATACATTTCAAGGATTTTTTAAACATTTTTTTGTCAGATTTTATCATTTGTTTAACACAAAACATTCAATTTAATTGTTTCAAAAAAATGTTCATAGTTCTGGGCATTAATTAATTTATCTCATAATAATAATTACTAAGTAGAAAACATGTTCGTAACACTTGGGGAAAGGATTTTTTTCGCACTCGACCGCATGTCCGACTTCTGCTTCGCGTAGTTCGGACAACTACAGTCTCATGTGGAAAAGTATCATAGTAGCACCAAATACAAGTTACAACATCTTTTGCTTCAATATACACATTTAAAGCAAAATAAAAAATGAGTAATGTTATTTGTGTTTTTAAATCACAATTTTGTTTTGAGTTTTAATTTCCTATAGTCTTTGAAATGCCTTTTAAATTATTTTTAAGCAAGTAATCCAACCCAACTGTTCTTGCAGCATGTGAGTTAATAAGATCGAACGACTACACGAGCGATTCATTTAACATTTTGATATGTCAGTATTTTGCTCCGCCTTATTGGATTTCTACCAGATTTACGTAATTATATCCCTGTATCTATTTCCTGCAAAATTTGAAGTCAATCTGAAAAGTAGACAAGAGTCAATGGGAGCAATAACGCAACCAAATCAAGAGTAAAAGGGGCATGACCAAGAGTAAACTATCAGTCACAGTATACCTTGACGGGCCCGAGCCGTGCGTCGGTGAAGGCACGCGCGCGAAGGGGCCAAATGGCCCGAGGTTCTACCACCACCCGGTTCCCTAACCTAGGGAACAGCCTCTCTGTGATAAGTACTTACGGTTTAACGGGCCTAGAGCCTTAATAAACCATAAGTCTTCCCTATCCTAGGTGTGTCAAATCGTACCCATCCGGATGGGTGTATTTACATCGCACCTCTCCTCTATGCTTCGCGGACATATAGGGAGTATCTCTGAACTCCACCAGCCTTCGGAGTTCTTGGTTTGGATGTGCCGCTGCCCGCTAGATGCCTTTCATGGCTTTGGTCCTGATTGCGTCTTGCAGTGGTTCCCATTGTAAGTCCCGGTGTATCTGGGCGTTCCTGACGTACCGTGGTGCGTCTACTGCCATTCTCAGATACTTGTTTTCTGTTGATGCTAACTTGTTTATGTAGGTGGGCGCTGCATACGCCCACGCTACTGCTCCGTATGTCAGTTGTGATCTTGCGATCATCTTTATCATTGTCAGCTTTGTCCGAAGAGCCATAGGGCTCTTTCGGTTCATAAGAGGGTATAGTCTAGCCATAGCCCTGCTAGTCTTTGTTCTTGTCTGTTCAATACGAGGCTTCGATGTTAGCCCCTTATCCATAGGCAGCCCTAGATATTTGACCGTGTTTGTCCACGGTATGTCTGTTCCCTCTATGTTTATAGCTACTGGGGGCATCATTCTCCTCTTTTGGAAGAGGATGGCCTGGCTTTTCTGTGCGTTTATTTTGATCTTCTAAGTGATACATCAGTCGCTTATCAGATCTATCTCTTCCTGCAATCTCCTGCATATTATTCCTGGAGTCTATGCTTGGCTGCTATAGCACTGTCATCAGCGTATAGGGCTAGAGAAGTGGTGTGTGTCCTAGGGATGTCATGTGTATACACGTTACATAAGTGCGGTCCTAACACAGATCCTTGGGGCACACCCGCTTCTAGTCACCTTTGTGTCGATCTCGAGTTTTTGACTCTGACACTTGCCGTTCTATCTTTAAGATAGTGGGCTATTAATTTGCACGTTTTAGTTGCAAATCCAGCATCTTGCATTTTGTATACAAGTCCCTTATGCCATACTCTATCGAAAGCTCTGGCTACGTCTAGGAAGACCATGCCAGTAGCCTCTTTTAGGTTATAACCGCTGGTGACAGTTTCAACCATTCTTAGGGCTTGTAGTTCAGTAGAATGAGCGCTTCTGAAGGCACGGCCAAGTATTGACGCGTGTTATTGCAAGTATACACTTATGTTAGGCTGAGCAATATCCGAACATCCGTCGGACGCGTCCGTGCTCAGTCACAGAAATGTCGGTGTACATTTTTTCTCGGATCCGCCCCGTCCACGCCACGTTGCGGCAAATGAACGCAATAAGCACTAAAACTGAGTGTCGTCACTTCTTATCGCTGTAAATGTACGTGACATTCCATTTATGGAGTCAGGAATGGTCACAATTATGACCTCTTGACTTATTTTAACATTGTTCATTTTCATTTCACAGAGCTTATTAAAACGGCACGCTCCAGCAACTCCCATTACCATTACGACCTTCATCAATAACTATATATCATCGGGGGCTTCAAGCATGAACTTATTCACATCTTCTCTGTTAAACACATTCGATTTTTTGGATCTATAAACATCATTTTTTCTTTTCAAAAATGCTCGAAGTTTTGGATACTTAGAAATATCTATATTTTCCTCTATAAAAAGGGTGGACTTCAACATCGAATACCCACACCATAAGCTTGATGGGGACTTCAATATAGCACTTTTTTCGTGGAAATACACCAAAAACAAAGTTTCTGAGACTGCAGTAGCCGTCTTGCTTTGGCACCAATTCTTAAAGGATTTATATGCTGGTTCATACCTTTTTTCTCGACTTTTCCGATAGTAGAGATAAACAAGCAATATTCGCTGATTCTTCTATGTCTGAAACATCCATTTTGTCCATACAGAATCAAACAATTCGACTTTTTCAAACTTTTCGCTATGAATTGTCAACTTGACGTTGTTGATAAAATAAAAACTGCTTATGTTTCTCTGGCAACGAATCACGGCTGCCTTCATAATTTAATGAGAATGCTATCGAATGTAATGATAATGAAAATCCAAAAATATATCCAGCATTTTCTTGTAAACATACAATACAGGGAGGGGGAAAAATGTTATGTACAATATGGGATGTAAGTATATTAACCAGTCTCGAACTTTTTTGCCAGCACTCGCTATCGCTCGGGCGCTAACTCGTCCTCGACTGGTAAATGTTACTCACATCCCTTATAGTATAAATAACTATTTTAGGAATCCAGAGTCTCTAAAACGTGATAAACCAAAAAACTCTCGTTGAGGCAGTATATATTATATATATATATATATATATATATATATATATATATATATATATATATATATATTGTTTCTTAAACCTTTTATTTGTAATTACTTCGAAAATATTTCTTGGGTCTAGGTTTATGCATTGAAACAATAGTGGTTATATTTCGCTCGACGTTTCGCTTTTGATTAAAAGCATTTTCAAGAGCATTTATTTTAACTAAAAAGAGAAAAAAAAACAATATCAGTTCCATACAAACTGGTTTGTTAAAATTGCCGTTTTGTCAATTATAAAAACACTTATAAATTAAAATTTTTCAATTAATTCTAAAACATTTAGCAGTAGAACACTTTTCTAAAATGACTTTCACAATTTTACACATTAAAAAATATTAAAAAACTTATTTACACTATTGACGAGAAAAAAAAAACAAAAACATTTGTACATTTGGTTTAAAGCCGTTAATTAAAAATAGGTAACCTACCTTGGAAAACAAAGCTTCATTTTTAAATCTATTATATTTAAGGCACCTATAGTATCAGCATCATAATGTCTAGGTCGGTTTTGGGTGACATTACTTGATCTTAATAATTGTAAAATGATACTGATATACAAGAAACGGTACAAAGTGATGGCGATAAGACAAGAAATTTTTATTATTTGGTTAGTTTTTTTTAGGGATTGGAAGCTATGTTATTATTTATACCAGGGCTACTATTTTCCACTTATGGTTAGAATATACGGGTGATGTTGACTGAGTACTATAGTTACGTTATTAAATTAAATTATAATAGATTTGACTTAAATTATTTATGTCTTGCTTATCGTTGACAGCGTTTGGTTCTTTCTTTATGTGGAACATCTCTTTTATAGCTAATTTATGATAGTTTGACTCCTGGCACAGAATTTCAGTCTCTACAAATCCAAACTCATGTTTTTCATTTTTTTCGTGCTTGTGCAGAGCAGTCGAAGCATTTTTTGTGTATTTGTGACCATTGAGACGGTTTTCTAAATATTGCGTTCTCATACCAATGTATTTTTTTGGACAGTTTATACACGGCACAGAATAAATAACATTAGATTTCTTTTTCTTGGGTATTTCGCTTTTTAATGAGGTGTATAGGGGTGTTAATAAATTTTGTGCCTTGTGGCTTACGATTATGTTATGTTTAAGCAATATATGTTTAATTTTTTCTGACAGGTCTTTAGTGTATGGTATGGCTACGTGTCTGTAATTTTCAGTAGAAATTGTTTTATTTTTATTTGTATTGTAAAATTTATAGGTACGGTTTTTGAAAATGCGTTTTATAAGACTAAGGGGGAAGTTGTTGTTTTTCAACGTTTCTTCAACTTTTTTTAATGCGTCTGGTCGAAATTTAGGTGATGTTAAAGCGATTGCGCGATCTGTAAGGCCAATTATAACACTATTTTTTTGATTGTTTGGGTGATGCGAGTTATAGTTTAGGTATCGGCCTGACCAAGTCTTTTTTGTGTACCATTTTGTATCAATTTTATTGTTGTTACGAACTAGGGTTAAATCTAGAAAATTTATTTCATTATTTTGCTCAATTTCGGATGTAAATTGAAGTTTTGGATGAAAGTTATTGAATGCATTTAAAGTGTTTATAATTTTATTGGCAGGTACGGCTGATAGACAATCATCAACGAAACGCTTGAAAAAAACAACATGAAAATCTAATTTATCTAAAACATGTTCTTCCAAATATTCCATTACTAACTGCGCAATGGTGGAAGATATTGGGGACCCCATGGCGCAACCATCTAATTGTTGATAAAAGTCACTTTTGTATTGAAAATAGTTGTTATTTAAGGTTAAATTTATTGCTTCTGTGAAGTCATTGCACGACAGTTTGGTGTATTCTTCTAACAAATGCCATTTATTTTTAATGATTTCAGTCACAAGCTCGTTGGAATATTCGTGTAAAGTGAAATAACATCTAGTGAAATCAGTTTATAATTTTCTGGAATTTTTACTGTGTCGATAAATTTTTTAAAGGAGAATGAGTCCTTGATATAAAAATCGTTTTTTCCTGTTATGTTGGATAAGCGAAATATTTATCTGGATGCTTATCCAACATAACAGGAAAAAACGATTTTTATATCAAGGACTCATTCTCCTTTAAAAAATTTATCGACACAGTAAAAACTCCAGAAAATTATAAACTGATTTCACTAGATGTTATTTCACTTTACACGAATATTCCAACCGAGCTTGTGACTGAAATCATTAAAAATAAATGGTATTTGTTAGAAGAATACACCAAACTGTCGTGCAATGACTTCATAGAAGCAATAAATTTAACCTTAAATAACAACTATTTTCAATACAAAAGTGACTTTTATCAACAATTAGATGGTTGCGCCATGGGGTCCCCAATATCTTCCACCATTGCGCAGTTAGTAATGGAATATTTGGAAGAACATGTTTTAGATAAATTAGATTTTCATGTTGTGAGAAGCGTTTCGTTGATGATTGTCTATCAGCCGTACCTGCCAATAAAATTATAAACACTTTAAATGCATTCAATAACTTTCATCCAAAACTTCAATTTACATCCGAAATTGAGCAAAATAATGAAATAAATTTTCTAGATTTAACCCTAGTTCGTAACAACAATAAAATTGATACAAAATGATACACAAAAAAGACTTGGTCAGGCCGATACCTAAACTATAACTCGCATCACCCAAACAATCAAAAAAATAATGTTATAATTGGCCTTACAGATCGCGCAATCGCTTTAACATCACCTAAATTTCGACCAGACGCATTAAAAAAAGTTGAAGAAACGTTGAAAAACAACAACTTCCCCCTTAGTCTTATAAAACGCATTTTCAAAAACCGTACCTATAAATTTTACAATACAAATAAAAATAAAACAATTTCTACTGAAAATTACAGACACGTAGCCATACCATACACTAAAGACCTGTCAAAAAAAATTAAACATATATTGCTTAAACATAACATAATCGTAAGCCACAAGGCACAAAATTTATTAACACCCCTATACACCTCATTAAAAAGCGAAATACCCAAGAAAAAGAAATCTAATGTTGTTTATTCTGTGCCGTGTATAAACTGTCCAAAAAAATACATTGGTATGACAACGCAATATTTAGAAAACCGTTTCAATGGTCACAAATACACAAAAAATGCTTCGACTGCTCTGCACAAGCACGAAAAAAATGAAAAACATGAGTTTGGATTTGTAGAGACTGAAATTCTGTGCCAGGAGTCAAACTATCATAAATTAGCTATAAAAGAGATGTTCCACATAAAGAAAGAACCAAACGCTGTCAACGATAAGCAAGACATAAATAATTTAAGTCAAATCTATTATAATTTAATTTAATAACGTAACTATAGTACTCAGTCAACATCACCCATATATTCTAACCATTAGTGGAAAATAGTAGCCCTGGTATAAATAATAACATAGCTTCCAATCCCTAAAAAAAACTAACAAAATAATAAAAATTTCTTGTCTTATCGCCATCACTTTGTACCGTTTCTTGTATATCAGTATCATTTTACAATTATTAAGATCAAGTAATGTCACCCAAAACCGACCTAGACATTATGATGCTGATACTATAGGTGCCTTAAATATAATAGATTTAAAAATGAAGCTTTGTTTTCCAAGGTAGGTTACCTATTTTTAATTAACGGCTTTAAACCAAATGTACAAATGTTTTCGTTTTTTTTTTTCTCGTCAATAGTGTAAATAAGTTTTTTAATATTTTTTGATGTGTAAAATTGTGAAAGTCATTTTAGAAAAGTGTTCTACTGCTAAATGTTTTAAAATTAATTGAAAAATTTTACTTTATCAGTGTTTTTATAATTGACAAAACGCCAATTTTAACAAACCAGTTTGTATCGACCTGATATTGTTTTTTTTTTCTCTTTTTAGTTAAAATAAATGCTCTTGAAGCGAAACGTCGAGCGAAATATAACCACTATTGTTTCAATGCATAAACCTAGACCCAAGAAATATTTTCGAAGTAATTATATATATATATATATATATATATATATATATATATATATATATATATATATATATACGACACGACATCCCATCTACGCACATTTTTTTCCTTTTTGTATATTTAACTTTAAGACATGTGTTGTGTGATACACATAACAGGTTTTGGGACAATAGTATATTTATATTTGTCTCTGTACACAAAGAAATTATTCACAATAAAACCATAGTGTACAGGGTGGTCGAATAATAGAGGATGTCACCTGTAGCTCGGGAACCGATAACGACAGAATTTAAGGTAAAAAAATATTTATAGATAAATAGGCCAAGGGAAAGCGCTGAAGACTTCCTCTATTATTTGACCACCCTGTACTGAAAGGGCTAGTAATTAAAAGGGTATTTATGTGTTATTTTATACATTTATTATACAGTTTCTTACTATTACCAACTATGCTATTACCTTGCAAATAGTAACAAGCAATAAAAACAATCAGACATAGTTGCATGCATACATATTTGAAGGTTACCAAACCAAACCGTTGTATGTACCAAAATTATAATGTTACAGGGAGGACAAAAAACTGTTGGATCAAAATATTTGCAAACATTGTAATAAACTTTTTTTATATTCTTATTTATACCTGTTTTACCTTTTATTTTCACATTATTGTTTAAATTTTAAATAAACACAAAATTAACAGCTAAGTTGAACAAAACGTTTTATGTGCCGCTGATTGTACAATTGCAACTTGGTGGCACTTACATGGAAAATATTTAAAAATTTTTATATCATTATTATGAATATGTCTGACAGGTTCAGGCAGAAATGGCAACGTGGCAGTAAGTTCTTTTTTTTCTCAGCTGATAATGGTCTTGGTGTTTCCTTGAGTTCAACTAGTAAAGACTGGAATGATTCAACGGAAACATTTTTTTCAAGACATTAACCTGTAACCATGGAGCCAAGTCTGAGTTAGATGTTCGGACTTCCATCACATCAAAATTTTTTCTCGCAATCCGAATTTCGGTGACTTTATAGTCAGCTTCTTAGTATCTAGATACGTCCGAGCCACCGATTTCCAATCATAGAACTTTGTCATATCCATTATAATAAAAGGATTCTTCAAACACGCTGACGCCATTATTTCTATTAAATTTTTAGGAACTTTTGGAGATGTGCGTCGTTTGACTTTCTCGATAAGAGCTAAATCTCTGTCGCATGATAAAAAGGAGTGGCCAGATACTGGAAACTTGTGGGTTATTTGAAGAAATTTACCTTTTGCGATTAAAGTTAGCAGCATCACTAGCATAATTTGGTTTTTATTTTATCCACAGCAGTTGTCTTATTGTGTCTGCAACTCTTTCATTATAAAATAATAAAGACAATTTGCTATTTCGTTTAAACCACGTCCTACAGATTCATTCCAGAAACATATAAATCCTTTATTAGAATCTTCTAAGTGAATGCCCTTGTTAATGCAGGCTAATTGCCTGCTGTAGTACATTTCAGTAGATCAAGCTTGGAATGTACATTTGCTGCTGTAAATCAAAGCTTAATACACAGACATATGAATCCGGATTCTTAGATGTCCTGCTATCATTCGACATACTTTTTTGTACCGATTCATCTCTGAGCTGATATATTGACCTTCTTTTGCTTGAATTTCGATTTTTTTCAAATCGCAAACCGAACACGTATCTACTCGTGGTGGGGCAAAAGACAAATTAAAGTCCGATAAAAACACATCTTTATCTACAGAAACCGGCCTTTTTCCTTCTTCTGTATATTTTTCTAAAAACCCTCTGTATAATTTCAAAACATTTAAGTCTGGAGATAAAAACTTTTTTTCTGTATTGTCCTTTCTGCTATAGTGACTCTCTCTTGCAGGAATACTAGATATGTAATCTTTAATTTTGGCTTTCCACCCAACAATTTTCTTTGGACGTGTTCCTCCTCTTTCATCTTTAATATCGATATTCCCGGTTAATATTTTTTCTGCAAGCAGCTGCACTCTTCGCTGTGTAATGTCAAAAGTTTCACAAAAGGTCTTCTTGCAAACTTGAATCTCGGATGCTCCGGGAAGTTGTAAGATGTAGCGAAAGGTATGCTGCCGCCTACTTCCTTCTGGGTTCTCATATGTACCGTGCTGCGACGCCGGATTAATGTTGGATGTATGCACCCTCTAAGGAAGCTTTGCTGCCTGTTGTAGTTTAATTTGTACTCGGTTGAAATGATGCTAACAAATTAGTTTAAAACAGCCAACAGATTTTCCCAACATAAGTACCATTGCGATATTAAGTAGTACAAAAATTAGAAACCCTGATTTGAACTCCCGGTCTATCATATAAAATTGTATCCGTAAACATTGACGTTGACTTTCCAGGTAAAAATTCCCTGCCATTGAGTTTTCAGGATGACACGAAATATTCTTCTGAAAATATTGTCTAATAGACCAGAATATTTTGAATTACTACTTTTTTTAGGTTAAGCTAGATTTAGGTTAAAATCAGTCGGCCCAAGTCGGCCCTTTCACTACGACTTAGGTAATAAAATAGTTACATGATAACAATATAAGTATTTTACCTTGGCTGGTTCTGATTTTTCAGTTATTTCCTTATTTTTTGATGTTGTGTAACTTATTCCAGAATTCCTTTTCGATTTTAAAACACAGTTTTTCCATGAAAATATATTTCTATTACGCTTTTTGCTCGTACATGATCTCCAGGATTACCTTGTTCATCCATTTTTAAATCAAAACACGACAAATACACACTAACAAACGTTCAGCAAACGACAGAAAATCAATTTTTACACATGCCAGTACTGCAATTAATATATCGGCACTTAAAGCGTTTTGGTCGGCTAGTGAAAAAAAATGTCATTAGTGGTGCTCGCGTCGAAATATTATATATGATTAAAATAGCATTTTACCCTATTTGGCACTTACAACGTTTTGGTTTGGCTCCCTTCATTAACATACTTATACTGTTACATATATAATCGTACATACTGTTAAACATAGTAGGCCTCCTTTGTAATCACAGTCAAGTAAAAAAATTGCCGCTGCATTTGTTTTTCAGTCAAACGGCACCAATTAGATTATTTACATTCCTTTGCATCCAGAAGGGTAGAAAACTCCCTCGTATGTTTACACAAGTTTAAACTTCTTACTAGTTGCGTCTCCCTATTTCTCCACGCATCCTGACCTCCCCTAAAGCCGTAAGATCGCGTATGAACCTCCAAAATTGGGTTAGTTCATAATTTGATATTCCGATGTGGATGTATCATTCATCGTTTCGGGATTAATTTGGGGCTTGCGGAAAATGAGTTGAGTGTGATAGTTAGTTGCGGACACATTTTTGACCCATATGACTTTATTTCTCAAGCTGTTAAATATTATTTTATTAAAATGCAGAACACTGTGAGAAAAAAAAACATGTTTTTGTGAATTTCGCCCTCCCCAGGAACGTAACGCCCACCCCCCCCCCCCCCCGTTCATAATAAAATAGTATTAATTATTTAAAAATCACAACAAAGTAGATCTTTGTTGTGATCAGAAGTATTGTAATCGCAAATATTTTCGAAAAATGTAAAAAATTACGTTCTATGCAAAATTTGTGCGGGGATTAAATTTTGAGTGTCATGAGCTTAGGTCTTCGATACATTTAAGGGGTATTAAAACGTAACAAAAGTAATAAGAACGCTTAAACCGATATCAGTTAAATCGAAAATAGACACAATTGGGGTAAAAGTTTTTAAATGTAAAAATTGTCGATGTCGTCGATACTTGATTTATTTTTCAGTTTTATGTATTTAAATGATTAATATAATATTTAAAAAAATCGGTAAGTATCCTTTACCTGGAACTTCCCTGGTTCTGATTCTCTAAAAAATGCAGTAAAAGCAAACACTAATATTTTAATTCACCTTGAAAATTTTACTCTGTAAAGTCGGCGCTAAGCTTATTTTTAATCACTAAATAACAAAAATACATTTATATAGTGGGTGTTTCGATATCTAATATCACGACCATAACGTCCTTCTCTGTTAGTCTCTCGCTGACTTCAGAGAGTAAAATTTTCCAGGAGAAATAATATTAATATTATTTTTCAATTTTAAGTGCATGTTTTAAAAATCGGTTTATTTTTTTTATAAAAATTTTTGTCATCCTTTTTCGTTCTCTTTATATGAGTTTTATTGTGAAAGTCGAGTTTAAAAAATAGCCACTAGGTGCACTGCATATTATATATAGCCTGTTTCTTTGCGGTTTTTCTGGGAGTGAAATAGAGGTTATAGTTATAAATATATAAAAAATAATATAGTTACTTACCCAACTAGTGCGGAAAGTGATACTTTTCCGCACGCAACTGCTCGGTAAGCAGTCGAGTGCGGAAAACTCACTTTCTGCACGAGTTAGGTACAGGGTCCTCCATTGAGGAGGAAAAACGGATTTTTTTTTACTTCTCCCGTATTTCTCAAGAAATTCAAAATAGCCAATCGATGTATTTTAGCTTGGAGAATTCGAAAATCGTAACGAAAACACAACTGAATGAGAAACAAAAGACTTACGTCAAGGATGTTGCGTTTTTTAAACAAAACACCCTATATATTATTACATTTTTGGATTCTATAGTCAATTCTAAGTGTTTTTTAGTAAGGGTACCATATGCCTATCTTCAACTGTTTTGGTTTATTGATGTTTGAAAATTGACATTTTCATCATCGGAACCGAGACTTAATTTAATTTAATTAATACTATTGGTGAAACAATTGTAACTAAGGTTACCTAGCATTAAGCTAACTAGAATGATATGAGATTATAATACGATGTAAGTCAAAATTATAATATAAATAATGGGATGCATTTTGGATATGCTTATAGGAAAAACAAATTTTCGGCCGGCTTTGATGAAGTACCGGGATTTCATTTGAAAAAGTCATCGACCCAATATTACATGTTTTAGCATATGTTATTAATTTAAGTTTTAAAAATGGTTGTTTTCCAAAAATATTAACAGTTAATAAAATTATACCTAGTCATAACAAAGGTGATATTCAATCAGTAGAAAATTATCGTCTTGTAGTCTTAATATCTGTATTCTCCAAACTATTTGAATACTGTTTTTTTACTAGATTGGAAAGTTTCCTAGTAAAAAATAAAATACTGACTTCTCGTCAATTTGGATTTAAAAGAAAATGCTCCACAATGACAGCCATGCAACATTTAATGTATTATTATTTAAAATTTATTGCAGCAGATGGAGAGGGACGAGTGTCGCTAGGATCTTCTGTGACTTCAGCAGGGCATTTGATTGTGTTAATTTACAATCCTTGCTTAACAAGATGGAGGCTTATGGTATAAGGGGTCCAGCTCTGCCATGACTTTCAGACTATCTGAGAAATAGACAACAATATTTTCACTTTCATAATATTTTCACTTTCATATAGTGACAGTAATTTAGACCTCAGATAGTGCGTGTCTAAGCAGGTTGTCGTTGACATGGGCTGCTCCTGGGCTCAGCCTTATGACCCATTCTGGTATGTAAATGTATGACTGGGCAGCTGCTCTGTTCACGGATGATTCCGTTATTATTGAACTGAACTAGCCGTTACCTGATGGAAATCCTTTTTAACTCAATAAACAAAAAACACTTGTTTAAAATTTCCACTTAATCTTATTTTATTTTACAAAAATAAAAAACATGACAATTGTTTCACATTCACTGTTCCGATCTCGTGAAGTGAAGATCCCTGAAGATGTCTCGTGCAATCGAAGGCGAAACGTCGAAAAGTGATTCCATTTTGACACGGTCTTATCCCAAGAACTATGATTTCTTAATTAATTGCTTTATTATTTTCTAATTCAACAGTAAAATTAATATTTTTGTGTAGGTTATTTATATAATCTAAAAAAGATTTTAATTGTCTTTCAGCATATAAAATTTTTACTAAGGGAATATTCATGTATTTTTCTTTCTAAATTGTCCATACATATCTCTGCTAAAATAGGACTTAAAGGGTTTCCCATTATTAAACCTTCCTTACTAATATACTACTGGCTGCTAAGAATAGAATTTGACATGTTTGATAAGTCGATAAGAGAACAAGTAGACAGTATTATACATAAAAACTTTGTTTACTCAGAGCATAAATTCTACCATAGATTTATTAACTTTTCTAATGTTAATTTTACAACAGAAGAATCCAATTTGTTAAATAAAGGTTTTAACTATAATCTTAATGTAAAAGATAGCAAGAATAAACGGAAACAATTAGGGGTTGAGTGCGAATTAGCAGCCCAAAATATGCAATTCACGAATCCTGAAAAACACTTACTATCAAATACAATTATTAACCAAAAATTTGATTATATTAAGGAACCCTTCTCTAACGACTACTCTGTAGTAAAATCAATATTTAATAAAAGTATCAAAAATAATATAATTTTTACAAGAGCAGATAAAGGTAAAACTATTATTGCTATGAATAAAAATCAATACTTTACTAAAACACTCAACTTCTTAAGTCCCGATAAATTTGCAAAAATTAAATTTGATCCTAGAGAACTTTTTCACAAATTGGTAAAAAATGTAATCAGAGATCTTAGCATGTTTACCGAACAAGAGAAATATCAGATATCTTTAATGAATCCTCAAGCCCTTAAATTATATTCTTTCATTAAATTACATAAAAACGATATGCCTATTAGACCAGCAGTTTCTTATATTTCAGCCCCAGCAATAGTTCTTTCCAAAAAGTTAATAAACATTTTAATAAAATATTGTAATTTTAGACCTAAATACAGTATTAAATATAGCTTTCAATTAACAAGTAAGATCAATAATTTAACTATTCCACCTAACCCTAAATTAATATCCTTTGATGTCCAAAATCAATTTCCAAGTGTACCGCCATCTGATGTGTTAATATTATTGGAAGAACTTCTTACAAAAAATAATGTTAGTCAGATTTATAAACAATATATCTTAGTAGAATTTAATGAAACTATGTATATTAGCAAGGAAGGTTTAATAATGGGAAACCCTTTAAGTCCTATTTTAGAAGAGATAGTTATGGACAATTTAGAAAGGAAAATGCACGAATATTCCCTTAGTAAAAATTTTATATATATATATATATATATATATATATATATATATATATATATATATATATATATATATATATATATATAGATATGTTGATGATATATTAGCATGTTTTACAGGTACTGAAAGACAATTAAAATCAAAGAAAATAATAAATTTCAGACTTTCACTTATACAGGAAAAATAACTTCAAAGGTTACTAAGCTTTTTAAACATAAAGTTGCTTTTAAGACTAACAACACTCTTGGTAGATATATTAAAAACAATAAGACAAAGACCAAAAGAGAGAACAAACCTGGGGTTTAAAAGTTAAAATGTGGAACTTGTTCAAAATTCTATATAGGACAAACAGGAAGAAAATTTAAAAAAAGAATTAATGAACATAAATCAAGTTACAGAAATCATAAAAATAATTCCAATTATTCTAAACATCTAATTCAGGAAAACCATACTTTTAATGAGAAATTTGAAATTTTACATGTCGAACAAAAAAGTAAAAAAACTGAATTTACTAGAAAGTATTGAAATAAACAAACATAAAGATAACAACATATTATTAAATGATCAATTGGACCTAAATAGTTCCCCATTGTTAAATCTTTGTTAAGCAATAACTAAAATTCGAGAACACTCCACCTGTATGTATAATAACCGTAATTGTAAAAATAGGTTCAGGTACTTAAATAATATTGTTTGTGTTGCATTGTCATTTAAGATCAAACATCTAATGAAGGCACAGTGTTGGCGAAACAATTGTCATGTTTTTTATTTTTGTAAAATAAATTAAGTGGAAATTTTAAACAAGCGTTTTTTGTTTATTCCGTCATTATTGTTTCAGATCACAGTACTCTTGAGGTATCTTTTAACAGTGGTATGAAATCACTTTTTACTGGATTTAGTCAAAATTCACTGTTCCTAAGTAACAGTAAAAATACATATTTACTTTTCCATACCCCTTAAATAAATCAAAATTTGGATATCAGTATTAAAATCGGTAACGAAGATACATCAACGTCGACTTTTGTAAAACTCTGGTGTCTGACCTTGGATCATAGCCTAAGCTGGAAGGAACATTGTGACAATTTACGTTCTAAAACAGCCTTTGTTTTTTGAGGAATCTAAAAACAAAATTAAGTGCTCCTGTCTATGTATAATGCAAAACATCTATTAAGAAGTTTTCAATCCAACATGAATTTTATAACCTGGGTGAATTCTATGCCCTTGGTAATAGAGAAAGTTAAGCTTGGATTAAAACTATTATTTAAAAATAAAAGATATGTTGTTATTCTGTTTTATGTTAACATTGTTTTATTTATTGTAACATAATTATTTTAACTCGTTTGTAGTCATGCGTATTATTTTTGTATTTGTGATGGATTCCATATATTGTAGCAATGTCATTTTTTTTGGAAATAAATTAAATTATTATTATTATTCTTATCATTGCAAATATTAACATGATACGTATTTTTTTTCTGACAGAATAGTAAACCCATATAATGTTAAATATAACATCGGAAAAACAGTTAAAAATAGTTTTTTAATAAGCTTGATATAGGACTACACCAGCAACATCCTGAATATTCCATGAAATTTTCATCCAAATTGGTCAAACCATCGCGGAGTAATCGATGTACAGGGTGGGCCAAATTGGACACTTTTAAAGGGAAACTCCCTTTTCTAGAGGAGATAGGCAAAAAGTAATGTCGGTGTCTGGGGCTCAATTTTGACAAAAAACATAGTGGTGGAAACCGCACATCGATATCTCTTACCGTTTCAGAGTTACAGGGTGTTTTTCGAAAATGTGCATTTTTAACAAGTAGCTGTAATTTTTTTCCTATTGATTTTTTTTTGTTTCTGTAAAAACATTTTCAAAGCAACTTTTTACGTAGAATTTAATGGTTTTAGAATAATTTTAAAAAAATTAATAGTTTAATAGGTATAAGCAAAAAAAAAATTTTTTTATATGGTACACCCTGTATATTATTGAATAATTGAAAAGAGCTTAAAATTACCTTTCCGAAAACATAGCACACTTGATATTTTGCTCAAGTTCTCTTTGAAATAGAGAGTTTTTTATAGTTTACTCATTTTAAACCAAGTAGGCTTTGGACGCACGCGGCCTTAAATAAGAAACAATTGCGTACTGCTACTAGTAGTTACTTAGCAAAAAAGTGTATTATTTACAACGAAATCATTTATTATTTATAATTTAAAAACAAATAACAAATTTAGAAAAAGGTTAATTAAAATTAAAAAAAATTAAATTAAAAAATTAAAATAATAATACGAAATAGTAATAAAAGATTTTTCCTACAGGAGGTTTTCAAAATGTCGACCGTTTTCTCTTATGCACAGACGGCATCGTTTCATCACACTCTTTGCAGAATTCATTAATTCAAGAGGGGTGAGAGATGCAAACCCTCGCATAACTGCGACTTCTAAATCTTCTCTTGTATTTATGGGCAATTGAAAAATAACGTTCTTTAGTCTTCCCCAAAGATAAAAATCCATAGGGGTTAGGTCCGGCGACCTCGCTGGCCAACGATTAGGACCTTGGTTACCTATCCAATTATTTTGAAAGTTAACGGCTAGAAAATTGCTGATGATTTCAGCATTGTGTGGCGGTGCCCCGTCTTGTTGGAAGAAAATGTTACGGTGTGCCATTAAGGGTAAATCATCAATGAGAGGTTCTATTTGTTGTTGTAATATTTGTAGATACCGTTGAGAGGTGAGAGTTCCATCATAAATTATTGGCCCAATAATCCTACCCCTAAATATACCTGCCCATACATTAAATCCAAATCTTCCCTGATTTCTTACCTCTACTATTGAATGAGGATTTTCCTGTGCCCAAGTATAGGAGTTATACCGATTGAAAATACCGGCACTGCTTATATATGCTTCATCTATCCAAATACAATTTAACGGAAAATCGCGTACTTCATTACATTTTTCTAAAAACCAGTGGCAAAAAACTATGCGGCGTCCAAAATCTCCGGGTCTAAGGTGATGCACTTTTCTGGTTCTATATGGTTTAAAATTATGTTTCTTTAAACTTCGTCGAATGTTACTTCGTCCCAGTCCTGTTACTGTAGTCAGTTTTCGTGTGGATGTTTTGGGATTATTTTGAACGGCTCCTAAAATTACTATTTCTTCTAACTCTTTATCTCTGTTTGCTGCATACTGTTTTGGTCTATTTTTCTTAAACTGGCCACTATTAATTAAATTGTAACGCAATCTTCCGAAGATGTCTTTAAAAGGTTGCCTTCTCTCTGGATATCGTTCGTGGTACAAATTACTTGCTACCTGTGCATTCTGTCCGGCTTCTATAAAACACACTATCATATCCCATTTTTCATAATTGTCAAATTCCATTTTAAATTTAATTAAAAGCCTAAACCGGCCTAAACTAAAACAAAGCGTCGATCGTCGATACAGCCAAAATGGCTAAAATAACAATTTGACAACTACTTACGCAATTGTTTCTTATTTAAGGCCGCGTGCGTCCAAAGCCTACTTGGTTTAAAATGAGTAAACTATAAAAAACTCTCTATTTCAAAGAGAACTTGAGCAAAATATCAAGTGTGCTATGTTTTCGGAAAGGTAATTTTAAGCTCTTTTCAATTATTCAATAATATACAGGGTGTACCATATAAAAAAATTTTTTTTTTGCTTATACCTATTAAACTATTAATTTTTTTTAAATTATTCTAAAACCATTAAATTCTACGTAAAAAGTTGCTTTGAAAATGTTTTTACAGAAACAAAAAAAAATCAATAGGAAAAAAATTACAGCTACTTGTTAAAAATGCACATTTTCGAAAAACACCCTGTAACTCTGAAACGGTAAGAGATATCGATGTGCGGTTTCCACCACTATGTTTTTTGTCAAAATTGAGCCCCAGACACCGACATTACTTTTTGCCTATCTCCTCTAGAAAAGGGAGTTTCCCTTTAAAAGTGTCCAATTTGGCCCACCCTGTACATATATAAAAAAATACATAGCATTGATTTGGTAAACCCTTCCTTTTTTATGTAAATATCTGGTAGCGAAAAGCATGGAATTTTAATACAGCCCTATTGACTCTACATCTGAGTTTGTAATATGTTTATATCTTACCTAAATATTGTTTCATATAGGTACTATTTATTTATCAGTGTATATGAATGTATCACTCTACACTCAGTTCAAGGATTTATATTATTTGATACAAAAATAATTCATGTTTAAATATAATATTCTACTAAGGCGGATATAATCCTAGTTTAGGGTTACCAACTTTATTACGAGATGCTTTTAGAGCTTCGTGTTGCTTTGTGCAAAAATAGTTAATATGACTATAAGCAAAATTGACCAATGAGCTAGGCTCAGATATAAAAAAGAACCGCAAACTTCCACCAACCAAAGCCGATCTATATCTCTTCCGCAAATCGCAGTTTTGTCGAAAAAAATTTCCCACCAATAGCAACGCGATGCTGGCACAAAAACTTTGACAAAAATAAAAATTTCCACCTTTTCTCTATTACGCCCAGCGAATTCCACGTCTCCAATAGAATTTCCAAGTCCGCCAAACTTGGGAAAGAAATCGGCCGACTCCAGAAAGAAATATCAATACTTCTGTAAAAGAACCGGGGAGGCCGCAACGGGTGCGACAGAGACAACACTGCAAAAGCCCACCCTTCGACCGAGACGGCAGATCGGTACGAAAGAAGGTAAAAAGAGGGGTAGAAAAGGCCGAAGTTTCTATTCGCCAAGGGATATAATGCGGACTTCTTTTATTCGTTTTTACCCCGACTGGAGGGGGATTTTTAAAACACACCCCGAAAGTGGCGGTGGGGGCATAGTGGATTCTAAGCTAAGGGCTATCAGGTAGAAACCGAACGCGAAAAAGAATGGAGAATCGATTGGATATCTTGTGGTTGTGGATTATTGTACTACGGAGAATAAGATGATTTATTTTATAATTTCTATGATTGGTATGGTAATAATTTATTAATAGAATAGAATAGAATAATTTATAGTTCCATAAAATACATGTATACAAAGGGTCGTCAAAAAGTATAAATCTAAATATAAATTGATAATACACTTATGTAAACGGTAGTTACATATTCTGAAAATTATTACAAAGAGCCAGACAACTGTAATACGGAGATCTCTGATTTACTATTTCTAGTCTTGTAAGAATTAGTTTCTTCCAGGCTGACAAATAAAATTAAATTATTGTTTGTATAAACAAGTCACTTAAAAATATATACACAGGGCAAAGTTAATTTTTTTTTGAATGAATATGAGTTTACAGCTATCCATGGGCTGAAGATCGAAAATCAGTCTCACTATCCTTTTTTGTCCTACAAAGACCCTATCCCAGACAGCTCTTCCTACCCCCTTATTTGCTAAGTGGCTACAAGCCAAAGAATAGTAAATATTAAGCTAGCCAGACTCATTAAGTGTATTCTTTAAAGTAAGAACTGCAAAATAGGTAGAATTAAACAATACTTCCGTCATGACCATATTTTCGATGACATTTCATATTTGCCATCAATTTTTGAACTAATTGTCCGTTTTTGAATTTTCAAGTAGGTTAAAAATAAATTAGTCCCTGCAAAAATGTCGAAAATATTGAGAAGTTAAGTACCTACCTATGTAATTTTTTTTATTCATGAAATATTCTAGTTAAATACAACTGAAGACTTCAAGTTTTTCGGCAATTATTAAATCAACTACCGTTTCATTTTGGCAAAATATGCCGATACCGATTTGTTATATTATCGATGGTAATATCTCCTGTGCATCTAATTTTTTCTGAAGAATTCGGAAAAGGAGGTTCTAAGTAATTTACTTAACTAATAGCATGAGCATTATTATTACTTCATACTCAACTTACCTTATCAAACTTGAATAAATATAAATCAATTTTTTTCGGGGAAAATTTTATTACGAGTGGTATTCGGTAATATTATTTCACAACCATTTTTTTTATTTACAAGAAAGCCCGCAAATGTCATATTTAAATAACTATCTAAGCATCAAGATTTTCAAATAAGATTACAAAAAACTCAACAGAACTGTAAAGATAAAAAAATTAAAAAAATCAAAATCATTTGTAATAATATTAATGGTGAAATTAAAGTTTTTAGAAACAGCACCTTGCTGGTTTTTAAGCTCGTGGTGAACAGAATTGTTGAACAGAACTAGCCGTTACTTGATGGAAATTCATATTAACAAAGTAAACAAAAAACATACAAAATTTCCACTTAATTTATTTTACAAAAATAATGACAATTGTTTCGCCAACACTGTGGCTTCATCAGATGTTAGATGTAAACTAAAATAAAATAAGAGTGTACCACAAATCATAGATACAGTTCAAATGTTCTGAATTTACCCTTAATAAACTAATAAAGGTTTAACAATGGGGAACCGTTAGTTACCTGAAAGTTATATTAAAGAATTAAATATAATAAAACAAATAGCTGTTAATAACGGTTATCATGAAAATCTTATAGACAAAATAGTAGAAAAGAAACAACATAAAAAGGCATTACAGTTAATTTATCCTACTAACAGTTTCAAACAAAATAATAATTTCCATACTTTCACTTATACAGGAAAAATAACATTAACTATTACTAAGTTTTTTAAAAACGAAGGTGCAAAAATTTCTTTTAGAACTAACAACAGCCTTAGTAAATACATTAAAAACAATAAAAGTAAAACCAAAAAACACAATAAATTGGGTGTTTACAAATTAAATTGTGGAACTTGACCAAAATTGTATATTGGACAAACAGGCAGAACATTTCTAAAAAGGATAAGTGAACATAAATTCAGTTACAGAAAGCATAAAGATAATTCCAATTACTCCAAACATTTAATTCAAGAAAGCCATACTTTTGATGAGAACTTCGGAATTTTACATGTAGAACGAAAAAGTAAAAAACTTAATTTACTTGAAAGTATGGAAATAAAAAACATAAAAATAACAACACGTTATTAAACAATCAATTGGACCTGAACGGTTCCCCATTGTTAAACCTTTATTAGTTTATTAAGGGTAAATCCAGAACATTTGAACTGTATAAGATCCGCAGTTGTAAAAAACGCATTCAGGTATTTAAAATCTATAATTTGTGGTACACTCTTATTTTATTTTAGTTTACATCTAACATCTGATGAAGCCACAGTGTTGGCAAAACAATTGTTATTATTTTTGTAAAATAAATTAAGTAGAAATTTTACGCAAGTGTTTTTTGTTTACTTTGTAAACAGAATTGATGGAATGAATGAAAGTTGAAACTTCACTTATATTTTGTTCTTCTTCATCTGATTTAATTTTTTCTACGATATTGAAAAAATGTTTGGATCCATCTGAAAATAAGGATTGATGGACTATCCGTATGAGTACTCAGCTATCTTGCTTAGTTGTTGTTATCATATTTCTTGTTTCGCCGAAGTGGAAACAGCCGAAGAGCTATGTGAGTGGTTTGTGATTTTATTATTTTTGGTATCCAAACTTATATTTTCTGTTGTAATTTTGGTAAATTTAGAGACGTTGTTGAGACCCAGTCGAGTATTTTTAATCCAGCGCCCTTTTTACCGGTTCGAGTCAGGTGTAAGGAACAGTCTGTCAGTTCTAATATTTTCACCTCTTTTTCTCAGTAGCAATAAAACTAATTGCACAGGATAAAGTTCTTGTTTCTTTTGTGGTTCTTAACTAACCATTTGCTCATTGCCAGTTGTTCTGAGCCTTCCTGAGTTATTTTTGAAAATATTGTGTTATATTCAATCCTTTCCGTAAAGTTTTTTTTCTGAAGAAATCTATCTTACAGTAGGCATCTTCATTACCACTTCATGCAAACAGAAATAATATGAAAAAATGTCCTTTGCAATCCATCTGAACAGTTGATTCTTAATTTTGTTTGCACCGTTTTACTTTTGACTTTGCTCGCATAACGCGCCTTTTGGAACTTTATATGTGTTGATTCGTAGTACTTCACATAGAAAAATACAAAGTGTTTTCATTCTGGGTGTACATCCGTTTACTACTGTCGTTCTGACAAGATCAGTGTGCTGACTTCGAAGTTACTTATGTTTTCTAGCATATATGGTTTTGAATTTAGATTTGTCGGTTATTTTCTTCCACATTGTAGGTAGTTTTAATGATTCGTCCCTTTTATTTAAATCACCTGGTTTTTCAATTTCTATGGTTTCTCGGATTATCCTGGTCTTATAATGCTCTGTATTGGGAATCAGCCTAGACCCATCGAAAATTGCAAAACCCATCGAAAATTGCATTTTATGCTTTGTCGTACTCAAAACTATATTTTTTGAAATATGTATATACAGTGAAACCTCCCTTAACGGACACCTACGAACAATGGACACCTCTACTGAACGAACAATTTTGAAGTCACCGACCGTCAGTATATGTATTCATGTGTATTAAACTCTCTTGACAACGGACAGTCTCAATAACGTACACGGACAGTAAAATTTGGAAAATTTTTAATAAAAAAAGATGTTCAGATAATTTTCGAAAAACCCACATTTAATGTCTGTATTTTTATTGCACACTATGGGCAATATTTAGACCTATGCTAACAAGCGGAGCGGTGCCTACCTATTGTTAATAGCACTAGTTTAACAATCGGCTGACTTATGATGTCTGGCTTGTAGGTAAATTGCGGTGAACTGCATAATAAATAGATCACAATACATCAATAGAATATCTTAGTTTTGATGTTACTCTGGTGCGATCAATATGTCTTCAAACAAAAGAAAGTTTTTGAGTCTTCAAGAAAAAGTTGAACTAATCCAGTACGAGGAAAAAAACAAACTTAGTGTTAGAGTATTAGCCGAAAAATTCTGTATAGAAAAATCTCAAATTAGTGATATTTTGAGAAACAAGAGCGATATTAACAAGCGATTCGCCGAGACCGGGAACGTAAAAGAGAAAAAAAATTTGCGAAAACTGAGGGTGCTGCCATAGACCAAATTGTCTACGACTTTGTAAAGTACGCTCAAAAAACATACAATAATAAAGGAAAAAGCACAAGAAATTGAGAAGAATCTAGAATTCGATGGTTTTAAAGGATCAAATGGATGGTTGGAGAAATTCTGTCAACGTCATAATATCTCTTTCAAATCCATCTGTGGCGAAACAGCGGCTGTAGACTTGATTCAGGTAACTGATTGGCGAACGAAATTATGTGCTATTATCAAAAACTATGCATCGAGAGACATTTATAATCCCGATTAAATAAAACGTTTTCTTTAAAAGGCGAAACATATGCTGGCGGGAAAGCGTGGTGCACTGCAACTGCACTCGTGATTGGAAAAAGTAAAAAACTCCGTTGTTTTAAAGGATCAAGCGTGGAAAAATTGCCACTTCAATGGTACTATAACAACAAAGCATGGATGACAAGGGATATAATGTCGGATTGGTTGATAAAATTTGACCGAAAAATGCAAAGGCAAAACCAAACAGTACTTTTATTTTTGAATAATGCTGCATCTCACTCAAAGCTAGACTTAACAAATGTTAAAATCATTTTTTTACCGCCCAATATGACATCACATTGCCCGCCATTGGACCAGGGCGTGATTCAAAATTTTAAAAACCACGACAGAAACTTTTTAATCAAGCAACTTTTGTCATCCATGGAGTATTCTGAATCTACCGAATAATTGGAGAAATCCATAAATGTTGTTGGTGCCTTGATATGAATTGTTGCTGCATGGAAAAAAGTCGAATCCAAGACCATCAATAACTGCGTCCGCAAAGCTGGATTCGACGAAATTCTCGAGGAAACCTGTATATTCAAATATTTTTGGATTCTACCGGAAAATATAAGTACATTTAATGTATCATGTCACATACCTGAAATCAACTTCCGGATAGACCGGAAATTGAACATTTTGAATTTCCGGCTTAACTGGAAGTTAATGCTAAGTAATAGATAATTAAAAACAAACATATAAAAGTTGAAACCGGTATGGTCTAAATCAAACCATTTAGATTTCACAGCATGTAAAAGAGCTTAAAGTATCCAAATTCAAACATCAATATTTCAGAAAGAGTTCAGTTTAGGTATAGGGCATGATTTATGAAATATGCTTAGACTTCTCCCTAGAATCCAGAAATGTAATAATATACATGGTATTCCATTAAAAAAGTATGATTGTACAGAAACGCTTTATTACGACACCCTGTATATATCAAAATATGTTATTCAAAAAATATAAATAAAACCCTAAAACTTTAGTACCTAAATTTTTTTCTGAAATGTAAAGCAAAATAGTTAAGTGGGTGAAACTTAATAAAATATCTGATGACTGAAGTCCTGGTTCTTGGCTTAAAGCAAAAAAAACTGTTGTCAGCTGAGTATTATATTACCAATAAGATTTTGCCAACAGTATAAACTGGAGGGGAAAAGAAATCTTGTAAAATAAAGAAAATGGTCAACTCTGCTTGTCAAGTGTAAGTATAATTTGCATAATAATACAGTAACTTAGGTGACAATATGGCTAACTTACCACTTTTGGAAAGCATATAAGTAAAAAATTCTGAATCAAGATTTAAAAGTGCCAAGTGTAAAATTAAGGAAGTCATTTTTTAATTTTTGAATATTTATTTTTAAACAAAAAGACAAAAGCTTACTTTTAAACACACAAATTCATTTTTAAATAATATTTTTTACTAATTTTAAAATAAAGATTATTATTATTAGACGTTTATTTCATTGAAAAATAAAATTAATTTAATTACAATTCTTTTTTTATGTTTAAAAATAAGCCGTTATAACTATTTTGCTTTCCTCTCGAGTTTAATCCCTTTTTCTCTACATATTATTATAAAAATAAATATTTAAAAAATAAAAACCCGGATTTGTGTATTTAGGCAATTAAACAGAATTGTTAAAAAAATATTTTTTAGCCATTTTGAAGAGGTTGAAAAGCCTACATAAAAAGCAGGCATTCAATTTAGCCGGTTTGCACAAAAACTACAGACGATTCAACGTTCTAACAAACTTGCAGTTTTTAACCGTTCTATTAGATACAAAGACCTAAAATTTGACATGCTTATTGGGAACTACTAGAGTTACTTTTTTACACGCTCTTATCAAAATTCATTAAAACGAGTAAAATTCTCAAGAGAATTCTAAAAACCTTTTGCTATGGTTTTTAATGTTTTGTATGGGACACACTCGTCTAAAACCAGCGCAGTTTTGTTGGAAATTTAAAAATTAAGAAATTGCTTTCCTATTAGACCCAATAAAGCTGCTAAACTGTATGTAATATCAAAAGAGATTTGTCAACAAACATAAATAACGTTTTCTGTCTTTGTGCGTTGCAGGAAATCAGGATTCTCTTACTTGAAATCCAATGTTTATTTCTTTTTTTTTTTTCACGAGACTGTTGATTGATTCCACTAATTTTTGGCCTTACATACGAGTGCCACGACTATAGAAAAACCAATAAAATCAGTTATATAATGTGACCTACTTTATATAAAATATTTTATATATTTATATAAACAGGTGAAATATCCAACCGTATAGGTTTGTACTATGTATGTATTAAGGCTTGTATCAATACGTTGTTTAGTTAAAAGAGGATAGACCGGATAAGTAAAGGTTTGAAGACACAGGTAAACTTTTGGATTTGGAGAAAAGGATATATTTATTGCTACAGCTTGATACAAATTTTGTTGAAATACAAGTAAGTGTATTTGTGTAGTGTATAAGTGTACCTTTATGTGCAGAAAAACCGTTATTGATAAAAACCTTTGAGATTGCTTTGGACTCATTTTCATATTGTTTACAATTAAATAGAAAATGGCTGACATCGCCATATTCTCCACATGATGGACAGTCGGGACTCTCGTCGATTCCAATTTTGTATAGATGGAATGGTAGTCTAACGTGATTCAATTTAAGGCAAAGGCTTTATGCAAGATATAATTGCCCGAGTAGTATTCGTACTTTAGAACCAATGTCTGTGCGGAATACTATTATTATATATTAGGTTGTAGTGAGTATTCGTATGAAAACCATACTCTGTTCTCCACTGGATGAACATGTTATTACGAAAGGCGGACAAATATTCACTGGTTATTAAAGTTGTATCATTTATGCTATTCTCGATATTACAAGATTTTGCAACGTGGTCTGCCATGGTATTTCCTTTAATTACATTATGTAATTTTACCCAGAGGAACTTAAAATGTGTGTTACTTTCAGAGGTTAGTTCTAATATTCTATATATAAAACAATTAGGAAAAGTATCTTTAGAGTGGCAGAAATTTTCCAACTTTCGTAGAACAGACTGACTGTCTGTACATATTAAAATATGAGTGGCACTTTGTGTGATCGCTCATTTGATAGCGTAATATATTGCCGCAGCTTTATTAATAATAACTGATTGTTGATAGTTCCACCTAGGAATACAGAACGCTGCCGATGTCTGATGGGAGGTTTTTGAGCTATCAGTATATACTACTAGAGTACCAGGTTTGTATTTGGACAAGATTTTCTTCAATTTATTGTTACACTGATTGTTATCTAAAGGATAATTAAGGAAAAATACATCTAATTGGTAAAAAATAGCCTTATAGTTTATTTTAAATAGAGTTTTAGATTTTGGGTCAGTGAAATTTAGGTATTTACTTTTGGTAGAATTTTCGAAGCGGTCCGTGAGATGTTTGATAAATAATTGATATATTTTAGTATTTAGTTGACTGTTCTTCATGTAAAGTTTCAATAAAAATTTTGAGGCTAGATATTCTCTCCGAAGATTTAATGGAGGTTCTAAAGCTTCTACTAAAGTAGCCATATTCGGAGAAGATGACATAACACTCATCCGTATTTTAATAGATTTGTATTGAATTCTGTCAATTTTGAAAAGATGTGTTTTACTTGCCGAACTATAGAACAAACAACCGTAATCAAGAACTGATCTTATGAATGCCCTATAGAATCACAGAGCCACCTCCTGTCTTGCTCCCCAATGAAATCGACATACTTGTTTTAACAAATTAAGACCCTTTTCTGCCCTATTAATTATGTGAGATATGTGTTCTTTCCAGAGTAATTTTCTATCCACTACAACACCCAAATACTTATAGTTGCTACTGACTGGGAAATTAATATTGTTTAAAGTTATATTTGTTATGTTCGGAATTATTTTTCGACTGAAGAATACCACAGATGATTTATTGTTAGACAATGAGAAACCATTTAATAAACACCAGTCTTGTATGCAATAACATAAGTTTTTAAGTTTAGTAACGCTGTGTTGAAAGGTTTTTGTGGCACTATATACTACGAAATCATATAATACAAATACAAATTAAAAATAAGAGGACTTAACACTGACCCTTATGGTATGCCCACTGAAGTGGTTCTAGGTCCTAATTTTTTATTACCATGTTTAAGATAAACTTGCCTATTATTGTATAAGTTTAATATTGTATTAATCAGTTGCTCCGGTATATTAAAGGTTTTCAATTTAATTCTAAGTATTTCGAGAATAACACTGTCATAAGCACCCTTAATGTCAATGAATAAAGCTCCTGTACACTTATTATCAGTAGGTCCCAGTTGAATATCGGTAACTAAATGAGCTATTGCATCATTGGTACCTACACCTACTTTGAATCGATATTGATTAGAAGGCGGTATATTGTTGTTATATAATCAATATTCTAACCTAAATTTAATTAACCTCTCAAAGGTTTTGGTTACACAGGACATTAAAGTTATAGGTCTGTAAGACTCTTGCTCAAGAATATTTTTTCCTGGTTTGTGAATTGGGATAATTAAACAATGTTTTAAAATTTCAGGAATGTACGATTTCCTATACATCTCATTAAATATTTCTAAAAGAAATTTTAGACCTGGAGAAGTATTTTCTCTTTTTTTAATGGCTTTATTTAACTCTTCTCGTGAAAAGGAATTGTGAGAAAATGGTTAGGTAAAAAATTGAAAGAGTCGCCAGATAAATAATTTACGCTTGGAGGCGCCAGTTTTGTTAAAAAAAAAATTCAGCAACCTCTGAGGGCATGTTAATTGTTTTACTCTTGTTGTTGCGTAGACGTTTAACAGTTTTCCATATTTGACTAATTGGGGTTTCTCTGCTTACACTATTACAGAATTTTTTCCAACGGTTTAAAGCTTTCTGTTTGAATAACCGTTTAGCTTGGGTAGCAATTTTTCGATAGTTTACAAAATTTTCAATGTTAGATTATTTTTGGTACATTTTTAAGGCAGACTTTCTTTTTTCTAAAATTTTTGAACACTCGTCGTCCCACCAAAGTGGTTTTTCAATCACCTATCCGGAATAAAAGGTCGATTTTGTTTGATAGAATTAGTAGCACAAGTGTTTAGCGAGTCAAGAAAAAGTGTTAACTTTTCATCTACAGAGTTCCATTTCGGAGAAGCCAGAATATAGCCCTTTAGTTCACTAGTGAATAAATTCCAATTGGCTGTGGACAGCCTCCATTTACGAGTGGGGTATATAAATTCACTAGACAAATCGTCGATTTTGAAATTAATTAAAATAGGAAAATGGTCAGAACCTAATGAATCGGGATGGGTCTGCCAACTCAACTCCGGACCTAACTTGCTGGAAACAATTGTTATATCAATACAAGATATAATAGAGGTATTTAGCAGAGATATTCTAGTTCTTTCACCTGTATTAAGTACAACTAAATTACTAAGGTTTATAGCGTCAGCCAGTATATTACCGTCAGAATTTGCCGAATTAGATCCCCACAATCCATGATGGGCATTAAAATCTCCACCGATAACAACATTTGGAAATAATGAGAAGATTTGTGTCCATTCTTTAAGAGATACTTTAGTTGAGGGGGGCCTATATAACGACAAAAAATTATACCAGCGACTGTTAAAGTGAACTTTAACGCCACATATTTCTGGTAGATATTTAGATTCGATTTTAAAATCTTGATACGTCAAATTGGAGGCTATAAGAATAGCAACTCCTCCCTTACCATTAGTCCTATCCTTCCTAACAATATTATAACCTGCAATTTAAAAATTTAGATTTGGTTTAAACCATGTTTCAGAAATTAGTGCTATATGAAATTTGTTGTCACAGAGAAATTTTTGAAAACTATGTTTATTAGACGTAGGAGACCTAGCATTCCACTGTACGATTTTTAGCATTTTGATGAATCAGAAAAATGATCTATTATATTAGCTATTTTATATTTTATATCGTTCTCTAACTCTGTCAGATTAACCAAAGAATTATTACTATTGTATTGATAAGATCTTGTGTAAAATATGTCATTTTTTCAACTTGTTTTATATGTCATGAATTCTTTTCTATAGGGGATTGGCAATATAGAGGATCCACTCGAAGAAAGAGGTGTTTTCGTTCTTTCAGAGACGGTACTTTCATTTGACTCCATTTTTCTTTTTTTTTGAAAATTCATTATTGTATTGTATTGTAAGTAACTGGTTGACTTAGGCAGAATCTGGAGGAAACTTTTGGTTTACGAATAAAATGTTTGTTATTAGGAGGTTCCAAAGGTGGATATTCATTTAGATTATCTAAAAGTTGGTAACGATTTTGCATTAAGACGCTAGAGAATGAAGGCCTATCTTTCATTATTTTAGCTTCAGCAAAACTCAAATTGTAATTAGCCATAGTTTTTTTAATATTTTTTTATTGTTATAGTCTTGGCATTCCTTGGACCTAGCGCCATGTTGTACTGTGTAACGTTATGGGTTTCTCCACAGTTAGCGCACCTTTTCTTACCCCTGCAATTCTGCTGAACATGCCCAAACCTTAAACAATTTAAGTACTGTATAACCGGATAAATATAAGGTTCAACCTCAAATTCGACTTTGTTTATATGTATCAATTTGGGCAGTTCGTTACCCAAAAATGTTACATTAATCATTTCACGAGGTACTGATTTTTCATTACCCTCTTGATCTTTTATTCTTCGATACATTCTCCTAACAGATAAGACGTTTGGCTGTTCTATTTTAATTTCACTTAAAATATAATCTTCGTTAAAAAATGTATCTACACCTTTAATAATACCTCGTTTTTCGACATAAAATTTTGGGATATATACTATTAGGTTATTTTTAGTAATACACTGATCTAAAAAACACTCTAACTTTATTGCGTCCTAATGGGGTTATTTTGTCGATAAATTTATTAATATTCGGGTTTTCTTTTAGAAAATGGCCTACTTTAACAGCATGTAATTTCCCTATGTTACACTCTTTAGATTCTATAAAGACTTGATAAGGATATTTATCGATAGGACGATACTTTGTTGTTAGGTCATAACGGGTCCTTATGTTATTATTTAAAGTGTTACTATTGAGAATTTTTTATTATTTGATTCTTTGGGGTTATTTTTATTAATTGTGTTTCCATTGGATTTGTTCGAGAAGGCCTGAATTAAATTTTTTAAAGGTCCATGGTGAATATTTTGTATTAATTTTTCCTCTTGCACTCTGGTAAGATCAATAAATTCTGGTGACTGCGAATTATTTAATGGAACGAACTCACCCGAATCCGTACAATCCATATCACTATAATTCTGACCCGAATCAGGGTCCGGTGGATCCTTCTTTCGGTTGTAATTGTCCGAATTCATATTTTATATTCTAAGGTATTCACAGATATGATTTCACTAATTATAAGGTATAATGCCGGTTGTCCACCAAACGGACAAAAGAAAAACTCGTGTCAAGAAAAATAAAATTGTGACTTTTCAGAAACTTTCGTTATCCGATCGGAAGCGGTAGTAGCCTCAAAAGGTTTCGACGTGTTTTGAAACTCAATCTGCTTCGTGAAAACTGTTGCATTTGCGTAGTTTTTACCTAAGTATTTTATTAAGTGGTCAACGGGCAGTTTCCGGAAAACCAAAGATTTTGGGTTCCGGGAGAAGTATGGTTGCGAAGAAAGGAACTAACTTACGGGCACCACCAGGATTAGCGCCTTAGCGTCAATATAATTTGACTCGTCAAAGAAAACTTCACCAGGCTCGGCTGAAAGACTGAGAGGCTCTTTCTTGATTTGGTAGGTGGTGGGCGATGCATGGCCGTCGTTAGTTGGAAGAACGATTTGTTTCGTTGGTTGGTTAATTCTAACCAGCAGGCTAATGTGTGTCCTAATAATAATATTTTGACCTCATAATGATTGGTCGGCTTGAGGTTCGCTCTATGTCGTTCATGGTTTTTACTGTCGGTGGTACAAGACTGAGAAACTCTAAGACAAGGGTGTTCATACTTGAACTGCTGGCGATCTACCTCAATATTTTTAGACTACTTACGATCGACTCTGAGATGCTGCAAGTATGTGTGATGCAAGGTTGTCGTACATACACGATACATACACCCTACCTACCTACCTACCTAGGTAGGGTGTACCGTAGCATATATATATATAGATATTAGTTTTCCGCACAATATACATTATTTTAGTCAAGGTTTGGGTTAGGTTTAGTTAGGTTCTTCTCTACAATATCAATGAAAAAACTCGTAGTTATTCAAAATTGCACTGAGTGCTAATCGCAAGCATGATGACATATGATCGTCAGTTAGTCGATTGCGATATCTTGACTTAATTATCTTCATTCCAGAAAATGCAGACTCGCACAAGTAAGTTGACCCAAGCATTGCTGCCAGTTGAAGGGCGATTTGCCTTAGATTCGGATATTTATCTTCAGATATAAAACACCAGAAATTTGTATCAGATTCTGTAGCTTTGAGATGTATATCTGATATAATCTGCACCAACTCATTTTCAACAGAACATGAGATCATATTAAACTGACTTGCTATTTCAGTAGCTAATTCCTCAATGTTTTTACATGAAAAAAGATAACTCATAAATGATGCTACATTTGCCAATTTACTACAATCATAAAAACTCATTTCGAATTGTCCCAAAATATTTGATAATTCAGCCTCATACGTATCATAATTCAGCTGAGGAATCCTTGCTTTCAAAGACGGAAAATGTTTCAGATCCTTTCTTTTCAGTTGATCTGTCATAAGTTGCAATTTACTTTTGAATGCGTTCACTGCGCTAATCATCTCAATAACAGTTTTTCCTTTACCTTGAAGCTCCAAGTTAATGGTGTTTAAGTGCATTGTGATGTCAGTCAAAAATGCCAAATCAGTCAGCCATTTTTCGTTTTTCAACATCTGAGTGTCATTACCTCTTTCGTCTAGAAAAGCTGTTATTTCTGGCAATAATTCTTGAAACCTTTCTAGAAATTTTCCGCGACTCAACTACCTGACGTCCGTGTGAAGAACTAAATCAGTGTGTTCAGCTGACTCCCTATCTTCTAACTGCAACTTAAAGAGCCGCCGTTGCAAGCTACGTGCACGGATGGAATTCACAATTTTTGTTGCAATGCCCATAATTTCCTCCGTGTTTAAAACTTTTGAACACAAAACTTGTTGATGTATAATGCAATGGATTGAAAAAAATGAAGGGAAATCTTCATTAGCTCGACACAATGCCACAAAACCGTTTTTGTTTCCAGTAATTGCTGGTGCTCCATCGGTTGTAATGCACACTAATTTATATATTGGTAGCTTGTAGTTTTTTATAAAATAGAAGAAAACGTCATATATTACGGGTCTTCCCCTTCAGAGGAATGATTGTCAAAAATTCTTCCTTAGCCAACATGTCACTGAATACCATCCGATTAAAAATACACAGCTGGGCAGTGTCTGTCATATCGGTGGATTGGTCGAACTGTAAAGAAAAGTATGTATATTCCATGATATCATTTTTTAGTTTATCTGCCATGTCCTGACTCATGACTTCAATACGCCTTGTGACAGTCAGACGAGATAACTGAAGTTCTCTAATAGTAGACATGATTTCTGTTTTATTTTTAAAATCTTCAAATAAAGTCTCACCCGCTTCAATAAATCCTTCACAACCGATCCATTTTCGAATGGTTTCTTGTGTTTCGCCAATATATGAGATATTTTAAATGACGCGATCGTAGCAGTTTTTGATTGTTTGGCTGGTCTTGTGAACATGGTTTGTTCTTTTTTCAAACAAGATATCAAATCACGTACTTTTCGTTTTCTTAATTCACTCTGTGGCGGAAAATCCTTTTCATAGTTTTTATGAACCGTTTTATGATGCCTCTTTAAGTTACCACGCTTAGGTATTGCAGCTGACGCACGACAAATAAGACAAATGCACTTATCCTTCACCACACAAAACAAAAATGCTTCCTCCCAATCGTTATTAAAATGATACGTTTTAGATTTCTTCGCTGCACTCATTTTGTACTATTGAATAATAAACTTTGTATCGACGTAGTATTGCCTTCAAGTTGCAATTCAGAATGACTCCAATTCCTGCAGGCGTAACATTTATACCGGCGTGAACGAAAGTCTCGAATGTTCCCGTCAAACGCGCCGCCCGAAATTTCTAGAAAAGCGGCAAGCATAAAAAGCGCGGCTATTCTTTGACAAGTACCGCGCATTCCTTGGATAAAGCCGCCTTTTGCCGCTAGCAGAGTGTTATTTTATTAAAAAAAAATTTCTTCTCGAGATCTACTCAAAAAGCACTCGCGATCGACCGTTTGAGCACCCCTGTTCTAAGACGTACGCACGCTATTCTAGCTTTGTCTATGTATCTATTGTGTAGCACCATGGCTTTCTTTTCTAGGATAAAAAGAATTATGTAATATTATTATAAGAGCAATAAAACATTACTTTAATTGGCTTCGGTAAACTATGTTGACACTCTTAAATTTTGTTTATTTTTGTTTCGTTTTGTTTTTATCCACCATTCTAGCAGTTCAAATTGAGAAAATGTGTGGAAAACTCTCATCAGCACTCAAACATTTTTTTAAAATGTGATTATTATACAAATTAAAGGTAACTTTGATTTCAACCACTTTCCGACTGTTCCCACAGCCATGATTGTTTTTAATTTGATTTGCGGCGTTGCCATATTCATAATTAAAGAAATACCTTTAAGTGATGATACACGTAAAACTAATTTTTTTATAACAAAATTTATAATTAATAAAAATATAGATTAGGTTAGGTTAGGATTGGTTTGGTTTTCTGTAAAGAAAGCGCGCGGTAGCGAGCCAACCGAATTCGGAGTCTATATTGAAAGGGGAATGTTTCTGTAACAAAACCTATACTAGGTGGATCTGTCCCGTTAGTTTAGCCCAGGTTCGTCAACAAAATTTTCATTAAAACTATAATACTAACAATAAATAATTAGAATTCTGTTGTCCAAATAATTTTCAATCATTTTTCCATTTCCTTTAATAAATTGGTAAATCTAAAATCTGGCAACGCTGATAAATTTTTCGTTTTAAGGCTGTGAAATTGTGACCGAATGCGATTTTTAAATAATTTTTTTTAGTCTCACTCTTGCGTATTAAGCAATTTTTATTTTTGAAATTTAATATTACAAATGGGTAGTATAAATAAAGTAAAATATGCAAAAAATGTCTGTCAGGATAGTTTACCGAACCCCTGTAATTATTTAAGATAGGTACTTCAGATATTTTGATAATAATGAAGTAAATCATCTTCTTTCATCTCATCTGTCTCTCTAGTGGAAATTGTCAAAAAGAAAATTAGGACTGAATGGAAGTCCGTTTGGTTGCAACAGAGTTTAAAATCTGTTGCGGTTTTGTTTCGTGGGAGTGTGTCTTCATTTCTTCAACACACGAATCACAAATTCAACATTGTTCCTTTGGTAGAAAACCAGCATAATAGTTACATTTGAAAAATATATAAGATATTCGCTACTACAGTTGCATAGTGCGGTGAAGTCTTCATCGATTTTTTTTAACTTTATCTTCCCCTTTAAGTTATGTCGGCCATCTTTGATTACATCATATCCGCTTTCGTGATAAACGAAGATAACAAAGTCTTCAGGCAGTTGTTAACTTTTACAGCGTCATTCTCGGCGATATAAGAGACGTTTATATCCCCGGCAAACCGTAAAAATATGCTAATAAGGCCCGCGAATTCACGGGCCTTCGTTGCTTTGGGGAGACTCTCGTTCTGTATATAACTTTATATATCTTTTTTAGTGCCCTCTTAAGGAGGTTTACGGCTTATTAGGGGTAGTTGTATGTGACGGAAAGTTTTTGGGGAATAACTCATATTCGGATGTATTCGTAAATTGTTTATGTACTGAGAGTTAGAGATTACAACATAGGCATGAGCACCGGAAATAGGACAAAGGGGGCACTAATTCCCCTTAAAAGTTAAGTTGAAAACGAAAGTTTAATAATAAGGTACTTATCTGGTTATTTTTATGTAACCCATTGAAATGATTTATTTACCCCACCCATTAAAATGATTTAAATTTAAATTATGTATTTATAGTATTGTTTATATGGACACTAATCTATTAAGGGATAACGTTCGAGTTTTTGCTGAGTTATATTTTTACGATAAATTATCTTTGAATACTAAATATTATCAAGTGTAGATATAGATCGAATTTTGTTTAATAGTTATTTCTCGTACTTTCTCAATTCATACCAGGATTTATCTTTAAAAATACTATATATACTTACCTCGCATTAGAGCTTAAGTCTTAGTTTGTTACCAGCTTTTCTTGAAATAATAAAGTGCGGGACACGAAATAAAACCGGACGGAGCCAATCCGTTTAGGAAGGTCGGCCAAGAAATCTCCTTAAACCAGTTGTATCCCGTCGTTCTTTAAACAATATGGCACTCCTTTTTGACTATACGCACTTCAGATAATTGAAAATGTAACTAGCTTAATGAACCTTAATCTATATTTGTCTTTTTCTTTCGTGTACCGCACTTCTATATCTCTTTTGTGTTGCAAATACGGCGAACTTTCGAATTTTAAAATTATTTAATTTTGATTTTTCTTGATCGACTTACCTATAAACATATTTTTTTTTGAGTTCTGTCATTAACGGTTCCCGGACTACTGCCTACGTCCACTATTATTAGACCACCCAGTATAGTGATACACGATTCAGTCCAGATTTTACAAGGGCAGCCAGCATCAGATCCAGTGAACGAGATTTATCAAAATATTAATTTATGCAGTTCGACTTTGGACTACTCAGGTATGCCAAAAGTGGTCGTCTGTCTCCGTTTGTACCATATTACTTTATACAGGGGCCGTCATTTTGAAGTACTATACAGGGCGTTTCCTAATTGCGTGCTGATATTAAAGGGGGTGTTTTTATGTCCTAAAAGTCTTAACTTTTGAGATACAAGATGGTAAAGTTTAAAAAGAAAACATTTTTTTCATCCCAATTCTGATGCTATTGTAGATAGCTGCATGAAATTTGATACACGTCTTCTATGCATTAAGGAGCATACGGATTTACTCAGGTTAATTACATATGCATGCCACTGGTGGAAATTTTAAAAATTGATTGTTAATAAAAAATGCCAATTTATGCATAAAAGACGTGTATGAAATTTCCACAATTATTTACCTATAATAGCATCAGAATTAGGATTTAAAAAAAAATGTTTCTTTAAAACCCTGTACCTCCAAAGTTAAGACGTTTAGGTTCATATTAACCCTTTTCGTAAAAAGGTCCAAGAATCATATGACAGACGGAGACAAACGGTCACTTTTGGCATACCCGAATAGCCCAAAGTCGAACTGCATAAGTTAAATTTTTTTGATAAATCTTGTTCACTGGAATCAGTGCTGGCTCCCCAACTATAATTATTTACATACATTGATGTGTTAATTTTGGAAAAATATGAGTTCTGTTGTTTTTCAAATATTAATTGCAATATTAAATATTTTTTGACAACCGGTATTGAACAAAAAATTAATTATTTTATAGCAGTTTATCGACAGCTACTTTATGAACAATTTAACAACATGTATGAAAAAAACTAAGCTATTTTTGAGGTTGACGGCTGTGATTCTAATGGTTCGATTTCTTCTAAATCGTTGTCTTCCTCTGAAAATGATGAGGTTTCGTCGTCACTACTTGAAGATTTCAGTGTGATAACTAAATCATCAATAACCGTTTCAATTTTGCCATCTACTTCCCAGTATTTATCTTCAATAGAACAACATGTTTAACATACGATTTCCAATTTTCAGCCGATATTGAGTCAATCGCTTCTAATGTTATTTTATTTAAATCTTTAATTGAAAGTTCACCGGTGTTATGCTCTTGAATATACTTTTTTACTCCTGCCCATGCAAGTTCAATAGGGTTGAGGTCGCACATGTATGGAGGCAGCCTTAAAGGTGTATGACCCAGGTTACGTAAAAGATCGTCAATTTTATACTTTTTTTCTCTAGGCTTGTTGACTGATATTACTTCATATAATTGATATTTTCTTCATGTTGGATCACATACAAGATTGTTTGTTTTAAGCCACGATATCATATGAGCTTTTGGCACTTTATCTTCTACGTGAGAATGACAAGACGCATTATCTATTACCACGACTGATTTGGGAGGAATGTTAGGTAGAAGCTCCTCGAGCAACCACTTTTCAAAATTATTCTATTGATCCGTCCATGTCTCCAGTTGTTAGTCCCGAGCGAAAAACTAAAGCAGCACCTGAAACAAATCCGGCTTCTGAACCAGCATGAACTATAATAAAGCGACTACTAGAACGGATTCCCTGAACAACGCCTGTAACAGATTCACTTTGCCAGCATTTGTTCACTGCCATATCATTATCTACCCAGGTTTCGTCTAGATACACAATATTGCATCCTTCTTGCCTATGTTGCCCTACAGTTGATAGATATTTCACCCGCCAGTGAAAAATATTCTCTTAATGAGCAATTTTCGTTTATTTTGGCACTTGCGCCAAACAAAACCATTTTATCGTAAAAACCGATTTAAGGTTTTATACTCGTACGGAAAATATATTTTGTTCTTTACAGCACGAAGTAGTGGTTTGCAGGTCTTCAAGTTTATATAAAAATTCTCTATTGTTCGTCGAATTACTTGAAAATCGCCATCGTCAATGTTATCTTTGTATGATAATCGGGGTCTTTTTTCATTCTTACACTACTTTTCGAAACACCAGTGTAAAATGCGGCGCGTTCTGTTCGATTTTGAATTGAAATAGTCATCTATTATTTTCAGCTTCTCTAGTACAGGCCTCAATAACTTCAACTTTTAACTTTTGCTCGCCATCGTTACTTCGAAATAATAATTCAAATTCAACGCAACGCATTTATATAGAAACGAAAACAAATGTTCAAAATGTATAGGCGCCACTGGAAATAGCTAGAACCTTCTAGCGGCAAGTGTATGGAGACTCTAGGCACATCCCAATTAGAAGTGGACCAGTGCGAAATTTACTAAATCCTCGATTAATTTTCCGTACCGCTTAGCTGGCGCACTTTATAGGTGAAGCGGCAAACTATTACAACAAATAAAATAATATAAAATTTATTTGTGTATACAAATTTTACTTTTCCGCTTGCTTAAGGCTATGAACCTTTATTCCCACACTTTAATTAAAAGTTAATGACTACATTCTTAAGTCCAAATTTTTATTTTCAGAGTAAAATAACATAACTGGCGCAGTCGGTAAGATTTGTTCCTGTACAGAAAGTTGCCGTTTAAATCGAGAAAGCACACAACGGATTGGTGAATTTTAATTCATCAACAGGACTGTCTGCAATTTTGTTTTGTGAGGTGCATCTAGAAGAGGACCATATATTGCTGCAAGATGCATCAAGGGGTCAGAGTGTAGATGTTGTCCTCCAAATATGGTCTTGCAGAATTCCTCAGAACCATATATACACCACGGTGCTTAGTGCAATAAGTAAAGAAAAGACTTCTTTCATGATGAAACTCTCTCCCTGGTCCTTTTTTTCTCTTACTTAGTTATTATTCTGAATCCTCTATTCAGCTTACTAACCCAGTACTGCATCTCCCTAGCAAAAGAAATTATGCCAAAAACAAATAATAAGCTTTCTCAAGTTAAATCTGACTTTTTAATTATTGAACAGATAATAAAGGAGTATTGTGAATCAACTAATGACGTCAAGGGCTTAAACCTAATTATTGATTCTCTTTGGATATTAAATCAAATTATTAATGCTATAACCTTTGCAAATATAAACAAAGTTCATCCTTCAGTCTAGACAACTTGATACAATGACAAAATACATAATTTGTATCCCCAGGATCAATTAGTTTAGTTTAAGAATTATCATAATTCTTATTATTTTTGGGAGTTCAGTTGCAATTGAGAACAAAATAATTTCTCCCCAAAAACCATACCTTATTCCTATAATATACACACTATCAAAAGTCTTGGAGTTAAAATGTGATTAAAAAAGATACTGTCAACAAAAAAACAGGGCTACCCGCTCCTTAAATAGGACATTCAATTGTGATCACAATGCTCTAACAAAATATATATTTTTTATTTCATCAATCTTATCATAATTGAATGCCAAAAACCATACCTTATTCCTATAATAGTTAAAGATAAAACTATAAAACTGAAAGTGGAACTACTTAAAAAACTTATTCGTAACTATAATGGAATAAGTAGATTAGATTAGGTATGTAAAATTTATACAAAATTTATGTTTGCATACGAACCTATATTCTTTTTTTAATATAATTACTCAAAAAACTTGTTCGTATCTATAATTTAGGTGAAATATGCACCTATAATTTTTTTTAAATTAATAATTAAATCTGTAATTTTTAACCATTATTCATAAAATATTCTTTCAAACCCTATATAAATTTGTAGTTTTTTTGTCACAAAATGAAATTTTATTTAGCGCTATTGGTAAATTTAATAATGGTTGAGAAAAAAGTTCATACCTATTATTTAACTAATTCATATGTGAAAAAAATTTCAATTCCTTATAACAAGTTAAATGATTGCGTCATAAATTTAACATTTATTTATAGCCTATATTGCCTACAATAAATTTAATAACATTGAATTTTCTATAGAGATCTATTTACATTTAGTAATGTACTAAAATATATGTTAAAGTTTTCAAATAAGTAACTTTTCTCATTCATAATTTCCTAAACACAACCAATTTACATCCATAAATAAACGTTTTGCCAAATGAGAGAGACAACTTCTATCAATACGAACAATGTCCATGCAATGAACAATTACTGCACTAACCACTATCTGAAGAAGATTCCATTGTCGACATGATAAGAAAAAACGAACCAAACAACTGCAGTATCATTCCAGTCCACCTGATTCGAGATATCGCCAACCAAGTAACACCACACCATATTCTTTTAAGCACCCCAAATCAAACAACCGTTACTGAAAATTGTGAAAAGTTATTAGAGAATTACCATAATCGGCCCTTTTATTCGTAGAAAGATCCAAGTCTGCTCCATTTATAAATCCATCTTTGCTGCCAACATATATGCCTATATATCTTTTGACATCTGATTGTCAGAAATGTCTCGAAGTAGGTGATCTTTTGATGTATCGTTCCATCCATTAGCGATTGCCGTTCTCTCGTATGTCCTCATAAATTCGGTGGCACAGTTTTTCCACGGGTGAAACGTTGTGGTCCTCTTCAATGATGTTTTATGCTTCGCTATCTAGTTTACTTGTGTCGTGTTCTGTAACTGATTGTTGGTAGAACCTCCCCAGAACTTGCTGTTAGGATCCATCTGACTATTGGAACCCTTCTGGTCCTCACTAAATTGCTTGGGAACATCGGCGCCGGACGAAAAATGAATAAATAAATGTTATGGTTACGAAGGAATCGAGATATTGCCTCAGGTCTCCGGACGGTTGAGATCGTATGTAGCGTCGAACAGGAGAAAGATATGCAAGGGTGAGTTTTCAAAACGGTTGCGTCATCATGTGGGCTTGCATTTTAACAGAAACACGCACCCAGCGCAGGGGTCACTCTGAATGCCGAAAAATATGTGCACGCGATTTTGGAAGAATATGCTGTCCCTCACAGAGGCTTGATAGAAGGACACTTTATTCTCATGCAGATTAATGCCAGACCTCATGCACATAGTCTAGTACAGGAATAATTAGACGACAAAAATGTAGAGCGAATGGAATGGCGAGCTTACAACCCGGACTTTAACCTAATTCAGCCTCTTTGGGATAGGTTAGACAGAAGGATTCGAGTTTTGGTATCTGCGCCCATGACACTTGAGTAATTAGGAAAGACGCTCTCTGAACAATGGACAACAGGAGGAAATACGTCATTTGTTAACAAGTATATCGAGAGGAAAAGGAAGAAGGTAGGCTGTTATATAAGCTAGTAGGGAAATCACACGGTTTTAATTGATACATTTTTATTTTTCAGTTTATTTAATCCTCATCGAACTACATTAGGGTTTATTTTATCTAAATGCTATAATTTTTTAGTAATTTGCGTTTTTCTTAGTAAGTGTAGGGATACCTATTAAATTAGTTCTATCAATATTATTAATAAGCATATCCTATATACAATGGCTACATGTGACGTAAAATTTAAATATCTATTAAATTGTTATATGTTTACCTATACCTGTCTTCTGTAGTTTTTCAGTAAACGCGGCTTTTCCATATCTTGAATACTTAATACCAAAAATTCGACCTCTTCTTAATACTGATAGGTGAAGTTCGTATCTAAAACGTAGAAAAGCCTAATTTGCTAGAAAACTACAAGGATTAGGTCATTCTAACCCAATACAAGTTGATAGGTAATCAAATTTTAAGTTTTACTAAGTCACTAAATACAGGGTATTCGCATATATATCAAAGATATAATTTAAAAGACCATACCACTAAAACGTAATTTATTAAAAATTATTGCATATAGGAATAAGAAACCCTAATGTAGTTTGGTAAGGGACTAAATATACTTTATTGATTGAATTTTGGAAAAGTGTACTACCGATTTATGTACAACCCGTATAGTATTAATTGACAGCAGACCTTTGTACTGATAGATCAAGGCCTTTTAAACTTGCACTTTATTGTTTAGTTGATTACTTTGGTTTTGGTTATTTGCCACTTTGGAAAAATATTTATCTTTTCAAATAAATTAAAATATTTCCAAAACCCTTTTAGTTAGAGATAGGTAACTCTTTATAAATTTGGCCTGACTTTTCAAGGAGTATTTGCCACATATTTTTTAAACACCATGTACACACACTACAATAATTTAATAAATTGTAGGTCTATCCGATCCGCATATATATTCAAAGTTATATTTAATAAAAAAGTATAGAAACCGACGGGTCCCATACCCATGCCCCTGTATATGTATTCCAAAAGGTAAGTAGGAATTAAATAAGGTCTGAATTAGAGACCGTAAGTTAAAAAGTTCCGAGATCTAAATCGGAGTTTAACAAGAAGTACTTTTTAATTTTTGTGGGTCTTCTACGCGTTAGTACTAAATATATGTTGTTCAGGTAGTAGTTTTACGGTTTCCCTTAGAATCCCTGTTTTTTTCAGTCGCTTAGGCCCACTGTTACCGGTAAACTAATTAATACCCTCATTATTGTTTTACCAAAAGGAAAAAAACATTCGCTGTATACCAATTACGATATTTTAATTTACCACCACAATCTGAATTATTTACCTTGTTCAGGATCCATGTAACACGTAACAAATAAACGCAATAACAAACCCCTAATTCTCCATTAAATAATACATTTTTCGAACGGTAGCCACTGTAACTCCTACCCTCTAATTAGATTTTTAAGCAACTCAACAACAGACATCTTTTCCCTCTTTCCGTGCCCTTAAACCCACACCCCAAAATTTATTATTAATATCCTCAAACCCTTTTTACTGCAACCCTTAAAAATATAAAACCCTCCCTCACTTAAATGGAAAAGTTGGAAGGCACAGCTATGTCGGTTTATTTTTCAGAAGTGCCGTAAATCTGGAAAATATTATTCCTTTCTTGAATTTAATTTTTATATGATTTTATACCCAGTCAAATATGTTTTCAATTTTGTATAGAAAAATTAAAAAGAAACTAAAAGAAAAGATAAATTATATGAACCTGAAGTGAAAGTAATGAACATTTAAATATTTTTAAATATAAAAGGCGGCATTTTTAAACAACATAAATATTTTCTTACGAACAATAACCAAGTACTTTTATTTGGCTGCGGAAGCAACGAAGTTCATCTCTAAAAGGGTGAAGAGGGGTGGTAAAGTTTATATATAGAAAAAAATTATGAAGTTAGGATGATGACACTTTGTAAATATAGTTTTCAAAAAATAATAAAATAAAACTTGTTTCATTCTTTTTTTTAAATTCATCTTCTATGGAGGTGCACAGGAGTGGCAAAATTTGTAAGGGAAAGCATTAATTTTGTCCTGTCGATGTGAAACTTTGCAAGCGCATTTATTTCGGGTGACAATAAAATAATTTGATACAATAATGCTGATCTCATCATGACAGAAGTATTTATTTGTGTACGTTTTAATGATGGCTTTATTGACAAACTTAGTTTTTTAAAACACTATTACCTTATCAGCTACGGGTAGAAAGACGAGGGCAAAAGCTAGTTTAGCTAATAAATGCGGCATGATATGAAAAAATGCAAAAGCCGTAAAGTTTGTAGAATAAAGCAAGATGTCCTATGAGTCAAAAATTAGATTATTATCACTACAAGAATTTTTTGGGTCTATCAAGAGATTGAAAATTGAATTATGACCATTTTATACACATTAATTACGGTTTATCGTGTACTAAAATAAAGTCAAATATCATTAGAGATCTACAAACAAAAAATATTTAAAAATTTAACACAATTTATTAAAAATATTAATAATTTCTAATGTAGATCATATGTTACACTAGAATTTTTTTTTTATTTCAGCACCCTTATAAGTTTGTCTTAATTTTGATATTAGATTCTGTTTTCGAAGATGTTAATGGATGGAATTAAAAGAAATAGTCAGTTTTTATCCCAAGAGATCTTACCGACAATGTAAAATATAAAAACAAAGACACAAAGTTTCGGTTCCAGTCAATTATTCTCTTGTAGAGCGAAACACGACACACAACTTATTAATTGACTGAGACAGAGGTTTTATATTTTTGTTTTGACATTTTACATTAATACATGAAAGCTATGTTAATAATTTTCGAAATGGCGTCAATTTATTATTTATTAATTATTAAAAAGAACAACACAAATATAAAAATAACAAAAAACCGAGTGCTAAGTTCTTAGAACCCACTATGGAAAGTAGATAGATGCTGACTAAAAATAAGAAGGCATGACATCAAATTTACTATTTATGTTATTTTTTTGTAAAATTATTTTCATGAAAGCCAACCTGCCTTATTTGAGTGTTGACCACGACACGCGCACTCTGAAAAATGAAATAGATAAAAGGGTTAAGCTTTTTTAGATTTTTTTTGAGAGGGTGTTTCTGGGATATACCTCTACAGTTTAAACTATGTAGTATAAAGCGTAACAGTGGCGAAGCTGCTAAACCATGTACGTTCCGAAGTCTTTGATTCGGTCATTGCTCTTCTATTGTGCTATTACTACAAGATCGAGAGAGATATATATGTTTGGTAGTTCTTTTACATAAAACAAACCCATCTTTAGAAAGAAATAGACTGACACTATCAGGGATGGTACGAAATATATTCATTCAATATATTCAGTTTTTTGTCTAAATTTAGTACATATGGTAATTTGTCTTATTTCATCAGGCAAAATATAGATCAATCTGCAGAATAAATAAGTGATTTTTCGTAAAACTAAGGGTTATGCCTCCTGCGGTGAACAACGTATTTGTGTCTAGTATTGTGAGAATTTATATGAGAATTAATAACCAAAATATTCACCTTTACTAACAAATAACAACAAAAGTTTAAATGTATTATTTATATGTCAAAGTTTGTAGTACCCTGATTTTGAAAAGTTGATCTGCAGAGAAAATTATACGGAGTATCATCAAATATGCCGTTAATTACCCTTTTTTGTAAAATGAAAAGTCTATTGCGAATATATCATTGCACAATATGTTAGTCAAAAAGAAGTTTTTTTACTTGTTAGATAACAAAATAGCTTTTATATATTACATAGTCAATATTATTGGTAACATTTACCCAGTATTCACTAAAATGGTTTAAGAGTTAGATTAGATCTAGTTGCCATAACAGTTGAAACCCCTAGCTCGCCAGTTATGTTTTGCTTACTCATTGTCATATTTTGTTTTTGATGACATATAGAAAAGTATTTGTTTCATTGTTGCATATGTCATCTTGAACTGTCAAGTTAGACCTGGTCTAAATTTAAACCCCTTTAGTGAATATGGCTATAAGTGCTTATCTACCTAAAAGGTTGACTTGTACCTATTGTAATAGTGGAAAAATCACCCTTCGAGATTTTTCCAGACCTTTACGTTTTATGGTCCCAGGATCCCAATAAACATGTTTTCCATTCCAGTCTGTTTGTACGCAGCATTGTTCAAAAACTACTTATCCAAATTTTGGTCATAAGGGATAGAATGGTAACATTTTGTTAGAAATTCAATATGGCAGAACAAAATGGCAGCCTCACAAAACGTGAAATAAAAGTTTACTTATTGGACGACCTCATAATTTGTACAAACACAAAGTGTGATATAGGGATAAACTGGTAAAATTTTTGTATTAAGAGATTATGGCGGGACAACATGGCAGCCTAATAAAATGTTTAAATTTGCGGTGAAATTCGATTTCCTGGAATAAAACCTTATTTATAGAGGAAAATAATAAAGGACAATTTATTTTTTAGAGACTATATAAATACAGTATGAAAAATAAATAATAATAATAATAATAAATAAATTAAAAAATAAAAAAACTGAAAAAAATTACAGTTTGTAGAATTTTATAAAGTTATTATCAAAAAATTATTTGCATATATAGACTATTTTATACATACAGAGTGAAATTGCGTACGCAGGGGGTTGCGGGTAAATTTTGAGTCAAGGTTAATGTCTTTAATTCTCATTTTAATATTAATATAAGAATTTTTTTCATCAAAGCTGTTTAGCATAGTCTTAGCCTTAGCAGTTATTATCTCTGGATTTTCTCTCTCTCTCTCTCTGGAGATTCCTATCGAAGTGTCGTGCAAACAGTGCGTACCGGAATATGATCTGGAAGATCGTTTATATATAATTAAAAAAAAAAATAGAATTGTTTACACTTCCTTGAGATATACCGGGAAATACATACGGATTTATGGTTTTCCACTTTTACAAAGTTTTGACGCTCACTCAGATACTTAGCAAAAATATTAAACTGTTAAGAACTTCAAGTTTCGGGTAAGTCTAATTTAGAAGTTAATTTACTCATTTTCATTGATTGTATCAGTAATCAAATCAGTAGAGTCTGTTTTGGTTGATTTCCCTTAACGAAATCCATGCTTTGACTTAGTTTACAAATTAAAAGTTTCCAAAAACCGGTTTATTTTTTGCTGCAATGGCTTTTTCTATGGTTTTAAAAAAATATTGAGCATATAAGTTTACATTTCATTCTCTTCAGTTTGGGTTTGTAACAACTTGGCAAAAAAAATCCTCCTCATATATATGCAAAAGAACGGTTGTGTAAAAAGAGTACCTATTTTAATTAACAAAGTGCAAAAATAATCAAATTTAGATAATAAGAACAACGTCTCAGTCTACCAAGGAAATCAAGTTATATAACTACGGAATATAACATGCAAATATAGGTAGGGTTTCACTCAGCAAAATTAATTTCATAAAATTACTTAGGAGATCGATAAGAACATAGCAAATGCGCTTTTTACAACATGTTTTTGCGACAGTCTTCACTAGCAGAACCAATCCAATTTAAGGTAAAATATATTTAAAGACTTCAGACTGGCGTCATTTGCATAAAATCGATTTTAAATAACACGAAAAACGACTATTAAAACTTCTTGATACACAATATTACCAACAGTAAGAAAATAATATAAATTATTTCTGAGAAATGAATGAAATGTATGAAAAAAAGTTACAGGTTCTGCTTATTGTGTTTTAGTTCTAAAGATAGGTTGTTCAGCGTGACTTGATAGTGATAGAAATATTTAAAAAAGTTTTTCTTTTAATATGCAAGAGCTGCTGGGTCTCCAAAAAAGGCCTTGCGTGGTTTAAAAGAGACCACTTTTTTACACATTTATCTTTAGCACCCACATCAATAATAATATCTACATTAGATTAGATTATTTAAAATCAAAAATAGTTGAAACTAGGCGGTATCGTTTTTCGATGGGACATATTATGACCCCTGGCATCATAAAATACCCTTAGTTTCCACAGCAGTTGCTGATAACATAAGTTTTGTGTTTTGAGTAATAAATGATGTTCTATATAGTCATTGAAATACATCAAGTCAAAAAACAAATGATTAGAACTTCTCTAGTTACAATCTGGACGTGTATTCTTATTTCAGAGTGTTACTGCAATTATACCTGTATGCAGAATGTTCAGAAAATAAATCCGAATAGTGCGAATTAACTATTTGGATCAAAATTGGCCATGTATTTCTTTTTTATATAAAAACCTTGGAACATGGAATGAACTATATAATCCCAAATCTGCGGGCAAATTTTACATCGACTTGTGTTTCCTGTAGAGATACGAATATCAGTACACATATATACAGGTAACAATTCAATTTATTAGTTTTAACATCCAAAATGGACCCATTCTGTGGGGCGCCCCACCCTTTTTGTTCCGTTTAGAAAATCTGGTAAAATAATTAACTTTATTGTCAATAAAATGTATAAATATTTTAGTGCTCAGAATCGCCTTTTTTAAAGAGGGGGGAAGCCCGCAGCAATTTTTGACCCAAAAATCGCTCTATGTAGTATGATTACCAGTAACTAACAGGAATTAATTAAAAATTAATTATTAATTAAAATAAAAGTGTTTTTTTAATAGTAAAACCCACTTAAACGTAAAACGCACTAAAAAGCAAAAAAGGTTTTTTTCTCACTCATGACTAATATATATCAAATTTTAATTTCATACAAACAATTGTATACATACATATTAATATAAAACTATAAAAAATATTAAAAAAATCGTATAAAATTATTTTCGTTGAAAAGTATCGACTCTTCATCAGATATATCGGTTTCCTCAGATATTGTGATAGGTTGAATATTTGAAGCATCTATATATTTTCCTGTCTCCCACTCAGAAAATATGATCTTTTCGGTATGATGTACGTAATTGTTCCATTGGTCATTCGTAATTGCATTTAGCGCTATCGACCATACCCGAAGAATGTTATTTGCGGTATTATTTTTAGCTTTCAAATTTTCTGCGCCATCCATTAGCTTACGACCACACGATTTAAATTGCATTATATTGGCAATTAAAAGACGGTAATCTTAACATTTGATGATTATATTCTTCTGCGTAAATATCTAATTGATGTTTTTTTCTTGTGATTTTGCCCTATCTATTTTCCAAAGATGATTTTTCGTAGCGTTTTCTAAGTAATCAATTCTAATAAATGATAATCTTTCCACAAGTTTCTTTTTTGTCCAAGTTCTGTAGGGTAATTCTTCTGGATATCTGGAGCTTGCACTGTCCATTATAATAAGTGATGGTTGGTTTAAATTCGGTATAAGTTGTGTTTTAAACCGTTTATCGAAATTTAAAGCATTCATACTATCGTGATAATCACCTCTCTTTGTTTTACTTTTAAAGATCAAACTCGCGTTTTCGATGAATCATTTATTATTTCCAGCAGTAGCGATCATATATCTAACTCCACCACCTGTTTTTTTACTAGAAGTAGCCATTGTGCCATCTTTCCATGTTTTTATATTAATACCTTTACTTAAAATACTTAAAAAGTT